>JAXGGA010000204.1:0-32500 GCA_038373865.1 Uloborus plumipes | reverse complement strand
ATCATATAACCCCTTGATTTTGCTTGAATGACTAATAATAGAAACATAATTTTGTTAAAGCTCTTATAACTAAATATTTTAATGACAACATACGAGTTGACATGATACAAATGTGCGAAACTTTAAATAAATAATATGTTTTGATAGGTGAATGACCCGTATGGCTATCAATAGATTCAAAACAACTAGCATGGCGTTAATGAACTGGAAACAAAATAGCTGTAAAATATACAAATCGAGCTGATACTAGTTTGGAAAACTAGAAATAAAACGCTATGATGCGTAAATGTCCTGATGCACTTGAAACGACTCAAAACAACTAACATGACGTCAGTGAATTGGAATTAAAATAGTTGTAGAACAAACAATGTGAACTCCTACCAAATAGGAAACCAAGCCGGAAGACGTTGTGATGTGTGAATGACCCTGATGCATTTAAAAGACTCAAAACAACAAACATTGCGGTTAAGAACTAGAAACTAGACATTTAGATGAGAAAACATAGAAATCGACTAGTGCCATTTTGAAATGCAAAAAAGAAAAAGTAAAATGGCGATGTGCTGAGATGCAAATGAGTGAACAGAGTTAAAGTGAAGTGGTCGAGTTTAGGAAGGAAAACGTAAGATGACGCTGCGATCAGCTCACAGGTTATAATTTTCTATCAAACTCGCTTTAAATCAGCGATTACACGCTAACTTCATTGTTTAAAAGCTTCGTTTTGCAAATTGACCTAATTTAAGCGAAAAAGATGAGTCATCGAATAAATGCTATGTGTTTCATGCGTGTTCATTTACTTTTTAAAGCCACTCAAAAATTGCATAACTTATTTAATAAATTTTATAAGGGGGGGGGGGGGAAACCTTATACGAGTTTCTTACTTTTATTAATATTTTAATAAAACTCAAAAGCTAGGTTTTTTTTGTTAAAGAGAATATTTTCGCATTTTATATTGTTACGTTAGAATAAGCCCTATTTTTCGATGTTAATTTGATTCTTGAGAGTTGAACCGGTTATTTGATGTAAAAAAATGTACATCCAACATTACTTTCACTTAAAAAAAATTATATTAAGAGCAGGAATAAAATAATAATAATAACGAATCAGAGGCAGTTTCACAGTAATTATTTAATGAAAAGAAAGAGCATTGTCCATAATCGTTTGGGCATTTATCCCAATGTAACCCCTGTTGCATAATGCCATGCGCGAGGAAATTCTTTAGTTGCTGTTTAAAGTTTGGATCAATTTTGAAACTAATCAATTTCACTTAAAATATATTGCATGTATTGTAATGTGTCTGTGAAGGGAAAAATTGTCCTCTATTTGCATTCTCTGGTAGGTTCATATATCCATTGAATCTAACATTTCTACAACAAAAAGGAAACCTGCATTTTTAATGTTCACGTAACTATAACAAATTAATTAGTTGAATTTGTGGACTGAGATTAAGAGACTTTTATTTTTTCGGGTTTTCAGTTGCATGTAAATTTATCATTAATACTTCTGCTCACGTAATAGAGAAATAGAGAATATGCGTAACAACAAGAAAAACATAAACTAGAGTTAAAACATGATTCACACTCGGAAAGTAGTTTTATTATTTCTGCTGTGGTTCGAAAAATACTCCGTTTTTTAGGTATAACATTCGAATAGCAGAGCTTAAATTGAATCATGCAAATGGGTACAATGTGTTCAATGATTTGAAAGGAATTCAAACTTTTAAGCGCATCATCACGTAAAAGGGTCATTATAAAAATAGGAATCAAATTCTAAGATCAGTAAGTTTATGTTTGTGTATGGTGGAGGGACACTAAAGTATGGAGGCGGCAGTTGTTAATACCGAATAGGGTGTCAAAGAGTGCAGTTTTGCATCGAGGAAAGCCCAGATGGCTTTATTTGGTGGAAAACTGGGTGTCAAAATGTTCAGTTACTACGTCTGCAAAAGACTAAAGCATCTAATTTAGTACCATTAGATGTAAAACTTTTGAGAGTACATTCGTCCTAATTATATAGACGTGCAGTTTAGAAGTGGTTAGTAGTCAATTCTTGGATTTAACCATTAAAAAAAATATGAACTATTTTACTCAGAATTTTACTCTGACTTGTGGTGTTGAAGTTCCTAGAACGGTATGTTAAAGGGAGTCTAATTGTTTCTAAAAGTGTAGCTCTGGCTTACGTTAAGTAAGGTATGCTAGTTATAAAATTATTTTTGCCAGCTTATAAAACTAATAATGCAAATTAAGTATCATTATTAAAAGTATAATCTTATAAATTTCATGGTTTATATTTCAATGAAGTTTTCCACATTTAATACCTTAACAAATATTGCAGAGAAAAATGCTAAAACAATAATAAATGAAATTACTTGCTACTTCGGATCAAGTTGTTTTTATTATTTGTTATAAGTATTTGAAACATTTTTTTCACGAAATTAAATTCTTTGAATTATGTTTTACGAAGATATTTTTCAATCACTAGGAATCCACATGAGCAAATTCTACGTTTTAAAATTAGCGGGCCGTCTTATGACAAAGTCCCCTCTCGTTTTCGTTTTCCGCTTAAGACGAATCATCAGCAAAACAGTCAATAAGATCTAAAACAAAAATGAAAATGTATCAAATATAACATAAAGTAATAAAATGTACCCTAATGGCATTCAAAACATCAGCAATCTTTAACTGATAACACTAGCTCCTTAGTAATTGGTATTCTGAACCAACAAGAAGCAGATTACCGACATGAAGTATTTATTCTTTAAAAGACTCTTCATTGATTGCACTTCCCATCTTCACTGTATTTCCCTTTCTTATTAGCCTTCGATTCTAAGAATTTAACCCACATACTTAACTGGATAGACTCCCAAGATAAATCGCTCTCCAATCTTCAGCTTTACAACGTGACTACCATCCGAAAAAAGTCGGAAGCAATTACCAGCTATATCTTTATCGCCTTTGTTAGAATTCCATAGAGATATATAAACATTTCTAAACCTTTAGACAGGAAGCTTTCATTTTAGAATTTCATGATTGAAGATGGTTCATTGAATAGAGCGAAAGCAACAGAAAATACATCATTATACAGGGTGTCCACTCCAATCGTGGACCAATAGCTAATTTCTAAACCGTTAGAGATAAGCATATAGTTTATTTAGGAAAAAATCTCCAAATTATAAAAGGAATTTTGGGTCTATTCAATGTTTTTCAAAAAATCAAATTTTGAAAGAGTTACGAAATTTAAATTTTTATACAGCCCCCCAGTCCTATCAATCATATTTAGTAAAACATTCTTGACACTGCAACGTTTAAAACTAAAAAAAAATCACTCTTCTACCACAAAAATTGACCGAGTTATGACGTTTTGAAAAATCAAGATTTTGAAGGATTTCGCATACGGTCCCTTAAGCCATCTCTCGATGACGTCATGAAACAATGCAAAATCTTGATTTTTCAAAACGTCATAACTCGGTCAATTTTTGTGGTAGAAGAGTGATTTTTTTTAGTTTTAAACGTTACAGTGTCAAGAATGTTTTACTAAATATGATTGATAGGACTGGGGGGCTGTATAAAAATTTAAATTTCGTAACTCTTTCAAAATTTGATTTTTTGAAAAACATTGAATAGACCCAAAATTCCTTTCATAATTTTGAGATTTTTTCCTAAATAAACTATATGCTTATCTCTAACGGTTTAGAAATTAGCTATTGGTCCACGATTAGAGTGGACACCCTGTACAGTAGATCATTACGATCTAGACATATTATGATTTTCGGCGTTTCTTATATTGCATTTTACAAAAGATTTTGCCTGCTTACTTATATGTATTTTAAATACATATTTTGATTTTTTGTTATGTATTACAATGCATGTATCAAACTCTGTTATGGTAAACTTTGACAAGTTGAGGAAAGAGTTAGCTAAAACCGATGGCTCACTATATTCAATTATGAATAACACAATTGCTGTTGCTTTAGAAATTACGCATTCATAAATCCAAGCAAGATATAGGGATTGAACCACACTCAAATATATGTTTGTTAGAAAAACATTTATTATGAAGAACTAATTAACTTCCAACTTATGTTCGTACTAGAAACTTAAAAATTCACTGTCACACAAAATGCATCTATTTTTATCAAATGCATGTTTTTTGTAAACATTCAATCATTTCATCAACAATTTTTGACAGTTTCTTTGCCAGCAATCGTTAAAGAATCTGACAACATTTTCCGAAAAACCGCTGACGGAACAACATCCTATTTTCCTAAGGTTCTTTTTTTTTCAACAGTTGCTTCACAGCAAGCGTTTAAAATAGCGATCGTTAAATTGAAGTTCAATAGGACGTCTTATTTTTAACGCTAGTGGTTCAAACTGTTATGGTTGCAAATTGCAGCTTAGTTACATAAAAACTTAAAATAATTTCTGCGTTTACTTATTTAACACGATGACTTTCAGTTTTGTGAACTCTTTATTCTCTTTGGACTATTCAATGAGTATGGGTTACTACAGTTCAACTTTATTTTTCCCTTTTGTTATTTAGTTTTCTGGTTACAGCTCTTTTAAGAGTCCTAAGTTACGAACAGTCTTCTATTTACTTTTAACATTCAGTAATAAAAACAATTTAGGAGAAAATACAAAACGTTGTTAATAGTGATTTACACCACCACATAACCATGCATTGGCATAAATCTTTTTCACATTATATATTTAAAGGGGAATCTGTCGTCAATCTGGTAACAAAAAGTTCTGTGATATATCGCCCAGGGGTCTCCAATTTATGACTTTTCTTCACAGCAATCCACTAATAAGCAAGGGAAGAGTCCTTGTGGAAAATCTTATTGCATCGAAAAAGATAGATAACTAGAAGCTACTTACGAGACTTCAACCGTTTATGGGTTACCGTTTTTGAGCTAAGCAAAATACGCACGTACAGCATACATACATCAAAAGAAAACTCGATATAACTAGCTCGGGTTTAATTACATTTGATATACATTTGCATGCACTCACGTACGTGCTGAAAAACTATTCAAAATATAGTTAGGGGTAATTTAAGTGAACATTTAGGCTAAGAGGTTATTAGAAACATTTTGTGAACGAAACATTTCTTTTACTTAGTGAGAGGAAGCAGAAATGGTGTTTATGAAAGATAAATACACGCAATGTTTCTTTTCATATTCCTATCTTAACTTTTAAAGCGGTGATTTTATTTTATGTTATTTTTCAGACGATCAGAGATATTGATAGAGTTTTTTCAAAGCTTGAAAATACTCCTTGATATTTTTTGAAGGAGAGATATTCATTTTGGAGAAGTAAAATTACGAAAACAGTCAAGACCGTAATAGAAGAGAGCAATCCCATATGAAAAAAAAAACTATCTAAGGGAGAACTTGAATATAGTAGGGCAAGAAGAGATCTGTATTTTATTTTTTTTTCCATTCAGAATATGTAGTTATTTATTTTTTGATGAGAAAAACATTTGAATGAAATATAGATACTAAAAACTTCTTTTCGCCCGCCCTTGTTCCCTGGTGTTTTTCTTTTTTTTTTTTTTTAATAATTTGTTTTAATTTAAATGGGAATCTTGCTTTAGAAGGCTCAAAAAATTCATTTTTGGGGGAGAGGGATTTTTTTTAGGAAAAAAAAGCAAGTCTAGCAAACTTTTTAAATCTGTTTGAAGTAAAAGCATTTGCGGGAAAAAGAAATTCAAATATCATAATTTGCTTAGTTATTTTTAGTTCATTTGGAAGAAAATTTGTGAAAATTAAAATAGTATTTTTTTTAGATGAAAATTACTAGCTCCATCTGTCCTACCGATTAAAAACAGCAGTTGCACGAATGTGCACAAAATTGGTTGCATGTGAATATTTTTCGCTCAAAAAAAGTTTTTCCCATGCTCACACATGTAATAAAATAGTCTAAAAAGTTCGCTTTCTTTTCTTTTTTTTTATTTTAAAAAAATTCTTCCCCAAAAAATCAATTTTTTGAGCCTTCTAAAGTAGGATCCTCCCTTGAAACACTAAGCACCAAAACAAACCGAAATTTTTTGTGACGTATTTTCTATTTTCAGGCATTAAAATATGCTTACAGAAATGCTAAAAATATTCCCCAAGACATAATTAATTAGTTCATCCTTCTCTCACAAGCCTTACTCATAAGCTTAACTGTCCATCAGTCAGCTGAACATGGTCCCTCAGACGAACAAGAATAGCTTTCCAGCGGGATATCAAAAAGCGCAATAAAATTCTATAGATAGTTTCTTACCTCCCGGTGTGTTTCATAGATAGTGGTTCCCTAATCAATACCGATCGATTGGGGTTGTAATCTTCAGCCATGGAATCTCAATGTATTCTATTTCAGTTACAAAGAACTGAATATGGATGAATTTCATAATACGTCGTATTTTAACTCTTGGAATAATTAATCTCGTAGTCAGGAAAGTGAAAAGGGCAAAAGGATTTTATCATAAAATAGTCTTAAAGATGTTTTACTTGCTGGAAGAAGAGTTTTATGCATTATTAAAATTGGTGAAGGTGTTCAAAAAAAATGTATGGCTCAGCTGTTAGAGGAATATTTTCGAATTAAGGACTGTCCATAAATAATGTTACACTGTTAACATAAACAAATATGAACCCCCTCCCCCATTTTGTCGCGCTTCAGTTTACCCCTATCCTCTCCTTGTCCCAAGTCACGCTATAATATGTAAGCATATTATTATTGGACAAATTTGTGACGTCTCACTCTTTGTTATCTCCTCATTCCCCCTTGTCCTAATTTCATGATCCCCAATTCCCCCTCAAATCGTAACATCAATTCAGTACCTCGGAACCAGACTAACGCAAGTCCAAAATTGTGAATTTCACCTTATTATTTCATGGCATGTAGAATTTATTCCGAATTGAGAAATGAGAACGTTATTCGATGAAATTCCTCTATAATTATTTAGTAGCATTAAAAAAGCGAGAGTGCTATCTTTTGCATGCTTCAGCAGGCCCCTCTTTCCCAATGGGCAATCCAGGCACGTGTCCAGGGCTCCGCAATCAGTAGGGGGCCCCAGTTTCAGACATAGACTTATCATCTGGCATCAAAAAAAAAAGAAGCATACTGAAGAAATGTATTTAAGTTGTCACACACACATCAAATGTGACTAAAGAAATAAAATGAAAGCTGAAACTTCGCTTAGGTACTTTTTTTTCTATTCTAACAAAAAAATATTGCTGTATCAAGATCATTGGGGTCCCATGATCCTAATGTGCCCAGGGCCTCCAATAGTAAAAGACGGCCCTGTGCATCAGACAAACGTTTTCACGCTCTCGTCCAGAGTAGTCATTATCAGTCACTTACCTCAGTTTCGCTTTGATCTACAAATTGTGGAGGGCCCTTTATAGCGGAAAAAAAAGATTTTTGCGCTTAACCTATTTATGACCAGGTTTTTTTTAACAATTTTTTCCATTTTTATCTGCTTTAAACTCTTACTTGGAATAGTTTACATGCATTTTAGGCTTAAAATAGTTCGCCGTTGTTATATTTATTAAGTTATTTAACGTCCTGTTTATGGGATATTTTGCAGATATGTGAGCAAAATACGACCTTACTTGACTTTACTTTTGCAAAGTAACATTATAGAAGGCATCTGTGATCAATTTTAAGCAAATCATTTTAAAATAGTTTGATTTTATGAAAAAAAGGTCGCAAAAAAAACTTACTTTCTGTGGCTACCCATGCTGGATCGTTGCTTGACTGATTTGTCTGAAAATAGCTGTCAATAAATAAACTCTGATGTCCAAATAGTGGCTCTAACTGGTTTTCTCAAGAAGAAAGACTATTTAACTTGTGAGAAACAGCTTTAGTAATATGATTTTCCCATTACAAGTTTTTGTATGCAGTAACTAACAAGCGTCCCGTTTTTAGGACACTGGGCATAAATGGATTAATAAAAGGTATGAGTCTTAGTTAAATTAAAAGTTCTTACAAACGGGAAAATATCACTGTCCAGTTCTTCAAATTCTAAGTGAAAATGCTTAAACTTACCATAAAATGCTTTTACAGTGCAACAAGTTTCTCTACGGTACAAAGAAGATTTTTATATTTATAAAACCTGCTTAAAACAGTATTAAAATAAGGGAAGAATGACACAAGAACAAAAAAGCCATTATGAATTCGAAAATGTTTTCTTTTTCATTCTTACCTAGTTTAACTAGTGAAGTACTTTTTTAGTGAGATAAGTAGAGAGGTGAGGTGCATGTAACTTCAACGTTTGCACTCCCCAAAAGTTCGCAAATAATAAATAAACTGAAACAGTACCATAAGTTACATGCATTTACATGGAAAGCCACATATGTGTTAAACATTACAAAACGTTTCAATTCAAAAGAGCAATTCTTTTAGTGCGCAGAACAACCCACCTCCCCAATAAATTAAGTGTTGAAAAATTGCAACAAAAGCTGTCCCGTTAAAGAAGATAAAATAAGAAAACATGCATTTCATAAGTCAAATTCAACTTAACTAAGTTTTCAGGCCTGTTGTTTTGGCTTACAATCAGAAAAATTACTCTTCTAGTGAACAAAAATGTCTCATTCATTTGTATAAAAAAGTTCGGCTGCAGGTAAATGATATTCATTGATTTTTACCCGAAAAATAAAGTTCTAGTAAACTTCTTTCTTTTTCAAATTTGAGCAAAAATTTCTTTCAAAATAGAAAGCTACAACGACTTATTCGAGTAGCCACATACTTTATATTTCAACTCCAATTTGTGTTTCTAATATTTTTTAATTTACATTTGAATTGAAATTTTTGCAAAATCACTTATTTATTCTTCGGTAACTCATTTATTTTTATCTTTTTTCTTTCTCCTAACCGATACTCCTTGTTTTTATAAAAAAAAAAAAAACCCTACTTTACAGTTTGTTCATTGAACATGTATTTACAACGAAACTCGTATACAAGTGTTTCAAGGTTGCAAAAAGAAAAAATGCTAGCTAATGAAAATAGTTAATTTTAATCATACAGTTCCCTTTTTAAGTATTGAAGAATACGTTCCTTAACAGTCTCTGTAAAAGTCTAATTTCTTGTCTGTTCCATGTCTTTGTGCTTTCATGTTTTCGGAGCAAAAGTTGTTGATTCTGTTCTTAGGCTATGCAATTTCCCATTTGATTTGTTTTAATAGCCCATCACGAAACAAATGCAAAAATATATGTCTGACTTCATCAAACCAAAGCGTGTTATCATACTAATCTAACATTTATTTAATCAAAAAAAATCATAATCCAAATCAAATTCTTCGCTTTGATTTGAAAAAAAAAAAAAAAAACAAGTAGGAGAATCTATGCTCGAAGCGAAAAGAAAATAAATATTTATTTTAGAAACTTTTCTTCCCAATTTCATAAAAGATTATCTTTGGATACATTTTTTCCTTGAATATAATAACTATACCACATTCGTTCGTAGAGATTAAATTTTTTCTTTGTCTGCAACTTTCGACAAATATTGTTTTATGATCTACGTTTTCTAATCAAAACGAAATAGTATTGGCAGTAGAATGAATTTTGTTTTCATGTGCATTTGCAAGTACAATTCTTGTTTTGGAACGATATATGTTTGTTTAATTTCAAAGTAAAAAAAAAAAAAACATTTTTCCAACATTTGTATTTACCTAATAAGCTTCCATAAGCTCAACACAAAATTTACTCAAGTTGGCAATAAACAGGTTCTCCTCCCCTGATGCTATACCAAATCTCTACGGAAGCTAAAAAACTTGTGAGATTACTTGCTAGGGACCAGCATCAATGTGTGACGACAGGTGACACACCAACTATAGTAGATTTCGAAAAATGGGCACTGCGTAAATGTACCCCAGTCTACCCTATATAAAGTATATTTCAATTTACGCAGTGAATTATTCTATTATTATTATTCCTTTCAAGGTATGATTCTACTATTCTTGTATTTTTGTTTTGTGCACAGATTTTGCTTGAAGAATCCTATAGCATTTTCTTTCATTTTCTTTCTTTCTTTTTTTTTTTTTTTTTTTTTTGTTGAATGTTGGCTTAACGACAAGAAAATTTCAAACACTTTTACATCATTATTTTAATGCGATATGTAGTTTACTTTTTATCGTTGGAATTTGTCTGTATTGAGCGTACTTAAAAGATTATTTATTTTGTTGTAAAATTAACTATTGAAAGCAGAAACATATTTTCGAATTAACAGCAAACAATATAGTTATTTAACGAATTCCACTTCTGACGATGACTATTGTTACTCATTTAAGAGTCACTTGCAGCTTAAATACATGCTACGGTGACGAGAAGCACTACTCTTCTCAAACTTCTCAATGTTTCTCATCCCGACAACTATTTCTCAAAGGATGGCTTTATAGAGTAAGTCTAGTTACTATGTCCCGCTTAAGAGCAAATATTTCTAAAAGCTGTAAAATGGGAAAAATTCCTTATGCTTTTTTTAATGTGGGTGCTAGATGCTGTAGAAAATCGATTAGGAATAACAAATACGAATTAAATTATTTATTCTTAAAAAAACAAACTCACTTTGAGGCGAATTACACTGAAAATCAGGAAATTTTCTCTGCTTCACCAGGACATATACTCCACTTTATAAATAACGTTATAAAACGTATTATAATAAAAAACAGTTGCAGTAATTAGCTAAATTAATTCAAATCATTATATGAGTTACATAGTAAAAATTACATTTAATTTTAAATTAAGAAAAGGAGATTTCACATGAACTTACATTATAATTACAACTTTTAGCACTATTTCGCTTTCAAAACTCCGAAACCATTGTGTCTTTGATTGTACAGAGCAAAATTTTTGTGCAACTATCCGAACATGTCTTATATATTCATATTTAATGTGAGGAGTATCCTCCTGTTGTGTCATCAGTGGGCAAATACCCAGTTAAATGAAAAAATTATCATTTTATTTGATATTCCGTCGAGACAATTGCGATTTGACACTCTTCGTCCGAAAGATTTTTAAAAAAAAAAAACGTTTACGAGAGCTACATAGTAAGCCATATAGAGTTAGGAATTCACACTTGTAAGAAGTATCGGTTAATGTAGACTACATGGAAGTCATCAATTGTTTGTTTGTTTCAAATGGGGCTGCGCGTGTAACTTCTTGCCATTTGCAGACCTAGTGCATTACCCGAGACCGGCACCCACTCTTTCATGTGGCAACACCATCGGTGAAATGCCATTGCCACAGAATTTTGACGTCTAGTTTCCTCACTAGATGGAGGCACCTGGGCTCTGTTCGATGCGAAACTGCACAAGGAATTTAATTTTGCCACGAGATAATATAAGCCAAACAAGTACTCGAGGGATCTTTCACATGCCGCATAATTATACGACACGGACGCTGTCGATTTTCTGCATCATGAAAATCCACCGACTGGAGTCGGTTTTATCCCACTCCTTTGGACGTGAGAGGACAGCGTCTTAACCACTACACCACTCTGTCGTCCCGGAAGTCATCATAAAATGAACTTAAAACAAAAGAACGATGTAAAGTTTGTAATTCTTGCTATTTATTAATAACCTGTTACATTTTTGAACCTATTAAACTTATTTTACGATTTTTTTTCTAGAATCTTATAGATACTTTCTTTCTTTATTTATTTTTTCTTCTTCTTTTTAATAGTGAAAATCATTTATCTGTGACCATTTTCAATCAAATCTGAAAAATTCAAATCGCATTTCAAGCATGTAAAACATCCAGTTTGCTTCAAAGATGTGACAAAAATTTTGTCAAAGCATAGTTATATATTCAAATAAAAAGAAAGAAAGAAAAAAAAATGCTTTACTCATACTAAAATTTGATAGAGCACGATACACGATTCGAAAATGCGTCAAATATCCTTACAGCGAGATTTTAGAATCTGATATCTTTTTTCGGTCTCAATAAAGAAATCCCACCGACTGCTCTACCCCATATAAACAGATTACCTCCATCAATAATATATGAAGGATAGCATTAAAAAATCTGTCCCAGGCGTTCTAAATTGCTTTAGGAGATATATATTCTTAAAGGATATACAATGGCATAGATGGGAGGGGGCAGTGCTGGAAAAAATAAATTTTAGAAATATTACTGACTCAGAGAAATAAGTCACAGTTCATAAAAATGAAACTACCTCAGACAAAAAGAGTTGTCATACTGACATTTATTCTCCTAGACTATCAATATTTACTCTTTGCCTTTAAACCTTTTTCACACATAACTTATTTGATCTTCTGAAAAGCAAATGATAGTATATATATATATATACTATTATTTGCTTGCCGTATGAGAAAAATAACAATTATTTTCTCGTTTTCTCTACATTTCTAGTTCATTTCAAATACTTTGAATCATGTTATAAAAATTATGAAAATGGACTTTATTTGTTAATTTCGTTCTATTACCAGAGAGATAGATAAAAAATTTTCTCGGTATTTTAATTATTTTTGCGTATGTGTCTGTTTTGTATGTATGTATGTATGCATGTATATAAATGTATTCGTTCCTCTTTTTTTCCTTAAAGAAACGTAAATTTAAAAAATGTAATTTAGACGATTCACCTTAAACAATAAAAAATATGGTCAAGGAGGAGCTCACAGTTGTTTCTATGTTGTCTATATTTTTCATGCAAAAAAGTTTGAGACTAGTTGAAAAAAAATATTCGAGACTGAAGACTCAATAACATCGATACTTAATCAAATTTCAATCCTAACTCGTGACTTAATGGCAAACTGCATATAAAACTTATCTCTAAAGATGGACTAAAAAATGATGGTTGTAAAATATTCTCCCTTATTCTGAAAATAATTCCCCCCTCCCGCGATCCTGATGGAGAATTTTAATCTCAGGAAAACAACGTAAAGAAGAATCCATGTTTGGAAAAATCCTGTAGTAAAAAAAAAGTAAGAAAAGATAACATTTAACACTCGATAACACAATCCTCCAAAAGTAAAAGTGAAATATATCATTTCCCCTAAACGTTCTAGTTGAAAGTTTCCAAAAGTACCGTTTTTCTCTTAACTATCATTCCGTTCAGAAAGTTCAACTGTCGGAATATAACTGGACCCACTTTTCAAGGTGGAAAATTGGTTCCACCTTGCGTCAGTGATAAGCAATGAGTAAGTATTGTAGGTTCTCTTCGTAACAAGGCTTCATTTTCTTTGCAATCTAATCGTCCATGTTCGCTCCTTTTTTCTTTACAAACTCAAGAACTTCCATTCATTTTGCTTTGGTGTCAAGAACAAGTCAAATTGCTTAAGTATAATCCTTCGTCACGTGTTCGTTATGGTTCAGTTTAAGTTGAAGAAGTAATACGAGTAAAATAAATAATAATTTTGGTTCTGCAAATGTATTAGTAAAAAATAGCTCCTAATAGTATTTTATTCAAATATTATTGCTGATATCTGTAATAAAAGACAATGCATAAAGTGTTGATTAAGCTTTGTTTTGGGTGCATAATATTTGAACAAGTACTATTACTTACTATAATTGAAGTTAAAAACCAACGTAAATGAAGCACAAATTAGGTAGAAAGTACAGCAAAAGGCTGAAGAGGCTCCATTGTAGCCTTGAAATTGCTTTTGTTGTAATTTCTACCTCATCTGTGCTTCATTTACGTTGTTTTTTAACTTCAATTATATTTCAGCACAAAGCTTATTTAATCATTTTTCTTTTAACTATTGAGTGTTTGAGCTTCATAATATCTGATGAGAAACTTCAAGACTTATTTGCTATTCTTAGCTTCAAATACTATCTAATGGGTTCCGCGGGGACAGGCACGTTAACTCAACAATTTTTGTTTTTTTTTTTTTTTTCAAAATTAATTTTTATCAGGTACATTTATGGAAATGAGATTTCGTACAGTAATGTAAAAACAATAATACAATACGCCATGATGACACCAGACTGAATCAGGAATAAAAGTCATAAATATTAACACATTAAATGTAAAAGAAGAAACTTGCCTTTAAACACATAACACACCTGTCAGATGAATGCTGCAAAACTAAAGCTCAAACGCAAGGAAATTACCTTTTATTTTTTACCGTAGCTACTAATGATATTCATTAAAAACTAAGAGAAATACTTAGGATTGATTATTTTTATATCATCAACACAGTAAAAAAAATATGGGGTATTAAAAGCTTGCGGTATCTCTATGTACTGTTTTGGCATAAAATCTTAAAATGTACATTCTTTCGGTGAGGTAAAGAGGAACTAATATATACTTAGGAAATTTTGAGATGCTACTACAAGTAGAATGTTGTTATGGACAAAAAGCACGTTTTTCGCATACTAGCTCAGTAAGAAAATTTTTTTCATTCCACTCCTGTTCGTATTACTCATTATGTTAGTGCTCATACGTGATGTAATATGCAGCATATCCGTTTCAGGAAGAATAAAGTCAAAGTGTAATTTTATAACATTAAATAATTCCATTTTGGTCCTTTTTTTTAAATTTGTTTCCATGCTCTCTTAAGGAGTTTCATTTTTGGTTAAAATATACTTTAATTCGCAATTCATTCAACATAGCCGTTATGGCTAACAAAACTTATAAGAAATTTCATACTGAAATGAATTTAAATTTAGCAATAAAATGTTTCATATTATTCGTTACTAATACGTGGTTGCCTAAAGCTTGTGCTGTATTAGGTTGGACATATGACAAAAAAGATACTTTATAAATCACGCATAAATTTATTTTACAAGTTAAGTTTCAATATTTTGCTTGTACGTGATTTTATTATTGTATGCTATACAACTCGACCTTTGTTACTTTTGTATGATTAGAGTAAATATCTTAATAACACGCATGTTGTTTTGTTTTCCTATTGCATGTGACATAATTAAACGTCATAACTGCAAGCCATTAAAAATCTGCTCTATTTGTGACGCATCTCGGCTACACTTCCTTAATATTGAATTATTTTCGGCTATTGTTAACGGGGATGTTGAAACTACCAAGAGAAAGCTTCGAGAATTTATTAACATACCGCAATCAATATGTAAATTTCTGTGAGCAACACAATTGCTAGTTGAGCAACCTAGCTGGATGATGCCTTGATTATCTAGTTTGGAACATAACTGCAATTTACTTTGGTTGGTTCGAAATATTTCGGTTATGTTATTATAAAGCGGAAACGAATGTATAGAAACTCAGCTGTAATACCTGCTTGTTATTAGGGCAGAAGGGTTACTAAATTTTAATTAAACGAGTTTCTGTGAATTGTTGCGATATGTCTCTAACAAAGTAAAACAGAAGTGTTTAAAGCAGTATTTTGATTTCATGGAAAACGAATTTCAAAATATTTACTCTTTATTTGTGGTTCTTCCCCATCTTTCAAATTATGATTTGACCATCCGAAACATTTTTAATTTGTTTACCGAATTAATTTCAGGAAACTTAAAGAAAATTAAATTCTTTAAAATTAAATTTCTACAAATTTTAAATTGCTTTAACAGTTGAATATTATTTGGAAAATGCCTTAAAGTTACTTTTTGAAGGTGTCGTTTGTCAGCGAAGAAAGTTTAATTTGCAGCCTTAATATGGATTATGCTTTATTTCTGTTTAGGATTTGTTGAGGGTTCAGTTTAGGGTCTGATTTTTTTTCAGAATTATTATTCTTATCTATGTGCACTTATTCAGTTTAATGATCATCATTTTGTTTCCAGTAATTAGAGTCATGGCATTTGACATAAAATTCGCTATGACCATGGAAGTGTCGATGTTCAGATTTGATTTTTTAAACCAATATTTCTTCTTCTTTTCATTTTTAAGTGAAATTTTCACGTAAATTTTCAATTTCGGGGACACAAAATAGTCTTCACTCGCTTTAAATCTGCATCGATTGCAAAAAATTATCTGTAGAATGTTTTCGATTAGCGATTACAACTGTAGGGTTGGGTATTGTTCCTTTGACCGCTACATACAGTTTAATTCTTAGCTTAAATATTAAGGCTACATTTAATTTTTTTTTCTTACCTTATTGCAATCAGTAATATTTTTAATCATATTTATGTTTTTAACTATTTTAGATGTGCTTTTAGTTTGTTTTATTTGACTTACAAAAAGTAATAGTACTGTGGTCAAAGGTACTACATATTGTTGTACCTTTAACCATGGGTTTTTGTATCTCTGATCAGGCAATTAGACAACCCAGTGGTGCATAAAACATCCTTTTATGCAGTAAAATTGTAAATAATTTTCAGTTTGAAGTATACAGGACAATGTAAGCATAATAAAAATGCTATCAGTGGTAGTATGTAAAAAATATACCATTTCGTGTTCGCTTATCCGACTTCGTATGATGAAAAATACATTCCAAATGACAAATATTTTGCCTCGAGCAGATCCACTAGCTATAGTTGGGATTGGAAGGTTGGCCGCAATGACTTCTGTAGCAATATCATACTGATAAACTATTCTTTGGAAACTTGAAGCTTAAGTAGAGACGTAAAATTTCCGGAAATTTTGAAGCGATGGAAAAAAAACGGTTTTTTTCTGTTTTTTTTTTCCGGAAAAATTGGAAAAAAATGAAAAATTGTTTTTTTTTTTTACAATTAAAAAAGGCGTTTTTTAATAGTTTTGTTTTCTTGGACCATTTGAAAGGTTAATCATTAAAATATATGCAATCAACACAGATTATTTTTCCTGATGACAGAAATACGCATAATTAGGTAGGTTTTAATAGGAAAAAAATAGCCTTTCTGTTTTATGACTCAAAGATTTCTTGGTCAAACCCCACAAATGAATCATATTGTCATTTCACTGTTAATATTGGATAAAGTGTGTCTAACCCTTACAATTAAATTTTCTATTTTAGACTGCCTTTAAAACTTAAAATAATAAGTAGATACTTTCAAACATCAATAATAGTGTTTGAAAGAAAAATCAGAATGATTTTTCTCCCTTGCAATATAACCTCACTATCTAAAAATGAAAACTATTGAGTTCTGGTTTTTCCCCACCCAATCTAAATCCAAATAAATATTAAATGACTTTTTTTTTAAACCTTTCTAATAGAAAACTATAAACTGCGTAATGATTTCTAAATCTGAACAAAAATTTAAACTGGAGTTTCAACTTACTACACTGCCTTGCTAAGCACAATAGTCGTACCCCTACTTTTCAACAAAACCTTAGTAATTAACCAGAGGTTGCTCTCTGTTTCGTATGTGTTAATAATAAAATGTTTCGTAGTCATTTGTGATTGGAAACTTTTTTTTAAATCTGCTGAATAAAAAGTCATCACAACAAAATATATGGAGGCGCAGCTCTTTAAAATGCAATATCTCAGTTTGAGCTCAATTGCAGATTCTACTATGTGCTTAGCAAGCACGGCAATATACATTTAGTTCGCATAGTCAGCGGAAACCTAGTTCTGTGGCTGAAGTTATGCTTATTCATTTCATGAAGAAGTAAAATTAGTTCTTCACTAAAAGGACGTTGGTTTTGTTAAAGAAGTTTCTGTGTAGAGTTGTGCTGAGAGAGTTTTAATAGTTGATAGCGTTGAATTCTGCTTGGAATTTGCAATAAAGGTTAGTGTACTTACTTTAATATAGTTTTTTTTATTATTATTATTTAGTTGTTTATTTTATATTTTGTGTTACTTTAAGTACACAGAACGTTAATAATTATTATCTTAGTACGATTTGAACTCTGAATTGTTATACACATAAAAAATCTTTGAAAGATATGCAAACTATTTAAATTAAGTTATTAATTTTTTTATTAATATGTTGTCATAATGTTAGTAATATTGCATATTAATATAAAATTTAGGAAAATATCTAAATACCAAAAGGAAATTAATAATTTTTAACAGAAAATTGATAAATCTATTATATAAAATTAAATATGTATGTGACAGTTTATTTTATACATACACAAAGTAGAATAAGTACATAAAGAAAATCAGTTAAAAAGTGAGGTAATGCATTTTGTATGAAAGAATTCATAATTAATAAATGAAATTTTTTGTGCATAAGCACTTATCAATAATGAAATAATTTTACCTTTCAGTGGCGATATGTAATTTTTCATAAGAAATAATTTATGTACTTTTAATATCAAAAATACACTAATAGTAGGCCAATTATAAAATCTGTTGTGTTTACAAAAGTTGGAATTTAATCAGAATTATTTTTTTACATAATTGAGCAGTGGTTCACTTATTACAAAATATTAAAATGTGTTTTTAGCATAAATTTCTGTACTTATTTACTATTGCTTTAACATTTTCAATTAAAAATTGTGCTGTCCTAGAGTAGAGAACGTAATGTTTATAAAATGGCCAATATTCAAGTATTCCCTTAAAAACTGGAAAAATTTTATTTATCTTTTTTCTGCTTTCTAAACTGAAAATTATTGGTGAGTATGACCAGTAATTGAACATTTTAGCACAATTTCAACATCCAAATTTCATAATTACCCTAAAAAACTAGTATTTTGTACACGATTTTAAAAAAAATGCTCTTTGATACCTGCAATGTAATTAAATAAGGAAAAAAAACGAAACTAATGGCTATATGCTTTTGCATCAAGATGTTTAGGGGATTTAAATGAAAAACAAAAATGCAGGATTCAATAAAGTAACGCTTCTAACAATTATACAAACAAAAGATTTTCTAGTCATTTCTTTCTTAAAAATTAAATGGAAAAAAAACTGTTGAAAATTAATGTAAAAAAATGCTTTTGAAACAAATTAAGACCAGTTATTAACTGGTCGGTCTTCTCCAGTGATTCCCAACCTTTTTGAGTACATCATTTATGCTGAAATTTATCATTATTTATCATTTTATGCTGAAAATTTTAATTTCATTTTATTGAAAAATTCAATTTTTCCGCAGTGGAAATAAACCTCCTCGGAAAAAAACGGAAAAAACCGGTTTTTTTCCGAAAGTTTCCGATTTTTTTCCGACCATTTTCATCTCTAGGCTTAAGTTTATTTTTTCAAATACTTAATTTTAAACATTAGATATTTAATATCACAAAGCTCTGTGACGAAAAATTTAATAGTCTTTCTAATTGCAATTTTAGAAAGTTGCATACTGTTGCTGATCATCCAGCAATTCACGATCTTCATAGGTCATCTATAGCAAGATATATTTATTGATATCTGCACAAAATCAAGTTTTTGGAAAGCGTATGGTAAAATCTGACGACATTTATAAGTATGTTAAAAATTGCAACAGACATAATAAATTCCAAAGTAATGTAGCACCAAAAGTAGAAAAGTATCTCGGAAAATGAAAAAATGACAGTGCCAAATTTGCTATCTTCAATGTATGTAAGAAAAGCCTTTCATGACGATGCACTTAAGAGCAAAGACGAGATAATGCTGAAAATTACAAGAACTTATAAATAAACTTTAAAACGATGTTGAAATTTTAAATTATGCTAATCAAACAGTAATACGCCATTATTTTAGAACTCTTGTGCAAATGAAAATTGAAAATTATACTAAATTGACTATACTTTGAAACTTTTTAAACTATATAAAAATACAATAAATCATTTCTCTTTCAGGTAATTTAAGCTTTTAAATCTATTTTTTTTAAGTGTAGGTATGCCGGTTTATAAAATCAGCCTCTTTACAAAACCAAATGTCCTCAGAACGAATCTGATTTTCATAAGCGACGATCACCATATAGGCTTGCCTTATCATATAACTCTCTTTTCTTATCATACGTACACACACACACACCACACAATACTCATCTGTATTTCGTGGAAAACCAATGAGTATATTCTGAAGTTACAAGACATCAAGCTCTTGAAACTATCTATTATGTTCCAAAAATGAATAATTTAATCAGAAAAATATTTCGGCATCGATTCGACGATTAAATTATTTATAAGTATTCCTTTTGAAATGAAAAAGAAACCCAAAGTTATTCGAAATACAAAAGTAAGTATAATAAAGCAATTCAACTTGGTAGATAACGATATAAATCGATAGTAAAGATGAGTACTTCGATCGCAAAGCAAGTCTTTTTATACTGTGTCTGGTCTTATTGATTTGATTTTTCTGATATTCTCATATAAGTAAGATTTCAAGCACGCTGGAAAATGAAATTTCATTTGCAGAAGGAATTTAATCAAAGTAAAGCATCTGAATAATAAAATCATCTCCAGGGAGCGTAAATCAACTGAAAGTTTATTCTTGAATGTTAAGCGAAAAATTACTTTTTCGATCATTTGGGCATCTAGCTGAAATATCTATGCTTGAAGGAAAGAGAAAGCATTAAAATAAATCATATTAGAGGCAATGGATGGCTTGAGATTTGCATACCCCAAACTTGTAAAGGCATAAAATTTACTTTCATGTAATAACAATGTTTAAAAAAAAAATTTATGTAAAAATTAAATGTTCACTGCGAAAACTGAATGTTGTTTTCACAGTATAATAAAGCTAGTTTTATAGTCATAAACTGAAAAACTTGCTAATTTTACCGTAATAAACTGTAAAATTGCTACTTTTTTAGTACTAAGCTATAAAATTGCTACTTTTATAGTACTAAATTGTAAAATTGCTAATTTTACAGTTTGTTACGTGTATTTTACAGTTTTAAACTGGAACCTCTGCTTCCAGTATTATACTATTGTTTTTACAGTATAATACAGCTGAATTTTACGGCAATAAATGATAAAATTTCTAACTTTGCAGTAAGAAACTGTAAAATTGCTAGTTTGCAGTTTATTACTGTGCATTTTAGTTTTAAATAGGAACCTCGGCTGTCAGTATTATATTGTAAAAGCAACAGTTTATTTTTTGCAGTATTTTTACAGTATAATACAGCCAATTTTATTGAAATATACTGTAAATTTGCTAATTTGACATTAGTATACTGTAAAATTGCTAGTTTACAGTAATAAACTGTAAACAGATTATAGATTCTAAATAAAGAAATAAAAGCAATCGATGCAATTAAAATATTTGCAAATTTAATAAAATGCCACTTTGCGAAATTTCAGAGTAAATTTTCTAAAAGGAGCAGCTTGTTCGATAATCAATGACTAATTCTCTCCTTCACTTAAACACAGACCTAATGCATTATCTCCAGTCTCCTTCAATAAAAATATTTTCCCCCTCTACTCATTAATCTCCCCGAAGCTCAGTGGCACTGATGTGATGTTATTCATTATCTTGAAAGGATAAAAAGTTTCTCAAATTTGATAGAAGGTACTGAATTTAAACGAATATTTAATAAGTAAATTGCAAATTCATTGCTAAACAACTATTTTTTGTAACTAGGTGGAATGCATCTAACTCTAAAACCACATTTCTTGTTGACTGCAAAAAATTTAGCAAATTAAAGTGGGAAATCATCGAATGATTTTATTATTATTTTATTTATTTATATGCGAGTTGGTCATAGCTAAACGAACCTGCTTTGGAGCTGTCCAGGAATGTGACTTTGACTAAGCAAATAAAAAAATGAACAATATGCCGCCGTCAGTCGGCGTTTTTGGTGAAATACAATACGACTGGTTCATTATTTTACCATTTTTTTTATCACCTTCACCAGATAGAACTCATTAGGCTTCGTATTGACGACATCTTTAAAAACCATTTCATAGAAGAAGGTGTGATCACTCTTTCGTGATCTGTGGCTTTTCTGATCCCCAAACCTCAATCCATGCGACTTTTACCTTTGTAGGCATTTGAAGCATAAAATAAATTAAAAACAGAACGAGCCCTTAACCCTCTCACTGCGCATCTCGCGATTTCCACGGGCAGCGTAAAAGTGGCAAAATTTGAGCAAACCGCGATTTCCACGATGATGCATTTTTGCCGTCCATTTAACGATGCAACCCGCTCTTTCCCCGCTCACGGTTTCATTTGTGCTTTTCTGTGATGTTTAATTGTTTATTTATATCTGTAGTAAAAGATGGTGCTAGTTGTCCACATTTCTTTGAAATATAAAGTAATTCCTATTTTTTGATTGCTTTTTCATATGATCTAACTCTATATCGAAAAGAAACTTTTTCACAAAATTTTTTTGCAAATTTTAATTCTAAAATGCATGTAAATTTGAAATATGTAATAAAAAAAGTACGCAATTTTTGAACCTTTTTTCATTGAAACAAAAATCGCCACGAGAGGGCAAGAAGAGTTTTTTCTATTATACTGACAGAAGAGATATTTTGTCAAAATAAATTAACTGTACACCCTCTCAATCTTAAGATTTTTTATTCTTTCGAATTAATAATTTTTTTCTTAAATATTATACTTATCTTTCGATGAAAAAGGAAAGTTGCCCAAGCATTAATTTTTAGGAGCAAAAAGGTCGTCTCCGTTCTTGACTTTTAAAACTGTCCTCCAAATCACCCTTTAGCTATCTGAATTCCAAAACTTGTTTTGCATTCACCATTTATCAAAACTTACAATTCTGACACTTATTCTGCCTTTGTTTAAGCCAATTGTGAAAGTGGAGGCTAAGTTCAAATTCATTGTTACGTTAATCGTGTTTTATATCGAAATAAAGATGGGGGGGGGGAGTTTAAAATATTTGCTGTTCTTGCCTTAAAAGCATTTTTTAATCACATATCCCACTGAGATCTCTTTTTTTTAATTAGATTTAAAAATTGCTTACAATAATGCAATATGTTAGTTTTGCATAACTTAATAATATTAAATACGGGGATTGTCAGCAAAATAGGGTTTCCAATAGTTTTTCACAATGAAAAACATGTTTATTGGAGTTGAATAATACATTGTCGGAACGCTTAGACTGCTTGACCCTTTATGCCCCGACAGCACTTAGAAGTACCTCTTATCGGGGGTGATAGTGACTCAATATCAAAAACCCTGAAAATGTAGGATAAAAAATAATGAAGCCTTGAAAGGCTACTAAAACCTCATGCTTCACTTTCAGGGTGCCCTTAACGGGTAAAGGGGACATGACACAGAAACATTATACGAATTGTCAAAAGGATGTTTTTAGGCGTTTATTTATTTATTATTTTTTTTTTACTTTTTTTTTTTTTTTTTGAGGGGTACTAACGCTATTTGTAAATGACAATTTTCTCAAATTATTCAAATTTCAAGAATATAAAAGGAAACAATTTAATAATTGAAATTTAAGTCTCGTAAAAGCCTTTTACCTGCTGAACGAAGAAAAAACATTGAAGATCTCGTGCAACAAATATCTCAAATTAAATGAAAGTGAATGTGCGTAATAATAGTTTGCTTTCCTCCCCACAACTCTTGTTCGGCACTCGAGAAGTGGGGAGGGGAGGGGGAATTGCCCAAAAAATAAAATCCCGGAAAAGCATTCTGTGAAACCCTGAATGCTTATTTTGAAAACCCTGAAATCAGGGGTAGCCCCTGAAAACTACCACCCCTGTTTCCATTAATTTAGAAAAAGGAATTCTAAATGGCTGGAATCATGCTGATACTTGAAAGTACCACTCCTTGTACTTTGCTGAGAGGTCGACAGATGGTACCTGCAATCGGAAATAGTATTTTAGGGGTCCTAAGGCGTAGGGGGTCTTAGATTCTACTGATTGTCAAAAAAATTTTATTCGGTTTATCTGTACCTCAGAACCAGACAAACGTAAGTCCAGTTTCGTCACTTTTCAGTGGAAAGCGAAAAGATTGTCGGATGGGACTCGCAAAGGGTGCACCTCGCGCTTTTTAAAGGCTGCTAAATAACTGTGAAGGAATTTATTTTCCATAATAAAGTTCTTATGGATCGATGCGGAATAAGTCTGCATACAATGCAGCAAAAAAGTGAAAATCGCAACTTTTGGACTTAGGTCGTTCTGGTTCTGAGGTACAGATATATGCTATTTGATGTATTTTCAACTAAAAAAGAACAAAAAAATGTATAAAAATCCATTGCTAAATTAATTTGGGACATAAAGAGTTAAGGTAAAAAGAGACTTTTTGCGACAGGAGAAGACAGGGGGTAAGGTAAAGAGTAACACTTTGTGACAGGAGCAGAACACGGGGTAAGGTAAAGAGGGACACTTTGTGACAAGGGGTAAGGTAAAGTAGCATTTTGTGTCAGGAGGAGGGCAGGGGGTAAGGTGAAGAGGAGCACTTTGTGACAAGGGGTAAGGTAAAGTGACACTTTGTGTCAGAAGAAGGGCAGGGGGTAAGGTGTAGAGGAGCACTTTGTGACAAAAGGTGTTGAGGGTCAAATATGATGAAAACAGTGCGACATCATTTATGGATAGCGCCTTACTGTAAACTATAACCAATTTTTATAACAATTTGGTCCAATAGTTTTCTTTTCCTGACGGTTAATGAGTTAAACTTTAATTATAAAGATAGTAAAAAACAGCTGGAGCTCTTTCTTTTTGTACTCCAATGGATATCCATTAATGTCACCACATATATTTCTATCAGTACTGCTTCACTGTAGCAAAAAATGAGATAAAAAAGTGCATTCCGAATTAGAAGCACGTATCCCTGGCATTTCGAGTTGCGAAATCTTGTTATTAAAGTTACAAAAGCGTATCTATATGTGGTATTGAAAATTAATAATTGAATTGCTGTAATGAAACGGACGACGCGAATGCTGAGCCTCTTAGAAAATAGCAGGAGTTTCAACCATTGGATGAGACTGCAAGGATTATACGTGATTCCATTAGTCCGTTACTTAATGTAAGTTGAATGACTTACTCGCAATCCAAGTTTCACATGACTAGTAGATTAAAAATAAGTTCAGATAGCGCAGTTGACAAAGCTAGGAAAAATACAAATCACGAACGTATAAAGCAATTCATCACGTACAAAAAAGGAGTAGAGAGGAGAAAAGTCTGAAATCTTTATTTCATATTGGATTCAAACAAAAAAAAATAGTAACCTTTCATACGACTTTTCTCAGTGATGTGGAAATAATACTTAAGCTTTGAATAAAGTTTCAATGAAACTTATTAAATATATAAGATGGAATATGTAAAGATAGCAATCAATCCCCTCCCCAGCCCTGATTGACTTGAAAAATGACAGAATTGCTGCAAAAAGACTGCAGGTCGTGTAAGTTCACTACGGTTGACATTTTGCTACCAGCAGCTGACATTTTTAACCAATATATTTTCTCAAATGTAATTGCATTTTACCAAGTCGATTACTACTGATGGTCTGCATATATTTTATTATATAACTAGCTTATATATCCGGAGTCGCACGGGTTTAAAATGCAGCATGCGAAATTCAAAAAGAAAGGTATTTATTTTATATGTGATGATTTTTCAAAAAAAATTCGTTTCCACATTTGAAAAAAAAAAAAAACATTTCTTAATTATTTGAATTGAGAAAAGCCTCGGAAAACCACGCGAAGCGAAGACAATATCAAACACAAAATTAGATATCTAGGAGAAGTTGAGATGAATAACTGAATAATCATTTGAATGGAGGAAAGATTTTGAACATTAAGTATTTTATGTGGAAATTTAACTAAAATGGGAATGAAAAAAGAACAAGTTATCTGTTTTTTTGAACTGGTCTCTTAATATGCCCAATGGTGATACAAACAATTTGTGAAATTTTTAGCAAAATCTGAAGGACAGTTTTGGAGTCTGTAAAGGACATACATAAGTATACATTTTAATATGTAAAGATACTAGCTGACCCGGCAAACTCTGGTCCGCCTTAAATGCAATAAATAAACAACTTTTTGAATTTATTAATTTTTTTTTTATTAGAAAATACAAAAAAAAAAATTAAGTACCTACATTAATCATTCATTATTGTTTCTGTATTCACAACCAATTTTACGTCGCTTCAGAAGCTGTCGGAACATGTGCTTTATGTCGCTCGGCGACAGAGGCTCAAAAAAGGCTTATAGTTATAAAGATAATTTTTTCGGACTGCTTATCAACTGACTGCTCCATCCATAAATCAATCCAAACAAACTTTTGTATATATAATAGTAGTAAGAAGAACAACTTCTTTAACTGCAGTCCAGGAGCTATCCCACCAAGCGCTTTCCACCTCTCAGCCTCAGAGGCGTAAAAACTCTTAACCCTACACTGCATGGTGTTGCCAATTGGATACATGGACAATTTGACCTCCTTATGAATAGCAGAATGTAGTTATAAGGCAACTCAATGCATAAAAAGCAAGTATTGGGTATATTTAAAGTAATTATCACCATTTATTCTCCATACATGGCAGCACTGGTCTATTACATGCTCTTAAATGAATCCATATGGATAGCTTTTAAAATCACTTAAACTACTAAGTTTTGAAATTATTTTTTACAATGAAATATTTTTCTTTGTCATTTAAAGAAATAACATGAATAAAATAAACATTTATCTTTTGTTTAAGATGCGTTCTACATCTAAATAATTATTTGGAAAAAATCTAGGACGTAATACATGTCTGTAGCCATTTGGCAACATTATGCAGTAAGCAACCAGAGAACATTTCGATTCATCTCTGTAGTTCATGAAGTTTGTGCTTTGTTTATATTTCGCGCTAGCTTCTTTCTGTTTTTGGAAGGTGTAAAACAATCATACGGACCCAAAAGTGCTACTTTCGGCTGTTCTACCGTTTATTAGACCTCGCAATTATCAATGCTTAGTTGATGTTCAACAGAGTGAACGAACAAAAAATCAATAGAGAAAAGCCTTTAAAACGTGTTCATTTTCTATTTCAGTTGGCACAAATGTTGTGCTTACATGCACAAGTAAAATCATTAACAATTTTAAAATATAGTTTTAAAAAAAACAAAAAATACGCTTTTACATAGGAATGTGCTGAGATCATCATTGGTTTCCCTCTGAATTTCAAAACTACTGAATATCCGCACTTAAGTTTACATGCAATTATAATACATCAACATGTAATATAATTTAGCCTTTAGTGTTAAAAATAATATTAAATGTATTACTTTTATATTTACAAAAAACGTGAATTTTATCTTTTATTCAGAGTTACATACATACATATATACATACATAATACATACAAACAAACCCACATGTGGAACTAATAAAAGCGTATTAAAAAAAGAGAGACCATTAGCTACAGAGGAATTAGAGTTACAAACCAAAAAAAAAGAAAGCTTGCGCGAGAGGGCCTCCAAAAGATATCAGATTTGACAGAATTGATCATTGGAAAGAAAACAGTACAAATAAACAACGATGTAAAATGTCAAAATGTAAATCATTACAAGAGTACAGTGCACCAAATGTTCAATTCCTCTATTTTTTACAAAAAAAAACTGTTTTTAAGACTATCATTTAAAATCATTTTTATCTTTTGAATGCATGGTTTAGCCATTTGGCAACAAAACTATTTTTAATTAGACAGTGGTAAAAATTTAGAGTTAAATTTTTTTAATATTTTTCCATGTTTTCTTATTACATTGACTAACACATATATTTTTTTCTAAGAAAAATAAAAATTCATGCATTGTAAGGTTAAGTGACAATCGTTTCTGACAGCTTATCATACATAAATTTCAAGGGAAGCAACGCGTTTGTTTATAATTTACTTCACAAAAAACTCAAATAACACTCAACGCTCCGCTAACTTACAACCTGTTTACTGTGCTCCAGAAGCTGCCAGAACGTGTGCTTTATGTCGCTCAGCCATGGAGGTGTTAAAAAACGCTTGGTAAAAAAGCTTAGTCAATAAGACATTTTTTCTATTTCTGTAACTGACACGCATAAATTATAGCCTATGTCCGTCTCCTGGCTCTAAGCGACCTACCCACCAATTTTTAGCCATATCGGTACAGCCGTTCTTGAGTTATAAATAGTGTAACTAACACGACTTTCTTTTATATATATATATATATATATAGATAAATGGAATGTATCTATCCCCAAGACATGATGCGAAGAATTTAAGAGTATAAAAATAGAAGCCATTCGAGAAACCCTTTCAAAAAATATTATCAAGCAGCAAATTTAAGTACTTCGGCCGAAGCTAAATTTTAGAAAATTTTAAGCACGGTACTGAATGATACATCAGTTTTTTTTTTTTTTTTTCACGGCATCTTCATTATTTTAAGAGAAAATATTAAAGCGGAATTTTAAAACATAAAAACTTTTTAGATGTCCCCAGGGCTTGGGTGTCTCTTGAACAGTGGCGTAGCTAGGGAGGGGCGTGGGGGGCGGTCCGCCCCGGGCGGCACTTTTAAGGGGGCGCCGAAATGAGAAGGTCGTCGGCAAACCACATGCACCACTAAAAAAATTTAAAAAAAAAAAAAAAGGCAACAAGACGGGGAAAAAAAAAAGTATGAAAGTGTGTAAAATCGGGACAGAGGCTGTATACGGGAGGAAAAAGAGCAAAAACCAAAAAATTGCCATGCAGATACATAGGGCGCCATCGAGACACAGAC
Organism: Uloborus plumipes; assembly: GCA_038373865.1. Classification (NCBI taxonomy): domain Eukaryota; kingdom Metazoa; phylum Arthropoda; class Arachnida; order Araneae; family Uloboridae; genus Uloborus; species Uloborus plumipes. Next base: position 4,176 of record JAXGGA010000204.1, on the reverse strand, counting down.
GTCCTCAAGTATAGGGTTCGCACTAAAGAGAAAAGGATAAATTTAAATAACAACCAAGCAATATTGGGGCGTCAACAAGATACAGACGTCACGAAAATAAATAAAAAGCAAGCAAAGGAATAGAGTGGCATTGAGGCGTACACTTTGTAAGAAAAAGAAGGAAACAATAAAATAAAAACCAGGCAGAGTTTGAGCGGCATCGAGCAAAATTCAAAATTTGAAGAAGGTTCTCCAGACGCAGGATTAACACACGAATCAAAGCTGGTGAGGGAAAAGGTTTTTCTCATTGGACCGAATAATACAAGAAATAACATTGAGGTTTGAGCAGTTGCACGATCTTACTAAGAGATATTCTTTTCTAACACCAGAAAATCTTTTAGATGAAAATTATGAGTGCAATCTCAAAGAGCATACTGACATTGATAAAGAACAGTGTCTTATTGAAAGAACAAGACTATGGTTGCAACTGAAAATGAAAAGAAAACTTGGGAAGAAACTAGAATTATTGCAATTCATTTATAAATATAGACTAGAAAACTCCGTTCCCAACATAGCTTATATTGTTAAGAATTTTTTTAACAATTGTAATCAGTGTAGCGAATGGAGTTTTTCTAAGCTTAAACTAATACAAAATTATCTTAGGTCCGGAATGAGTGATTTGAGGCTCAGGAACTTATTTACTTTCAATTGAGCATCGATTAATAAATTAATTGGATTTTTAAACCGTAATTAATGATTTTGCATGTAAAAAAGCCAGAAAAAATTCTTTTTTAAATTTGGCTTTCATATTAGGAATACATATTCGCAAGCTCAGATTTCAGTAGCAATTTAATAATTTTATAACTTCCCTTGCTATACTTATTACCCGACTACGGCAAAGCCTAAAGGAAGGGTTATGAGTTTTATCAGTCTGGCTATGTTTGTGGTTAAGGATGTTCCACCGTAGCTCCTAAACTATTCATTCGATTTTGATTAATGAGGTGCCAAACGATTCGTTTTCGAGTCTCGAGTGTCATAGGCTACTTTTTATTAGAATTTAACAAGAGGAAAAATCGATTATTCCTAGACAAGCACTGGTTTTCACCGATATTTTCGGAGCTAAGTGTGTTCAACAATGAATTTCCAGTGTAAGGCTTACCTAGATTTTATCATGAAATTAGTTCAAAGCAATATATATATAGAAGATAGTTATTAAATATTTGTTTCAATTCATTATTTTGCACATGCATTTTTCCAGTTAAACTTGAATTTCAAGGTTTTTGTTTTGGCAACACTTGATTCTCGTGACGTGAAAACTTGTATTTAAATAGGCAAAAGTTTCATTTTGAATTACATGATTTTTGTACATTACAAGAAGTCTTGAAAGCTCGGAACTTTTGATGCGCTTTGACGAATGTTACATGTTTTATGGTGCCGTAAATCTCAAGAAGTAGACTAAAGGGTAAGCTACATTTTTACCCGACTACGGCAAAGCCTAAAGGAAGGGTTATGTTTTATCAGTCTGGCTATGTTTGTGGTTGAGGATGTTCCACCGTAGCTCCTAAACTATTCATTCGATTTTGATGAATGAAGTGCCAATCGATTCGTTTTCGAGTCTCGAGTGTCATAGGTTACTTTTTACAAAAATTTAACAAGAGGAAAAATCGATTATTCCTAGACAAGAACCGATTTTTAACCGATATTTTCGTATCTAAGTGTGTTTTAGTTCCAACAAAAGTCGCAATCAACAATGAATTTCCAGTTTAAGGCTGACCTAGATTTTAGCATGAAATTATTTGTTATGTACATTTAATTTTGCAAGGTATATTCATTTGCTAATATACAGTGGAGTAAAAAAAAGTTTTAAAAACCTGTAACCCGACTACAAAAAAGCTCTAAAAAGTCAGAAATAATAACAAGTTTTAAAAACTATAACCCGACTACAAAAAAAAAAAAAAAAAAAAAACGCACTGAAAGGTAAGAAACAAGGTTGGTGCTATTTAATATCATCGTCTTATTAAATAAAACAAGACGTTTGATATCTTAGCTATACCTGTTTATTTAATTCTACGACTTGAACCCTCTGCAAGTTCCACATGAACAACATAATTCAATTCAAATGCTGTAGTCCGTGCGTTGTCAACTACAGAAAAACAATTTGATATCATAACATAATAACCTAATTTACCATTCTTGTATATATATATAGATCAAACTAATATGTTTGCTTGTGTATCAAGTTTAAATGCTTGCTTTCTGTAGTTGACAACGCACGACTACAGCATTTGAATTGAATTATGTTGTTCATGTGGAACTTGCAGAGGGTTCAAGTAGTAGAATTAAATAAACAGGTATAGCTAAGATATCAAACGTCTTGTTTTATTTAATAAGACGATGATATTAAATAGCACCAACCTTGTTTCTTACCTTTCAGTGCTTTTTTTTTTTTTTTTTTTTTTTGTAGTCGGGTTATAGTTTTTTAAACTTGTTATTATTTTACGTTTATTTTTCATTTAATAAGTGTAATGTGAAGAAATATTTTTCTTTTATTCAGTTTCCCTTTTTAAATATATTTAGCATATATATGATTTTTAATTAAAATTCTGAGCTTGCAAGAATCAGGAATCAGTGTGAAAACGCCTACTCATTGATTACTATACTTATTTCATATTTATTTTATCTCATATTTATTTCTCACTCATATCTTGTTAAAAATATCAAACGTTCCTATTGCATTCATCATAATTATGGGCGATTCTCTGTAAACTCGTCATTTTTCACACGAATTCTGTCCGGGCACGGTTTTTTGAAATGTTCGTATAATTATAATACTATTGCTAAGAAAATGAATCTATTACTTTAGTTTGAAAGAGGGCCAATTAAAGTTTGTGTTTTTCTGATAAATCATGATAGGGGGTAAGTTCCCCGCCTAGTATAACTAGACAGGGGACTGCCAGGTGACCAGGGCCGACTGCCAGGGTGTCGGCAAGGGGGGGTGTGGGGGGTGCTACACCCCCTCACTTTTCTGAAGAAAGGGGCCGCCGATTTTATTTTATTATTAAAATGAAATTTTTGAAAAATATTTCAGGACTTTAAATGAAATTTAAAAGAGAAGCGGAATAATTTAAACATTATTAAGAATATCAGTAAACCTGAATTTTTAAAAATGTCCTGTATTTTCCGCGGCCCCAATTATTACTTATCAAAAATAAATAATTGGGGCCGCGAAAAATAGTTAAGATTCCTTCACAGCAATATTCGTTGCGAAAAATACGAAATTTTCTCGTTCATGGGGTCATGTAAACGGGAAACTATAGGTCGCTCTGCCCAGTTTGAAAAGAAAAAAGTACTGTATAAATATGTGCGAGAGCTTTAACAGGTACACGAACCTTTGTAACTAAAATTATTTAAATTAATAAAACATAAATCAAATTATATACACATAATTCAACAAGATCGATGCAATGTTTAAAAAAAAAGAATATATGCAGAGGGCCGCCAATTTTTATATTTTAAATAAATTAAAATAAATGATCGATGCAATAATTAAAAGGGAAAAAAGGATAATATGCAGGGGCCGCCAAATTTTATATTTTAAATAAATTTAAATTAAAGAAAATTGCACAAAATACCATTGTCGAAAGATAGTGCAATGTTTAAACTGAAGATAATTAAAAAGAAAATGTATCACTTTTCACTTTGTGTTGGGACCGAACGAATTTTTTTATGTAGTAAATTTGAAGAAATAATAATAATAATAATAAAAGTTATACTGAAATAAAAAAAGGGGAAAAATAATTAAATGCGGTTGCCCTCTCTGCGGCACATTGAAAAGACTCTTTCAACCTCTTCAGACCATCAAAATGAAAATCGCATATATTGGTCAATATTGTGCACGCGGCCACACGGTATAAGTTACTGTGATACTCCAGATTTTTTTTCTCAATCACATCGCAGCCAAACGACGCAAAACTGCTCATTGACCGTTTTTTTCGGTGGAAAAAAGAAACAAACAAATGCGCGGGACAAAAATGTAATTGTACAGGCTATTTTGCAGAAAAAAGGCGCCGTTTTGTGTCGAAAATCAATAGGAATTTCTTAATTTCTAAACGCCCTTGTCCTCGTCTCTTCCAGGTGGGTGAAAAATGAGGGGTTTTGAGAATGATCTTACCTAAGGGATAAAAAGAGGAGATTTGC
>JAXGGA010000203.1:0-288511 GCA_038373865.1 Uloborus plumipes | reverse complement strand
GGGGAAAAAAAAAATCCAAAACACCAAGAAAAAAATTTACTCTAAGAGTAATGAAATTTGGGTAATGCAATTGTCTAGTTAACATGTTTAATTGATTAAATGTACAAGATCACTGGCTAATTTAAGCTCAAGAAAATGCTGTGCAAATGTGAAATTATGTTAATTTAATAGAGGGTGTAACATCAAAAATTTTGAAGGCAAGCTTGCAAGCGTGCATGCATTATGTCATACAGGTGCCGAATGTCACTTTGTGGTATGGAGTGCCATGCTTGTTACACTTGTTGTGTCAATACTAGGACCGTCCTTGCTGACTGTGGATGATGCTCGAGGTGCCGTCCAATGATATCCCATACGTTATCAATTGGAGACAGAACTGGTGATTTTGCAGGTCATGGTAACATGTCAGCACTCTGTAGAGCACATTGCGTTACAGCAGCGATGTGAGGGCGTGCGTTATCCTGTTGGAAAACTCCCCTTTGAATGCTACTTATGAAGGGCTGAACTACTGGTTAAATTACCAGACTGGCGACAAATTTTCAGTCAATGAGTTTGGGATAACCACAAGAGTGCCCCTGCTGTCGTAGGAAATTGCTCCAGAGACCATGACTCCAGGTGTGGGTCTTTTGTGTCTAGGCCGTAGACCGCTTGGATGCAGGCGGTCCCCTGGCCTCCTTCTGACCAATATACAGCCACCACTGGCAATAAGACAGAATCTGTTTTCATCAAAAAATACAACAGATCTCCACTCCGACCTCCAGTGAGCTCTGTCTTGGTACCACTGCCGTCGGAAACGGCAATGGTTTGCAGTCAATGGAATACCGGCTACAGGCTGCCTGGCTCGGAGCTATCCTTGAAGTAAACAGTTTCTTATCGTTCCTTGGGTCACGACGGTACCAACTGCAGCTCGAATGTCAGCCGCAGATCCAGTACGATGCGCCGCAGCCGTATGCAAGATTCGGCGATCTTCCTTCTCAGTCGTGCCACGTGGCAGCTCGGAACTCGATCTTCTTGAGGTAGTATCATCCCTTGACCATAGCTTCCAATAATCATGCATGGTGGAAACATTCCCACCCAAGTTTTTCTGCAATATCGCGAAATGAAAATCCACCTTTTCGTAGCCAAATTGTACGACCTCGTTTAAACTCGGTGAGCTATTGATAATGACTTCTTCGTCTTCTTTAAGGTAATCCTGACTAACATGAAAGCAATTCGTCAAATTTCACGGAAAAATAATACCCATGAGCTTCACAACACGCTTTTAAAACAAGCCTTATTTGCATGTTCTGAGTGACGCCAGCTGCGCCACACTTATGCGCGGAGCGCGAAATTTCAATCGATGTCATCTTTCAGTTGTATAAACACGCCTACCAAATTTCGTTTATCTAACACAAGTCTTTCTTGGTGTTGGGATTTTTTTTTCCGCCAGTGTAGATTTTATTATTGCAACATACCTCTTATTTGGTTGAATTCAGTCCACACGGTTGTACAAAAAGTTCTAGGTACAAACTCCCAAAAGAACTTAATTATCACGGAAAGTTCATAGAATAAAAATATTTTTGAAAAAAAAAAAAAAAAAAATGAACCGACTTCGGAACTTCAATCGGCAAGTGCTCTAAAAAGTAAAAAATAATTTTATTCCCTGAACACCATCAATAATACATTTAGATATAAGTTTTAAATTCGGCGCAAAAACTCCAAAATGAATCATACGAAACTATAAATTTAAACTTCAATGAATCCAAGTTCTTTAATCACATTCACATACACTATACTGACAACCATATATATATATATAAATGAAATGGAACAAATATTCAGCTCTTAATTTTCAATGGTTTTTCTAGAAAATGTTTGCAAAAGGGTCATTCCCTGTCAAGTGATCCAACGTTTTTTACCTTACATTTTTGTATTTCTTTCAAATTTGGCTCATCAATTGTACCCCTTGAGGTTATCAAACGTCTCAGTTTTTAGATTTTTATCTCTATTATTTCTTCATTTATGAGACGTTGAACTTTGGAAAAACCCTCGTTTTTCCATGGATAAGGGAACGTAAAAGGGACCATAACTCGGCACCAAATATAGATAGAACGATTTGGTAAATGGCATTTTAAAGTACGTTAGTTGCTGCTTAATCTGATATGCAACATAACTAATTTGATAAAAATTTTCTTTTTCAAAAAATGAAATTTAAATTTCAAATTTCTCGAAAAACATATAATGAATTTTTTTCAAAAAATTTTCAAAAATTCTTGTGTATTTTATCTATGTTTGTACCAATTTTTAGATTGGGATCTCAATGGGATCATATTTTTTTGAATTTTTGAATAAAACTGTATAGGAAAAAAAATGATATTTTTTTAGATTCTATTTATTTAAATACTAAGTTATCTTGCTTGTAATGGTCTAAAAAGTAGTAAACAAGCATGAATATGTTTAAAGTGAGCTGGCATGAGCTTATAGAATTGTCAGGTTCACCCCCTCACCCCTTCCTCCCCCCACAACTACTCTTTTTTAATTCAAAACTGTTCAAAATGTTACAAAAACTCTTTGATACAAAATAAATAGTAAACTTATTTAAAGTTGGTAAATGGGTTTTCTTATAACTAGACGAAGTATCCCCTCCTCCACCCAAATATACCATTAACGCTGTACTATTACGACATCTAACCTGGGGATTGAATTGACTATTATTTCTACTCTAGGTAAGTGAGCTAGCATTAACTTGTAAATTGGTCAGCTCCCCCTCTCTTCCTTCCCGACGCACCCATTTCCCCCCCAAACTGTTTCAAATGCTAAAAAAAAAAAACCTTTTTGATACAAAATGAATAGTAAACTTATTTAAAGTGGGTAAATGGGTTTCCTTATAACAAGGCAAAGTAAAACCCTTCCCCCACACAAATATACCATTAACGCTACCACTAATATGACGTCTTACCTGGGGATTTATTTGTGAGGATTATTTTCCCCCTAGGTATATATTGTTTTTCAGACGAAGTGTTTCTTTTTTCAATCCGACCTTCACAAAGTGTACTTCCATTCAATATCTGAATTTAAACTTATGATTCATTTCATCCCCTCCCCCAGCACCAATCTTCAATTTTGGAGGAAGAAAAGAAACGGTTCGCCCCAAGATCATAGCAAACAGCAAAATAGCACTGTTTCCCCTTGTTCTCATAATGTTTTCCCATTATTTTCACACAAAACTGAAAAGAAATCAAAGTATCAGGTTATATGTCAGTCCCCATCACTGCCTTTCCTTTCTCTTATTGGACAAAGCTCATGAGCTAATAGGAAAGAGTAACAAACAGAACAAACTGAAACACTACCAGACATCAGTAGAGACTAAGGCTTTGAAATGGGGTTAGACGGGATGATAAAAAAATAAAAGTTTGGAGCGGAAAGGCAGGAAAAGGGGAGGAGCAATCTGTACAGAAGTTAAACAACATGAGAGGTTATGATCAAAAAAGCAGTGTTTGTTTAATGTATATAGATATATCTTGCTGCATTACTTTCCTTTACAACAAAATGAAAAAGAACACAAACAATTAAAAAAATTAAATAACAGCTGCACACTAGATAATGTGGGAAGATAGTTATGGGGACACAGACATATGATCTGATATTTTGATTTATTTTCAGTTTTGTGCGAAAAGAATAGAAAAAACAATGAGAACAAGGAGAAACAGTGCTATTTTGCTGTTTGCTATGATCTTGGGGCGACCCATTTATTTCCTCCCTTCAAAATTGAAGATTGGTGCTGGGGTAGGAGATGAAATGAATCATAAAGTTAAATTTCAGATATTGAATGGAAGTACACTTTGAAGTTCGGATCGAAAAGAAACACTTCGTCTGAAAAACAATATATATACCTAGGGTGAAAATAATCCTCAATTCAATCCCGAGGTTGGACGTCATATTAGTATAGTGTGAATGGTATATTTGGGTGGGGAGGGGGATACTTCGTCTAGTTATAAGGGAACCCATTTACCAACTTTAAATAAGTTTACTATTCATTTTGTATCAAAGAGTTTTTTTTAAAAAACATTTTGAACAGTTTTGAAAAAAAAAAAGAGTGGTTGAGCAGGGAGGGAGGGGGGGGGATGAACCTGACAAATCTATAAGCTCATGTCAGCTCCCTTTAAACATATTCATGTTCATTTACTACTTTTTAGACCATCACAAGCCAGACAACTTAGTATTTAAATAAATAGAATCTAAAAAATATCATTTTTTTCCTATACAGTTTTATTCAAAAATGCAAAAAAATATGATCCCATTGAGATCCCAATCTAAAAATTGGTACAAACATAGATAAAATACACAAGAATTTTTGAAAAATTTTTGAAAAAATTCATTATATGTTTTTTGAGAAATTTGAATTTGAAATTTAAATTTCATTTTTTGAAAAAGAAAATTTTCATCAAATTAGTCATGTTGCATATCAGATTAAGCGACAACTAACGTACTTTAAAAGGCCATTTACCAAATTGTTCTATCTATATTTGGTGCCGAGTTATGGTCCCTTTTACGTTCCCTTATACATGGAAAAACGAGGGTTTTTCCAAAGTTTAAAGTCTCATAAGTGAAAAAATCTACTTATATTAAAAACTGAGTATCTTTCTATCTTTCTTTCTAACTATCTTTCTTTCTATCTTTCTAACTATCTTTCTTTCTATGTCACGCTTCTTTCTCCTGAACGCCAATGACCTGAAAGTCGAACCAGGTACCGATAGATAGGTAATTTTTCAGGCTTCATTAGTTTCAATTGATATAATTATACGATTTTAACTAGCGAAGATATCAATTAATAAGTAGTCAAATTTAAAGCGATTAAGCCTAATAATTGATTAAATATGAAATCCATTCTTGCAAACCGTCGTTGCTATGAAACAGTAATAACAATGATAATGAGAATTTTGAAGGAAGGCTTAACTAAATCAAACACGAAACTCATAAGCGGGCAACTTAAGTAGAATTTTTATCGCTAGCTACTGGTAATATTTTGAAACATTTGTTTGTTGAAGAGCCATCTACTTATATTAAAAACTGAGTATCTATGTCTGCTTTTTTCCTTTGAGCGAGCTGAACTTACTGAAACTTTCCTCACCATCTTGAAGACGTGAAGCATCTCAATAATTCGAATGATTTTTTTTATATAGGAAAAAAGTAAAGGCGTGAAGCGCCTGTAAGCGAGCCGCCTTGGCGGGGAGTAGTTTCTTTAAATTTTTTTCTCACTACTTTCAGGGCACGAAGTGCCCGTGCAACGCCGGGCCACGTGCGTGGTATGTCTTGAAATCGAATGAACATTAAATTACACTGAAGTGACAAAAGTCATGGGATAGCAATATGCAAATTTTCAGATGGCAGTAGCATCGCATAGAACAGGTATAAATGCGCAGTGCTTTTACAGAGCTTTCATTTCTGTTCAAGTTATTCATGTGAAGAGGTTTTAACGTGATGATGACCGCACGACGTGAATTAACAGACTTTGAACGCTGAATGTTAGTTGGAGCTAGACGCATGGGTCATGCCATTTCGGAAATCGTTAGAGAATTCAACATTCCCAGATCCACTGTGTCAAGAGTGTGCCGAGAGTATGAAATTTCAGGCATAACATCCCACCATGGACAGCGCAGTGGTCGACCGCCTGCACTTAAAGATCGAGACCGGCGACGTCTGCAAAGAGTCGTAAATTCTAACAGACAAGCAACACTGCGTCAAATCACCGTAGAAATCAATGTGGGACGTACAATGGACGTGTCTGCTAGAACTGTGCGGAGAAATTTGGATTTCTTGGGCTATTCCAGCAGAAGACCGACTCGAGTGCCTTTACTGACAGAACGACATCGCTTGCAGCGACTCTCGTGGGCACGTGAGCATATCGGTTGGTCCCTAGATGAATGGAAAACCGTGGCCTGGTCCGATGAGTCACGATTTCAGCTGGTAAGAGCCGATGGTAGGGTTCGAGTGTGGCGCAGACCCCACGAAGCCATGGACCCAAACTGTCAGCAAGGCACTGTTCAAGCTGGTGGTGGCTCCGTAATGGTGTGGGCTGTTTTTTCATGGCATGGACTTGGTCCTCTAGTGCGACTGGACCGAACATTGACTGGAAATGCTTATGTGCAGCTACTTGGAGATCACTTGCAGCCATTCATGGACTTCATGTACCCAAACAACGATGGGATTTTTATGGATGACAATGCGCCATGTCACCGGGCCACAACTGTTCGCAATTGGTTTGAAGAAAATTCTGGACAATTCCAACGAATGATTTGGCCACCTAGATCGCCCGACATGAATCCCATTGAGCATTTATGGGACACCATCGAGAGGTCTGTTCGTGCCCAAAATCCTGCCCCATCAACGCTTTCACAATTATGGACGTCTATCGAGACAGCATGGCTCAATATTCCTGCAGAAGACTTCCAACGACTTGTTGAGTCCATGCCACGTCGAGTTGTTGCACTTCGCCGGGCAAAAGGAGGGCCGACACGATATTAAGAGGTATCCCATGACTTTTGTCACTTCAGTGTATATCAAATAATATAACTTCAGAATGAGGTAAAAGTTAGAGAGGGGGGAACTTATGCATCAACATGCTGCAGGAAGCTAATCTAGCTGCCCTGGCAGCTAGTAATAGAGATAAAAATCTAAAAATTGAGACTTTTAATTACCTCAAGGGGTACAATTGATGAGCCAAATTTGAAAAAAATACAAAAATGTAAGGTAAAATTTTTCTCAGATTTTGGATCACTTGACGTGGAATGACCCAAAATGTAGTTAAACATCATTTTACCTGTAGTTTTTGCACCGACTTCAAAATTTATGTCTAAATGTAGTATTGATGGTGTTCAGGGAATAAAATTATTTTTTACTTTTTAGAGCACTTGCCGATTGAAGTTCCGAAGTCGGTTCAATTTTTTTTTCAAAAATATTTTTATTTTATTCCTTTTAGTGTACTAAATGTACTTATGAAATAGGGTAATGTTTTCATTATGAAACTTCACCTAATTTTCTTAAGTAAATTCTCCATAAAATAAACTATGAAAGAAAAAAATAAGAAACTATCAACGCGTCTAAAATTTTAAATGATTGACACTAAAAACTAATCCTTGATATTCTATGGTGTTTATTTGTGTACTAGTTTAATCAAATCCATTAAAATATTAACGGCTTTTATCGCTAATTTAGATTTCAAAGCAGTACTAGTTTCTCGCTGTTCATAAGATTTTAAGACACACTACGTACGTGGTTCACTAATGAGTTCCATGTTTGATTTAGTTAAGCCTTCATTCAAAATTCCCATTATCTTTATTATTACTGTTTCATAGCAACCACGTTTTGTAACAATGGATTTCATATTTAATTATTTAGGGCAAATTGCTTTAAATTTGACTACTTATTAATTGATATCTTCGTTAATTAAAATCGTATAATTATATAAATTAAACTATTGAAGCCTGAAAAATTACCAATCTATCGGCACCTGTTTCGACTTTCAGTTCATTGGCGTTACGGAGAAAGAAGCAGGATATTGAAAAATACTCAGTTTTTAATATCAGTAGATATTTCAAAACAATGTTATCAGCGTTACATAAAGGTAAAAAGACCATAGAAATGAGTTATTCCAGAGAAGCCTTACATTCAAAATTGGTCATTATTACGATTACTGTGATCCCGATTTCTTTTCGAAAGATTTCTACAGGTTCCCGTTGTCGAACCCGGACCACGAGGCGATGGGACCAATCGGAAATGATACGCTTTCTAACAAAAAAAGAATTTTTGAAATCAGTCCAGGCGTCTTCGAGTAATGTTATAACATACAAAAAAAAAAAAAAAAAAGGCCTAATAATAGGCTAGATTCCTATAAAAAGGTCATTTTTTGACAAAAAACTTGAATTTGAGCTTTTTAGACTTTTTAAAATTTCAAGACCTCGCCTATGAGAATTCTAGGGCATCAAGGAACCTCTGTGTCAAGTTTAATGAAAATCTGACCCAAACTATGGATTTGTATAGAGAACAAGTATACGAACAAACATACAAGCATTCACTCATTTTTAGCCTACTTTCCCGTTAAAAATAAAAGAGACGAAAGAAGTATTAAAAGTGGCTTAATGCATCTAAAAAATATCGTCAAGTTCAAAAAATATCGCCAAGTCCAAAACAAAGTCAAAAAGAAAAAGAAAAAAAATGAAATAAATGTCGAAAAATTAAAAATTTAAAAGTAGGGTATTGAGATGGGGAATTTGTGTGTCGGTCGGTCTGTCGGTCTATCTGCCCCCCCCCTAATAACTTTTGAATGAACATTCCGATTTGAACGAAATTTTTTTTGTTGGAAAGATCTCGGCGAGTACAGCTCATTCGCATATTTGATTTTTCCATTTGAACAATTTTTGGTTCAACTTTGAGCCGTTCAAACAACCTGTCCCGCGATACTAACTTTTTAGTTAACAGTCCGATTTGAACAAACTGTTTTTCTTCGAAAGATCTTTTCAAGGATACTTCATTCCCGTATTTACATTTTCGATTTGAACAATTTTTCGTTCAACATTGAACCGTTCAAACAAGCTGTCACCCTTAATAACTTTTGAGTGAACAGTCTGATTTAAACATTTTTTTTTGTTCGAAGCATCTCGGCAAGGATACTTTATTACCGTATTTAAATTTTAAATTTGAACATTTTTGGTTCAACATTGAACCGTTCAAGGAACCTTTCCCCACCTAATAACTTTTAAGTGAACCGTCCGAATTGAATAAACTTTTTTTTTTGTTCGAAAGATCTTATCAAGAATACTTCATTCCCGTTTTTAAATTTTCGATTTGAACATTTTTTCGTTCAACATTGAACCGTTCAAACAAGATCTCATCCCTAATAACTTTTGAGTGAACAGTCCGATTTAAACAAACTTTTTTTTGTTCGAAAGATCTCGCCAAGGATACTTCATTACCGTATTTAAATTTTCAATTTGAACATTTTTTCGTTCAACATTGAACCGTTCAAGCAACCTTTCTCCACCTAATAACTTTTAAGTGAACCGTCCGAATTGAATAAACTTTTTTTGTTCGAAAGATCTCGGAGAGACTCATTCCCATATTTCACTTTTCAATTTGAACCATTTTTCGTTCAATGATGAACTGTGCAGAAAAAATTTTAACATGAGCATCTACTGGGAAATTTAAATTGAATGTTGATTCTGAACTTAAAGGCGGATTTCCTTCAAACTAACTTTGTAAGAAAACGCTTTTGATAAAAAATGTATGTAAAGTACTTTTCTGAAAAATCTTCTGTGAGGACTCTGATTCTGACTCCGACTCCGCAAACATGGCGGAAATGCAGGCTCAGAAAAAAATGACTGACTGGGCAGACGATTTTTTTTTATTCATTAATTTTTTTTGTTTAATTTATTATTATTATTTTTATTTATTTTTTTTTTTGGCAGACGATTTTTTTTGTTTACAAATATTTTTCATTTACGGGAGCATTTTATTCTTTATTTATATTTAACAACTGGCAACGGATTAAAAGTGAAATTCGAGACATTTTATTAACGAACGAGTTTTTTTTTTCTTTTTTTTCTTTCTTTGATAAAATGTGTTTTGATATTCTTTGTACCTTTATTTTATTAATTAATTATTTTTATTTTGAAAACGATTGTGAAATTTTTCTACGGAAGAACTATAACAGTTACATTCTTCAAAAGGTGCGACAAAACTTTATTTACTCGTTTATTTACTTTTTACGTGTCCATTTTATCTGATGAGATGCTTTTAGAAATCAGCTTTAAGTGCTATAAAGGTATGTTTGACTTAATTTTCAGTTTCAGATATTCAAAAGAATATTGATTAGATGCTAGAATGCCGATGTCGATGTACGGGAAAGTAGGCTCGTTTAGTTCTTGACAGAACTTCTTGTAATTGATATAAATAGTTTCTTGGTGTAGGTATGCTTGAAAAAAAAAATAAATAAAATGATATAAAAAAATCCGTCGATTAATCAGCAAAACATAGCCGATTACAAATAATAGACAAAGTGGCCGATTATTCGGTGCATTCCTAGTATAAGCGCATAAGCGTTGTTTCGAATTTACAGTACCGTGGTTTTTGAAGATGGTGATCATTCCGGTCGACCTGTGACAACAAGAACTGATGACGGCCTTAAAAAAATAATGAAATAGTGCTCAAAAGTCAGTTATTTGAGTGTTCAGATATCATGAACTCTGTCAGAGACTATGGGAATTTTTTTGACAGAAAACTTTGTTGCTACGTCGCGCGTAAAATGTTTAATTACAAACATTCAGCAGTAGTTGTGCGTGATCACCTCACCTGTCACTTCTAGTGAAGTTGCAGACTGCAATTCCAGTGGAAGCAAGACCTTAGACTCATTTTCAGAAATTTGGATCAAAAAAGAAATAAAGAAACTAGTACGAAGAAAGCCTAACAAACAACTGCTGAAATGGCCGAGATAGATAATATTAATATGGTTCAAAACCAAGTATTGAGAGGAGAAAGGGAAAGAGGAGAGAGCACAGGTTCAAATTATCGTTCGAGCACCCCCCCCCCCGACCAGGAAATAGAAGTTATAAGGGGCAGGAATTTTTTTCCCATTATGTGAGGAGCTATTTTGCAGTTATCTCAGGAAAACTTAATTTTCCGAATGATCGTACTGTAAATTAGGTATAAATGCTATGCTTAATGCGATCAAGTCGGTCAGTAATAATTATAGTCACTGGTAGTTTTTCATAAAATAGGCAAGTACAATCAGTTATAACATTGAACATGACAATTAGCAGGGAGTGTAAAAGGAAGTCTTACTCCCTGACAATTAGAAATATAATCTACCATTCAAAGGGACAAGAAAGATTAAAATTACCCAGGGCATGATGGAAACTTGCAAGTGGGGCTCTGTGGTATTCTCAAGCCCTCTCACTACGGCCATGATCCTGGCCTTTACTCATTCATCCGATATTTCAGCGATGGACTGTCCAATTTCATGCATTAGCAGAAACAATCGATTGGGATGATTTGTCTCGAGAACTATTTTTTCCATCGGAGGATTCAGTCGTGGATTCGGAAGCGTATCGTCGTCCACGCGTGGGGCATCCAAGGGTGACGCCACCAATCGATAGCTGTCTCACTCGAAGTAAGTGATGCTTTTATTCGTCTCACGATTGCGTTTTTTCAAGGGCATGTCATAGGGTAGCGGTTTCTGTATACGTATTCTCTGTGGTACGCATCAGATTATTCAAGGGTGCGCGAATAAAAGTATTTTATTATGTATGAAAATATATATTATAAATAGTATGCTATTGTGAGAAAAGAGGAAAAAAAAATCAGAAACCATGGGTTCTCTAACCAGAAAAAAATAGCTCCTGCAAATCTGGTAAAAAACAGCTGAAAAAAAAAAAGAAACCAAAAAGCAATTAACAAATGTACAGAAATTTTCGCTTCAGCCATTTTAGGGAAAAAAAATCGATTAAATAACACTAAGTAGACAAGGAAAAAAGTAAAAGAAAGAGAAAAAAAAAAAACCCTTCAAAATGTTTTTGGAACTATTCTTGCTGATTCTTATAAAAAAAAAAAAAAAAAAAAAAAAAAAAAAAAAGATCACCATTTGCCTCATTACACAACGTTTTTTTTAGAAACGGTAACCCCTCAGTGCTTTTTAAGTTTTCGAGTTTCATAACTATTATTTTTATTTTTAGAAGAAGAGAACATTATATTAACCGTTAACATTTTCTGAGGGGCCCGAGAGGTGAAAAAATCAAAGGTATGAACATTTGTTGCAATTTGGATCTCTGATTCAATGCCAGCAAAGCAGGTTTTATAATTGAAAACCTATTAAAAATTATCGTGAGTGTTAAAAGTATTTGCTATGTAAAATCAAAGCTTTTTCTTTTAAATTAGCTTCTTATCTCCAAGTACACAAGAAAGTCAAGACTATGAGGAAAGATATAAGATACATAAGAGAAGTTAACATTTAATTTACTTCGGATCCTAGACTTCTTGAGGATAAGAAAAGAAATGCTTTGAGATTTCCTCACTGTTTAATTGAATCGTTTATTTCGAAAAGGTAACATCTCTATTTTTATCTCCTCTGTCTCTTTAGAAAATTAAACGGCGCACGGTTATATTTTTGAATGTCATAATCAATGGTTATTTGGCAAATTATTGCAGTAATTGTGTACTTAAGTAAAGGCATTTTTTCATTGATTATGACATTCAAAAATATAACCGTGCGCTGTTTAATTTTTTAAAGAGACAGAGGAGATCAAAATAGAGATGTTACCTTTTCGAAATAAACGATTCAATTGATGTTAGTGGTCAGTTCAGAATTTACCTAGCAAAATACTGTCTAGTTTGACTTTGTGGGTAACGTATCCCATAAGGCCATAAGCTGCATTAACGCATCAGTTTAAAATTTCAGAGCCATCACGCATCATCTATCGCCCATAGTTTTTGCTTTTAATGATATATTAGGTCTCGTTAATGTAGTGATTTAACCTGTATGAAAATGGATGCATGCTTGTGTGTGTGTTCTTTGCAAAAATCCAGTTTACGTCCGATCTTTGCCGAATTTGGTAAAATGGTTCTTTGATGCTTTAGAATTCACACGGGAGGGGGAGGGTTCGCCTCCTATGGGGGCGAAACATTTCTAAGGAGATTTTCTTATAAAAATCCTGTTTGCGTCAGATCTTTTCCAAACTGCTAACAGAAGATAGTTGATCCTGAGGAATTCACTCAAGGGGAATTTTCTCTCCTAGAGGAGGTCAACCCCTTTGGATTTATTTTCCAGAAAATACGTGAAACGGAGTGTTTTCGTGTCGTGTATTAAAACAATTCAGTAGTGTACACACACACATCTATATATATAAAAGAAAGTCGTGTTAATTACACTATTTATAACTCAAGAACGGCTGTACCGATATGGCTAAAAATTGGTGGGTAGGTAGCTTGGAGCCAGGAGACGGACATAGGCTATAATTTATGTGTGTCAGGTACATAAAGAGAAAAAATGTCTTATTGACTTCGACTTTTTACGAAGCCTTTTTTGACACCTCCATGGCTGAGCGACATCAAGCACACGTTCTGGCAGCTTTCGGAGCGCCGTAAACAGGTTGTAAGTTAGCTGTGCGTTGAGTGTTATTTGACTTTTTTGTGAAGTAAATTATAAACAAACGCGTTACTTTTCTTGAAATTTATATGTGATAAGCTGTCAGAAACGATTGCTCATCCCGAGGATCCCGATGATCCCAACCGATATGCCGTTTGAATTTAAAAGACTTAAATTTCCGATCCGTCTTGCATTTGTCATGACCATCAACAAATCACAAGGCCAATCCTTAAAAGTTTGTGGTTTGAATCTTGAACATCACTGTTTTTCCCATGGTCAATTATATGTGGCATGTTCAAGGGCCGGAAGACCATCTGCGTTGTTTGTTTTTGCGCCTGATAATAAAACAAAAAATGTTGTGTATCACAAGGTACTTAAGTGAAGAGCAACCTATGTACTCAAATACAGAAACACTAATGAATGATTAATGTAAGTACTTAATTTTTTTTTGTATTTTCTAATAATAAAAACTTAATAAATTCAAAAATTCGCCGCGGGTCAGCTAGTTTTTTGACTAAAATAAAAAAAGAAAGCTAGCGAGCTCACCTTTAAATTTTGAGTCATAAAATTGAGCTTTTCTGCACGTTGACGAGATATTTTACTCTATTATTTTTATCTACTTCTATTAAAAACTGAGTATCTCTCTATCTTTCTTTCTAACTATTTATCTATGTCACGCTTCTTTCTCCTGAACGCCAATGAACTGAAAGGCGAACCAGGTACCGATAGATAGGTAATTTTTCAGGCTTCATTAGTTTTAATTTATATAATTATACGATTTTAATTAACGAAGATATCAATTAATAAGTAGTCAAATTTAAAGCGATTAGGCCTAAATGATTAAATATGAAATCCATTGTTGCAAAACGTGGTTGCTATGAAACAGTAATAACAATGATAATGATAATTTTGAATGAAGGCTTAACTAAATCCAACATGAAACTTATTAGCGGATCACGTACGTTGTACTTTTATCGCTAGCTACTTGTAATTTTTTGAAATGTAAATTAGTTGAAAAGCCATCTACTTATATTAAAAACTGAGTATCTATGTCTGCTTCTTTCCTTTGAGCGAGCTGAACTTACTGAAACTTTCCTCACCATCTTGAAGGCGCGAAGTGCCCGTGCAACATCTCAACAGTTCGAATGATTTTTTGATGCAGGGAAAAAGAAAAGGCGCACCTCTTAGCGAGCCGCCTTGGCGGGGAGTAGTTTCTTGAAATTTTCCTCACTACTTTCAAGGCACGAAGTGCCCGTGCAACGCCGGGCCACGTGCGTGGTATGTCTTGAAATCGAATGAACATTAAATTATATGAAATAATATAACTTCAGAATGAGGTAAAAGTTAGAGAAGGGGGACGTTATGCATCCACATGCCACAGGAAGCTAATCTAGCTGCCCTGGCAGCTAGTTTTCCTTTAATTTTAGCCTGACTGTAGAAAATAGGTTGCTTGCCACAACTTTTATTTTCAAAACAGACCGTGTAACGCAGCTATCAGCTAATAAAACCCAAGCAGGAACATTTGGTAAAATCTGGGTGCGTAGAAACTTAGCTGAAAAATTCCAAGCATTATCCAGCAAAAAAATCCAAGGAGTTCATATTTCATTTTTTAAAGTTATCGTCAAATTCAACATTCAGCCTGGGGGACTGATGATGCTCACATTTTCTTCACTGAATCAGAATAAATCCGTTTGCTTTTCTTAAAGTAATGCATTTCTTAAAGCGACGTACGAATCCAAGAAGTCTGTACGCACATTGTAAAAAATGCGTGAAATGAGTTGAAGAAAATATTTTATTCAGAAGGTGTCGTAATTAATAAATCTGACATAGCAATACGAGAACTACGGTTCCGCCTAGGTTTTGCATCTGAAATTCACTAACGAAGAATACCCGTTCGAGAAAAAATGTATCCCATCAAAAACATAAAATGTACAAAAATGCAAGTCTCGCTTCCACTGTTAAAAGTTATGAGATTTCATGTAAAACCAAGTCGATTGTTTTAGTTAGTATCATGGGAAGCACCTATATTTAATAACGTGGTCATAAAAATGCCTCAGCTCGGAAAAACCAAACTGCAGACAACACGGTACAACCTTTAGATTTGTGTTATGACAATGACAGTAGATGGCGCCATGGGACTGTAACTTATCAAATTTGTCAAATTTCTGAAGCCGGAACAAAAGCAACGCGAGACGGCGATGTGCGTTAAAAATTCTTTAGAAAGTCTACAGACATTTCCTACTTGTTTGGAGGGGGAAAAAAACCCTCCAAAATTTTTGAAGAAAAACAAAAGGAAAACATCTGAAGCTCCAGCAGCTATTGAAGATTTGCAGTGCATTTTCTGTGATATAATCTACTGGTAATATATGCACGCGTGTTGGAATCGTATTTTTAAGCATTTTTCAACTCCGATTTAGATTTTACGATAAAGTCGGTTTATCTAGCAGAATTTTTTTTTATTTTTATTCTGCGCCACTGAGTGCCAAAAAAAAATTCTTCTATTTGGATAATTGGCAAGGACGGATCCAGCTTGTGGTTAAGAAGGGGGTCATTTTGGGAAGGGTTGTTCAAAGGGCAATTTTTGAGCAAAATGGGGATGTTTGGTAAAATTTTTCGTATTAGACCCAAAAATGTAGTTTTATGCTATAATTGGTCGCTTAAAGAGGTGGGGGGTCACGCCCCCTCCCATGACCCCCTCTGAATCCGTGCTTGATAATAATGTCTGCCGAAAAATGGATATTTTCGATAGGCTACTTTTAATAGCAGAAACCATTTTGTATTCGCATAGTAACTGTGGGAAAATAATTAAAAAAAATAATATTTACTTCTTTAGATCGTGCATGAACTTCAATGTTTGGGAAAAGGGTAAAAAAAGTCGAATTTCAGTTTTTTTTAATGAAAAGTACAAGTATTTAAAATTTTTGTGCTGATACCATTCAAATATTTTTTTTTTTATAATTCTCTATTTTTGTGTCTAAAAAATTAATTGTACTCCTTTACAGTTGTTAGCTTTCCTATTCGAGGAGGCATGAGCTTAAATTTTTAGGAGGAAGGGAAATTCTCAATTTGACAAATGAAATTCCAAATTTTGTCGAATTATGAAATGTTCACACATACTTATTCTTGCACCTAATGAAAAAAGACATCCGAGTACTTAAAAATTGCAATATTGCAATTATGTCTCCGAGTTTTCCGAATCACCAGATAATATTTTCCAAATGAAGAAATTTTTTCGGAGGGAAACTCTTGCGCTTTTCTTTTTTTTTTATATTCCAGTTTTACCTTTTTCGCAATAAATATGCTTTAAGTATGCTCTTTGGTAGTAATGCGGTTATATTTTTTTTTTACGGTAACGTTTCAGCTCCTACCATATAAGTAGGTGGCTACTCTTCGTGTTCCTCCCTGTTAATTTCAATCCACTGAATCAAGAAAAACAGTTGTTTACAATAGTTAGATACAAGGGCCGCCGCTTATATGAATCGCGTTTATTCTAAACAGTTTTGATTTAATAAAGCGGCTAATTTAGTAAAGCTGGATAGTGTTCTGTTTATGGCAATTTGATTCATTAAAGCGGGTGATTCAATGTAGGGGAAAGTTGCCCAAAACGGGATAGGCGGGCAAAACGGGATACTGAGCGTCGGAGCTTGACTGGTGGTAGTATCTCGCAGGAGACAGGCTGAACTGGTTCCCGACCGCCGTGACAGCATTCTCAGTTGATTTCTCAACGTTAGCCAAGTAATTCGCAAAGAAGTATTTTTTCAAAGTTTTCAATTGATATTTTTTCTTACTTTTTACATTTTTCGACTGCAAAACGACTATTCTTGTGCTTCTCCGTTCATCGAAACAATTCCGGTTAATACTGTGTTTTGTTCATAACTCTATTAACAAGAATTTCATGTACTTTAATATTGCTAGTGAGTGACGGTTCGGCGGTCAGTCATTTATGTTGTCAAAAGTATCATGGTCGGGCAAAACTGGACAGTTTTGGGGTGCCCAAAACGAGATACAATTTTGATGTGTCCCGTTTTACTCGACCATTTCCATTAATGTTCTGACAATGTGTTTAAGCAGCCCGAAGGAAGCAAGAAGCTCGCAAGTGAATGTTTAACCATCCTGGCAGAGGGATTACTATCTACAAAGTAGGAAAGATGTTCAATGCAGCATTACAACGAGCAGCTCTTGTCCAAAATGCTGTGAATGGGTTCAGGAAAAAAAGGCATTTTTCTATATAACCCAGATGTATTTCCTGAATATATCTTTGCTTCTTCTCTTTCAACAGATCACCCATTGCCGGATGCTCAGAGCATGACATCCCATCAACCACTAAATCTACAACAAAACGAGGCCAGATTCGAAGGATCTTCAAGTTCAGTCATAATAGCATCTAAGAGTTTGCAGTCATCACAACCACTAGAGACAGTATTGAATGAATCACCTAGTGATGGGGGCACCGATAACACTATCACAAACGCAGGCCTTATCCAACCGTTCACTTCAACAGGAGACAAATGACTTGGGCTATACTATCGTTTTTCACTGCCATTTTCTATATCACCCAAAGAAATTCTACCTCCACCACTAGACTAATGCCTCAAAATAGGCACGATGGGAGAAGATTGAAAACAGCAATTAAACAGAAAGCACATATAAATTTGAGTTTGAATGAGAAGAACGGGAAAAAAAAGAACGAATAAGAACTCAAAAGCTAAAGAAAAGGGCTAGGAAAACAAGTCTCTTGAATTTTAAAAAGACAAAACAAACGAGGCGTAACAGAAAACCACATGTAAAACAGGTAGATAAAGTTAAAGAAAGTTACCCAGAAGCTAAAAAACCACAATCATCATTTGCAAAAATCGAAGAAAATTGACTTTAAGAAAACCTAAAAAAATTATCAGTTAGCCAAGGTTGGACGTCGTCGTTTTCAGAAGATGAGGCTGAAAAAGATGAAGCATATATTTTCTACAACGCTCTGTATCTTGAATTGAAATCTAGAGAAGGAAGCTGGATACAATGCTCTAGCTGCCAGGGATGGGCTTACGAAGTCTGTTCTAAAGCAGAAGAATAAAGCGACACATTTTTATGCGACTTCTGTGTTATGTAAGTTTTCAAGTTTACAATTACGTAGCCTTTGTTCCAAAACTAAATCAAAAGTAATATCAACAAAAACGTAATAACACAAAAATCCCTATCCCGTTTTACCCACCCTCGGTAGGGTAGATCGTATAAGACTTTGTGAAACCGGTATTTTTCCCATAAATAATATTGAACAAATGTAACAAAGCTATTTTTAGTAGTTGAAAATGTGTATACTTTTAAATGACGTCTAACTTTGGAATGTACCTTGTACACAATAAGAAAAAAAGCGAAGAATAGATAAGCTACCCCATTTTGTTGTACTTTCTCCTACCACTGTTTCAATTAACCGGTAGGTATAGAACAGTGGTTCCCAACCTGGGGGCAATCGCCCCCAAAGAGGTGATTTGTCTTCTCAAAGGGCGGTAAATACTTAAGGGGCGATAGGGGGAGATGGGTATTTAGAAGAGAAAACAGTAGTAATAAAAGCGTAGCGAAAATAAAAATTGTAAACATGTACGAAAATAGTTGTTCAGAGTTCAGACAATTAGTCACAAGTTAAAAGTTTAAGAGCGTCCTCCTTGCACTTCGGATAAACTTAAGGAATTATTTTGTCATTCATTGTCTACTTTATGAATTTTTAGATTTTCAATTTATTTTCCTTCAAATTTTTAGTTTCAGTGATTTTAATTCCCTTAGATTCCTGTTTAGAAAAGAAAATAATTTCTTGAAAAATGTTCTTCTGTTTTTTGAAAAGTATGCCGATGATCTTAGTTAAATGTTACATGATGTCAAATGCTTATCAGTTCGCTTTGTGGAAGAAAAATAAATTAATAGGTGTTCTACTTATTTATTAATATTTTTAGTTTAAAAGTGATTGGTTATAATTTTTTTAATGGGGTACATTTTACTTCAAATTAAAGTTCGGTACTTTTATTTTTAATGTACCGATGTTCACTTGAGCCAACTTATGGATTTTTCGAGGAACAAAAAGGGATGGGGACGATAGGTATCAGTCAGCGTCTTGAAGGAGGCGATACGCTCAAAAAGGTTGGGAAACATTGGCATAGAAGTATTTCCTAAAGCTAGATATCTTGACTTGCGTTCTCTTCTGTAAGCTAGAACAGAAAATTTTCCTCAAGTTTTGTTTCAATGAATTTAT
Source organism: Uloborus plumipes (assembly GCA_038373865.1). Taxonomy (NCBI): domain Eukaryota; kingdom Metazoa; phylum Arthropoda; class Arachnida; order Araneae; family Uloboridae; genus Uloborus; species Uloborus plumipes. The sequence goes on along the minus strand of JAXGGA010000203.1, from coordinate 269,165 downwards.
TATTTTTCTGTCAAATACTATACACATGTAAAGTTGTTATTATATTTATAAATTGTTTTCCGCTAGAGTTAGAATTGAGTCTTAGGGGCAAATGAAAATGAGTGATGTGCTACAAAAATACGAACGGTTCTAAATTAAAAAAAAAAAAGTGCCTTCAAAAAGTTTTTAAAACATGTGAAATCAGTTTACTGATGTATTCCAAACCTCTCCACGAAATTTTTACGATAAGTTTTGAATCACCCTGTATATATACAATATCTATCGACATAGATATATATTCCTCTCTCGGTTTATAAAGATCGGTTATAAAGACAAAAGAACATAAAAACAGCATGGTTGAAATTAACAAATAAAAGACCATTTCAGATTTCTTAAGAATTCGTCTGGAGGGTGTTTCATACTTATCCTCTCCTGGGTTGAATAACTCACTCTGACGATTAAATAACTGAGAAATTATTTTTCTCTTTCCTTAATTTTCTCTCGACGGTTTCGTGGATAAGACAGGCCTTGCCCAGGAAACAGGATAAAATTAATCACGACCGTTTAAGCGACTGCAAGTGCAGAATGTTCACCTCGATCTTCCATTTCCCTTAGGGAAATCAGAGGTTCTTCTGATCTCTTCTGATTTTTTGTTGCAGTGAAACTCACATGAAATTCCTAGGAGTTTTGCTGTTTGGCGGCATAAAGGTTATAATCCTGGTAAATTCGCCAATTTCTCAGTAAAGAGAAGATTGATGTTCAATGATGATCAATAAAATTAAACACGCATGCATTTAGGACCAACCAACGAACTGAAGAAACCAAAAAGAAAGTTTTTGGACCATCCTTCATAGTAAATACTTGGATATAAGCTGTAAATTTCAAAAATTAGTTCCTTACAATGCATAGTAATTTTATAGATTTCCGTAAAAGTATCATTTAAATTAAAGGATGCTTACGAAATTATGAATTTTGTTTACATATTTTTTCTCATAACACGCAGAGTTTTCCGTCAAACTTTATCAAACTTTTCGGTAGATTGTGACGCCATACAAAATAATTAATACTATTAAATATATCTGTCCGCTTCTGTCTGTCTGTCCGTCTGTCCGTCTGTAGCTTGAACTCCTCAAAAACCGCTGAGAGTACAGAATCAAACATAGTACCATTCGACTCGAAATTTTCTATGGAAGACAATAAGACAAACCGCGTAATTCTACGAAGTTAATTAGCTGAGATATTAATTAAATTGTTAATTAAATGTTTTGCGCTTTTTAAAATTCTGAGACATTTATTTCTTTCCGTTGCCATTTTGAATTAAAACTTTAATTAAATTTTTTGCACTTTTCCAAATTCCAAGACATTTATTTCTTACCGTTGCCATTTTGAATTAAAACGTTAATTAAATTATTGAACTATTTAAAATTCCAAGACATTTATTTCTTACCGTTGCCATTTTGAATTAAAACGTTAATTAAATTATTGAACTATTAAAAATTCCGAGGCATTTATTTCTTACCGTTGCCATTTTGAATTAAAATGTTAGTTAAGTTATTATGCCATTTTGAAATAAAATGTTAATTAAATTATTAAACTATTTAAAATTACAAGACATTTATTTCCTTCCGTTTCCATTTTAAATTAAAACGTTAGTTAAATTATTGAACTTTTTAAAATTAAAGAGTGTTATTTCTTTCCGTAGACATTTTGAATACGTGTTACATCAAAGTTCTAACAATTGTTTTTATTCTAAGAGCCGAATTCAAGTAAAACACCATTGCAATCGCTTCGAGGCGATCGCAAATTGCAATCGCTACTGGAAGTCGAATTACATTAGAATCGCACCTCGTAGCGATTGTAACGTATCCAAATTTGGGAATTTGCGATTGCATTGGTGAGTTGCGATCGTCCGTGTTTCTCTTGAATTCCTGCCTAATTAATGACTTATATTTTTTCTTTGGTACCATTTTGAAAATGTGTTTCTAAATAAAATTGCAATTGGTGTTTTTAGAAGGGACTTTTTATGGCTGCGATCCAAATATTAAAACAACTTTTTCATTTAGAATTTTGCAATTAATTTTACAGGAAGAAAGTGGTTTGGAAATAATTGTTTTTGGTAAGGAATTTTATTTGTTATTTAGGAAGAGTGCTAAGTATGCGCTACTTGACATCGTCTTTATTTCTGAGGAAGCATATGCAAATACTTCGATTGACTTTTTGATGCAAGAAAACTTTTTAGAGAGCCGCTTTAGCGGGGAGTAGTTAGTTGAAACTTTCCTTGGCACTTTAAAGGCGAGCCGCCTTGTCGGCGAGTAGTTTGTTGAAACTTTCCTCTCTACTGTAAAAGCGAGCCGCCTTGACGGCGAGTAAACTGTTTAAACTTTCCTCATTACTTGAAAGGCGAGCTGCCTTTGTGGCGAGTAGGTTGTTTAAACTTTCCTCACTACTTTAAAGGCGAGCCACCTTGGCGGCGAGTAGTTTTCTCAAACTGTCTTCACTACATTAAAGCCCGTGCAACACCGGGCCACGCAGCTAGCAGGGACATCATTTCAAGTTTTTCCAGGGGGGTGGGCAAAGGGTCCAAACCCAATGCAATTTCATCGGAAAACATAAAAAACCACGCCCACTTATATGTAAATCCATTGATTTCTTAAAGATAGGGTTGGGGGCAATTGACCCCCCCCCTGCCCCCTAAATGACGGGCCTGACAGCTAGTTATTATACTAAAATTTGAAGTAAAAATTTTAGAAATTTGCAATGAACATTTTAAGCAATTAATTTTTTACTGCCGACAGCGAAAAGTAGTAATATATAGGCTTCGAAATTTCGTCACTAAATAGATTTGGCAACGCATTAAAAAAAAACCTAGTTGAATATTATAAAATCTTAACAAGATATTGGTGTCATAATAAGCCGAATTTTACTTATTTTCCGTTAGACGACGTATCATAAGGGATCGTTTGCAAATAATCTGTTTCTATAATGAGTCACACTGAAAGATTACAGGCAAGTTTTGCAAATTTACGAACGATCCCTTAAGATTCGTCACCTATCCTAGAATAATTGGAAATCGATTCTTTTGAACGCCAATATTTTTTTTTTAGTTTTAATGATATTAAACTGGAACAGTTTTTTTGTAATTTGCCAAATCTATTGGCTAAGAAATTTTTAAAGATATTAATTGTTACGTTTTTGCGCATGCGTAGTGATAAATTAATTTCTTCAAACGTTCATACTTCGTCAACTTTTTAAAATCTTTATTTTAAATTTTAGCATAATGATTCTCTTGTATGCTGCCAAGTTTTCTGAAAGTTTGGTAAGGATTAATGCAAAACTGAAAAAGCTATGAGCTAAAAAGATACGGAAAAAAAGATTAATTGAAATTTTCTAAAGAAATGCTTATGTTTTTGTAAATATAAGGTATACATTTACGAAAATCTCTAAAAAATACTGTAGATAGTTAATAAACTAATTTCTGAAATTTATAGCTTCCTCTTAGATATTTTCGATTAAGAATGATCAAAAAGCGTTTTCCGTTTCTTTAACTTGTTGCTGGTCTCATATAAATTCATGAGAATGTGACGTTCATTCAAATATATTAGTTGAAGCATACTTTTAATGTGCCAAAAGTTACAAAACAATCGCTCTTGTATTCTACAGAAACTCTTAAAATTGTGAATTTTTAAGAGTGATGCAACTTTTATTGTCTGCCTCTTTCCTCTCCCTTTTTTTTCTCTCTCTCTCTCTCTCTCTCACACACACACACATGCATGCTAACAGTTTGCAGCTTATGGTGGGGGCGGGGGGGAGAAGCGATAGCTAGTACTTGGAGGGGCATCCCTTACTACACATAACTATATAACGTAATACAAATATCTGTTGATCAAAGAAAAAAAAGAAAGGGCGAGAAAAACTAAATGAGTTAAATTGTGTATGACGTTTGAGTTTTGTCAACCTTGCGAGCAAGTCCTCCAAAACATTTTCCAACAAAATCTGCTAGGTTAATGGATGAGAGGCTATTTTCGATATGTAGGGCGAGAAAGGAACAAAAAAAAAAAAAAAAAAAAAAAAAACGGAATTCAACACTACCGACTGAAATACATGATTTAGATAGAAAAGGTGTTTTTTCCACCTTTGTGATTAACTTTGGAAGTGTGATGGGGGAAAATAAAAAGTGGTAGCTATTTTTTTTTAGTGGCGGATGGTAGTTTTTAGTTACATCCACAAGACTGAATCTCTCAATCGATGTTACATTTTGGTTTCGCATATTTTCATTCAGTAACCGATACGAATAGCTGAAGATGGTTTGATAAATGAATTCTGAGGATTGAATTAATAACGTAATTGATCAAATGTTGTATGTTAAAAACAGACGTCACTTTTCTTAAGCCATTAATGGAGATATATTGTCCAAAAAATTCGGTTCATATCTTACAGAATAAATTCATTACTGATTTTCAATCCAACCATTAAAACACATTTATTTTGAAATTATTTAAAAAAAAATTTCCTTAAAATTCGTCAATTTTAAACTTTCATTTCATTCTATTTTAAAACGTACAACTTTAAAATTATTATTTTAAACGTATTCTTTTCAAATTCATCTATTGTAAGGAACAATAACTTAAGTTGCGTTCAAAACGCTTATGAACAACACCTAACTGTGTTGTAGTCAATGGAAGCTAACGTTTAACGAAGTTTTGATGTAGTTGCACTTTAGGTATTTTAATCACATTATTAGTGTTACTTTTGACTACCTAATTCAGGCATTGATTCAAGAACTGAGCGCAGTATTGAATAATGCAAATAACGAACAAATAAGTAAGTAAAAAATACATTATAAAAGATAAACGGTAACAATAAGTACGTCAAAATTATCATAGCGTATTTTCGCGTACACCAATATTGATTTTGCACGCTAGTTAGAAGTAAGCTTCGTTTAACAATGATGTTAAACATTTCATTAACTAAAACAATTACTTTGATAAAAATACAACACATTTAAGCAAACACAAATCTTATATTCAGCGTGGAATTTGTGTCAAATTCAATTTTAGGGTTTATGTTGCACTTAATTTCATACGTCCAGTTTATAAAAGCAAAACTCAATATATAAAAGTAGGAAAAATAAAATAAAGATTTACTACAATTAAAATCTCGCAATATAAATTTAATAACTGCATAGCTAGAGGCCAAAAGGAAGTATACCTATCGTTTGACTGTTTTAGAAATAGGGGAAAAAATGAAGTGTCTTTTAATGTTCGATGGAGGACTGTTTTGGCAACAACTCAAAAACGTAATTAAAGTCTAAAAAACGCGATACGTGAAAATACTTGATTTAACTCAACTTGAAAGCCACATTAGAATGTTTTTCTAATGTGTTCTGATAAGAGGGTAAAATATGAGATTACTTCTCAGTACGTTTGTTGAGCTTTAAAAAGTTAGTGTTTCTCAAAGGAAAGAAATCTTAAATCTGTATGGTTTATGCCTAACCTACGGTTGTAGTTCAACAAACGGTTTATGACTTATAGCTTATGCGAAAGAAATTTTTAACTTATGAACTAGCATTACAAGCCGTCAGTTTCAAATTAATTCAATCATTAATTTTCATAAAAGTCGCAAATGTGATGTAGTCTGTAGAGTTACTTCTTCGATTTCTATTAAGCAGTTATGAACCCATTTCATGTATGTTGAACATCTTACCTTATATTTAAAAACTTCTTGGTGGTTTACGTATCTTCTTATTCAAAAAATAGAGGAGGTATTCGTTAGTTTCTGATGACAAGGAAAATAGATTATGGCCCTTAGGTATTTAGCACTTTTTCATAGACATTTGATTTCTTGTTATTTTCATAAGTCGCTAGCTCCTTTCCTGTACTGACATGACGCCAAAATGACAATTTTCTTTATTTTTGTGAGGTCTACTTATTGTTGGGATATCATTGGAGGATGTAAATACATTTTCTGGATTGAAAAGTTTAAATGAACTGCAGTTTTGACGTTCTTGGTCTAGCAATAGCAGCCGCTGATGTCGAAACAAATGGGGGGAGGGGGGGGGAGTCTTATTGAGTATAAAAATCTCGGTGAGTGGTTATGTTTTGCTGTTCAGACGGAGAAGACATTTGTAATTTAATTTGGAATAGAAAGACTACACCGATCTCTGATGGTAAAGAAAAGCAAATGTCAGCGACATCCGAAAGTAAAATATACCTCTGTGGAAGCATTCTACCTGATAGGGTACCAACATCACAAACAACATCTAAGTGATTAGCAGAGTTTTACAGCTCAGTTGGAGATGTTTGCTAATTTATAATAGAAAGATTACATCCATCGCCGATAAGAGCGGAATGGAAATGTCAGTTGCAGAAAATGCGCATCTGTGAAAAGGCTAAATTGATGGTCAATATCTGAGTGAATACTATTAGAGCTATATACAGTTTAAACTACTGTCTGATTTTCTTAGATAAAACCTTCCGCGTATTTTCGCGTGCGTCAGGTCTTCTTTGATGTTACCAAAATAGGGGTGATAGGTAAGATAATAATAAGGGGAAGAAAAATAAGAAGCATTTTGGGCAGTACCAAGCAACGTAGAGCGATGTTAATTTCAAGTACATAGTTTAGTTGAATGTGCCAAAAAGATAACAAATGCAGGTTTTAAATTGAAAATTCGGAAAGTTCCCACTCACAACCCATTACCCCTTTTTTTAATGGAATAGTTCCCGAGCTCTAGGCTCGGTTTTTAAGGACGGACAATAGGAATAACTTTGTTTACTTGTAGTTGAGAGACTTAGCGGAAACCAATAACAATTTTACTTTTTTATGAAAAAGAAGTTGCATATTTATACTATGAAAGAAATACGATCACATTCATTGATACTTTACGATATTCGTGCTTAATGTGGCAGGGAAAGAACAACCGAAGTAGACCAGGACCATAGTCTAAGCTTTTCTTAATGTTCTACCTGACTTCTCCAGGTCTTTGGATAGGATTGAAGTTACAGTTAATCTCGAGAAACGCATCAAAGAGAAAAATCACACACCGACGTTGAAATATGCTGTCAGTTTTAAATCCGGGACTCAGGCGAAAATCGATGGAAACGATTCGAAAATGAATTCGAACTCTGGCACCGTTTCTGGCCCGAAGGCCGTTCTTGACCGAAATGGGGGAAACTCGCTCCCTCGGGGGTGATTCGGAGAGGACGGTCACGCCCTCGGGTCGTTTGTTTTGCTTGGCTCTGATTGCGGCAAAAAAAAAAAGAAAAAAAAAAAAAAAGGAACGCTCTTCTCAATACCGAGCGGGAACTTTCCAAAGACGACGACCCCGCGCTCAAGGCAAAAAAGAGAAGAAGGTCGGAGAGGAAGTTTGCAGACGATATTTATTATTTTTTCTTAAACTTTTTAATTGTTGGTAACATAATTTTATGTTAAAAGTGACAAAGTTTAAAGCAGACATTTCGTAGTGTTCATTGATTCGAGGTTTGATAAAAACAGTTACATTAATAGTTTAAAAACTAAAAAGACCGGCTTTTGAAGCAGTATGGACTAAAAAGTAAAAAATAATATTATAGTGTAATGTTTGTTCTGTGCTATGTATAATTTCTACCGTAAAATGGGGTGAATCGGAACACTTTTCAGCTTTGATTGTAAAAAAAGCAGTTAAAAGATTTTTTTTCAATTTGATTTTCTGGGTAAAAACTTCGGTCTTGTTTTACTTTTGATATTCCAAGCAAACACAAAACCTTTTGAACAGTTATTATTAAAATATATAGGAAATTATGGGTGTTCCGAATCACCCCGCTCATAGGGGTCAATCGGAACACATGTTAAAATTTGTATTTTTTTCCATGAAACCTGTAATAGGTCTCACAAATATGAGTAATATTGATCAGGGAGAACAAGAACAGATAATTACTGTCAAATAAAAGTATAATTTCAATACCAGTAAACGTTTATAATTTGTCAAAATTCAAAATAATTTTGAACTTATGAAAAATGAAAAGTAATTTTAAGAAATGCTTTTGAATTGAAATACAAAGATTTAACACGAATGGAAGTCACTCATGTCGTCCACAAATATGTACTTGTCCTTAAAACTAGCAATTGTGACTTGGCTTAAGTTTTTTCATAGCATCTTCTGGGATGATCTCTGCCTTTTCTTTAGTTTCTTAAAATCTCTGGGTTTCGGGGATTGTCCTGAAAGATTTTTTCGCTTATTCATCACTGTCTGTGTGCTTGCCTTTTGCTATATAAAGTCTATATGACTTTCCTCCTCGTATTTTAAATAAAAAGAAGTCTCCTGGAGAAAAAATCTTATGAAATCTACAACTTTCTGTCATTCTAACATCTAGTTGCTCACGAGAAGGGATAAACAGTAATAAATCCTTGTCCTTGTCTTGATTAGAGGAATTGGGGTTAGAATCTTGATTTTTCAAACAGTTTCCTTCAAATAAGTTTGAATTGGAACAACAGAACAAAGTGTTCCGATTCACCCCGCATTTTTTTTTCCAATGGCATTTTTCAGAATTCTTCATTTTTATGACACAATTTATAAAAAATGTAAATTCTAATGTGGTATTCTGTTGTTCAGATACATGTATAATTGAAACATACCACTCTTAGGTTTAAAATATAAGAAGGTTTGTTCTTGCATATGAAATTTTGCAGTCTATGAAAATGCGATGTTTTCTAGCATTCCACTTACAGCCCTCCTTAGAAGCCAGTAGCGTTGCCAGATTGACAAAAGTAATTTTTTCCTACTTCCTATCATCTTACCTTTCTAAAAAAAAATTAATGGTGAAAAATACCCAATAGTATATTTATGAAGAATTTCTTTGTACGGTCTGGAAGTTTTGTTCCGATTGACCCCGCTGTTCCTATACACCCCATTTTACGGTACTTTTTATTCAGCTACACTGCAAAAAATAAACTGTTGTTTTTACAGTATAATACTGGAACCTCTGCGGTTCTTTTTTTGCAGTGTAGGAGCCTGTCTGAAAACAAAGCCAAGCTAACTATTGTAAGTCATCAGAAAGATATCACAAGCGATTTTCTAAAATTGTCTTTAATGCTATTTTAATACCTGAATAGACGACCGTTTCACATTTTAAAAAGTTTTTTCCAAATTCAGGTGTTCCCAAGAGTTTTAGCGGCAAACGGAAATTCTCTCAATGCTTTGCTGTCCAAAAAAGCACTGAACTAGACAAATTGCACCTGGATCTGCTCTCTCATTGTTAAATGAAAAGCCTTTTTTGCTGATCTTTTAACAGAAACATTTTGAAGGCATATAGGAGGGGCACAGGACATTTCCGCCGCAAAATTTATCTCTATCATCCCCCTCATGAGACATTTCCGCCGCGTCTCTCCCCGCCGTTTCTGTACGACAGGACAAATCCGCCGATTGAGCTGGTATAGTGAAAAATTTGCCGAAGTTTAAATTGATTTGCACTGCATTGTGTGTGTGTGTGTGTGTGTGTGTGTGTTTTTGACTTCTTTGCGATTCCTTCCCCCTAATATAAGTAGTCCGGGAATAAATTCCGCTTTTTTGATTTGGTCTTAGTCGCCAAATGAAGATGTGTCGGCAATAATAAAAATTTTAAACCAGTAACCCCTTTCTCACCCTTGGAAATGGCGCGGCGGATTTGTCCTGTGCCAGTCAGAGGGGGAATAGGAGTCGCGGCGGAATTGTTCCATGCGGGAAAGAGGGGAATAAAATTTGCGGCGGATATGTCCTGTTCCGTATAGGGAGACTATACTCGGTTACTTTAAAATAGGCGTATTAAAATTAGAAATTTTGCATCGTCTCCATAGAAACCGCACGAAAGACAACAGCTTCACTCTTTTTTTATACACTGCTGTTGAGGCATTTCATTTATTTTATGTTTATCGAATTAGGCTTACGCTTTTATTTATATCCTCGTATCCCAGCTCTTTCTAAACGTTTTCTAACAAAGCTAGTGCTAAATCTGCCATCCTGAGTATCCGTTATACAAATACTTCAAAAAGTATTATATTAACTTTGATTGAATAATAGTTTACGCACAAAACAATTTCAATCGTTTGCATTCAACCATTGTTACTAAAGCTAAGTATGAGAAAAGTTCATAGCGCGGTAACTATGACAACCATCAAGGGAAATTTCACTTCCGGCCGCCTCTTCTGGTTATACAGGGTATAATCAGGTACCAAACACTTTCCATAACACCAAATGCTTTTCAAAGAATTTTCCTACGTGGTGCACTCAAGATAGATATTAGCTTCTGAATTAAATCTTTATAAACAGCTACATTGATCCTGGAATTATCAATAGATTAACAAAACTACCTGCCAGTAGAAAAATCAAACTTGCTATGGTGTTATGGCCTCCTTTCAGTTCCATGCTCTGAAAGGTTTTTTGTTTAATTTTCCATCGAAACGTTTTAACTACAAATTTCTTAAAGAGTTAAATTTCTGATAAATATGATGGCATAATGCATGCACAAAACTATTAAGATTTCCAAGATTTAAAATTAGCTCTATGACATGTTGAGGGCAGGATAGTTACTTTTAGGTAATCCAATCTTACACGCCTTTCCGAGTTAAGTGTCCCAGTTATTAGTTTTCATAATTACACCGGCACAGTGCACAAGTAATCATTTTTTTCAGAGGTGAAGTGGTTTGCAAAAAAGTGTCTAGAAGAACGTATAGTAATATTACTATACAACACAAAGAAGCTTTGTGCAGGAAAGAAAAACTACACAAATCTTTGTGTAATACTTTGTATACAAAGAAACTGTACTTTGTACTGTTGTTCGTCCCTGCAGGCTGTAATATTTTGTATTGAAGACTGAGATTACGCGAAAACATTATTTTGCAATTTTGTTCTTGAACACATAAGTGATTTTAAAATTTTTTGCGCTACAGTAAAAGTCTTAGTTCTTCAATTCGACTGTACTTGCTAACCTCTGTGGATAAGAATCATAAGTCAAACCTTGAAAGATTCTCAATAGTATTTTAAAAAATGCAACATTAATGTATGGCGTGAACAAGCGAATAGTAACTGTTTTCACATAATTAGAAGGTTCAGTGCAAAGAAATGGCGAAAATCACGATGCAAAGAAATATTTTCACGCAACCATGTGATTCTACTCTTTAACTCCAAAGCACATTTGATTATTTAGCAACAGAAGGCATACATCAACTTGATACATTTTGGAACTGTATTATTCTTGGAGCACGTTCTTCCCAAATGAACGAGGTCACAACTTTCACACAATTTGCATTCGAGACTCGACTTTGTCCGGGCGTGATCCCGATAACACCCCTTCTCCTTCAACAGTTCGAAGTTGAAGAAACGAAAGAACGATCAAGTCGGTCGGTCGCCATTTTGGATCATAAACTGGAAAACTGTGAGGTAGTAAATGAACCGTGAAATGGATTATCGTCTGAAGAGATTCGTAGAACTTAATAAAAACTGGGGAAAAAGAAAAAAAAACATCTATTTTGAAAGTTATTTATTGAACTGAAGAAAACATTTGTTTTTAATCTGGAAGAAACTGGGGGAGTTTACTTTTATTTTTGATGAAACATATAAAGTGCAATTGAGGAAGGATTGTGTAAACTACAAAAAATATTATATAGATTAGAAAATATTTTTTCTGTATGTTCACATTTTGCATGGAAATGACTATCAGAAAGCTGTCCAAATGAATTGTTCTAGTAAAGAGCAAGGATGTTCTTAGTCAGTGTCGGTCTTAGCAAATACGGGGCCCGATTGGCGAATTCTGTAGGGGCCCCATGCACGCTAGACATTCCAAAATTTTTAGGGGGAAGGAGGTAAATATACTCAGTGTAAATTATACCTAAAAACAGCAAAATACTCGACCACTTTTCTGTTAATCCATTAATTTTCCATAGCCGTGGGAGGGGGAGCAATTGATCCTGAGTCCCAGATTTATTGGCCTGCCACTTTTATAGAATGCTCACACTTAATTCAACGCTTAAATAAATTTTAAAAGAATAGTAAAAAAAACCCATTTTAAATAGTCTTCTTTTTTACAGCGAAAAGGAAGGGGAAAAAACTGCAAATTACTAAAACAATGAATAACATACTAACTTTCCTGGCCTTTTATGCTCCTTTTTTGTCAACCTTTTCGTTGATGACAATAAAAGTAGATATAATCGTCGCATAAATCCGATAAAAAGTGTGTTGCATTAGGACAAGGGAACATAGAATTAAAACTGGCAACCTTAAGAGGAATTTATTACTGAGAAATTCTTCATGTGCCATTCATTGCTTTCAGGGAAATATAGACTCTAATACAGTCGAACCTGCTTATGACGAAAACCTCTCTATGTCGAAATTTTTCAATTTCCCTGCTTGTACAGCATAAATTTAATGTTTTTTCTCATGTTTATCTCGAATGATTTTTCCCGAAATCCTCTACATCTCAAATTTTCACGACTCTCATTTTTGAATTTCATCTCTAGCCACTTTTATCAATGGTATAACCTGTAGACAAAAATCATCTTTTGCACAATCATTCGCAGACTATCTTCGTACTTAAAGGTATGTATTAACTTTCTACCGATATAGTAATCACAATTCGTAAAACGTGGACTCACAACGTGTCGTAGAGTAAAATATTCAACAATATCAATGCAAAACAATCTATGAAGCATTTGACTTTGTTCCAATTGCTTAATTTTGTAAATTTTATCACAACCTCTCTGTCCCGTGAAATTTAAGATAGATAGGTTTAACTGTAGTTGCAAGTCTTAAAAAAATCATTTTTAAAAATGTCTTTCGTTACGGAAGATGAGAGACGGAGGTAAGGTTTAAGTAATCGGGAAAATTTTCAAAATTAAATTTTTAAAGACACTTTTATAATCAAACTTTTGTCATATCAGAAGCAGGAGAGGAATAGGCATTTTTAAGACACCCGTTTCTCAGTGTCTGAACCATAAAGAATTATCCCTTCAGCTCATTTTGTGTTTGACATTTAACCTTTTGGATCCGGGCTGTTTTTTAGAAATTTTTCTTACGACCCAGGTAGTACGACAGTTGAACCACAGATTTCTTTTCCATTGAAAAGAGAAGGTATAAACTGTCGTATCAGACGTATGAAACCTTGAAAAAAATCCCCGGCTCAAAAGGGTTCGAGTGAAAATCTCAACATCGTCCTCTAAAAAAAAAAAATAGTTACGTTACAGCATATGTAACCCCCGGCTTCTAAAGGTTAAGCCTCAAAACAATTGCAAACCAACCTTTTATGTATAAGCAGTTCATTTTAACACACGTAAATTAAAAAAGTAATTTTAATGCTTGAGAGAGGGTCCACAGTTTCAGACCCACTCAATTGAATTCTCTTCTTAGAAGTTCGCGCTCATTTATTCTGTCAGTCAATATAGCTCAAAAAAACCGACACTACAATGGCGGCGTGGCGGCTCGTGCGCGAAGAGAAGACTTAAGAAACACTAAATCCGAGGGCGAAGCCGCTATGCAAGATATCCCGAAAAATAATTCCATTTTTTATCGCGGCCATTTAAATTCAGCGACGTGATCATGCGGTCATCGGACAAACGAGCCCTTCGCGTGCGGCCCCGAAGGTCGCCAAGCGGCGAGGAAGGGTGCCAATACGGCAGCTCCGCCCTCCGGCCAATGGGAGTGCGGTCCGAATCCAAACATTCCGACACCCTCACGTGCGAAAACATTGCGAGAGGCGAGCTCGGACTTCAGAAGCAATCCGGGATTCTACACGCAGGAATGTTCCCCGTGTTCCGAATCGCATTCCGGCACTAGCGAGTGGCGGCTGGGTTACAGGTAGTATAGCATGCGATTCTACCGTGATCCTATTTTTTTTTTAAATTCTTCGAGCAAGCAGCATGTTGATTATAGTGAAAAAGCAGTCAATAACTCTGCCCTACAAAATGATTAGAGTAAGAGAACGTGTATAAAATTGCAAATAAAAACATTTAAAAAAAGTTAAACACTCAGCACAGGTCTTTTTAGATGTTTGAACTCTTTAAATTTTTAAGCTCTTTTTAAATGTTTTCATTTGTAGTTTTATACACATTGCCTTATTTTACTCATCTAGTTGATTGTCTTTGATAAAAGGAGAAAAATAAATACGCATATAAACAATCGCATAATTAATAATTTCTCTTTCTTTTCCCCTTTCTCTGTCTCTCTTGCATTTCTGGATTTGATTCTACTATACTCAGGGATTAGATACAAAGTTTGTGCATAAAATTAAAGGCTCTAACAATCCCAGCATTCTCCTTTTCCCTTTCGAAATATGGGTCTTTTCTCACAAAAATAATAATTTTGTCTACTATAGTAAAAGATACCAATTGTATCCAATAGGTTAGGGCAAGATCAAGAGGAACTAATATCCAGATCCTGATAAAAGTTGGCGCCTACGTAAATAGAAAATCTAGATTGCTTTCCATTTTCAAGGAAGTTGTTTTGTACTAGAAAACTAATTAAGCATTTATACGTGCTCATTACGCTTGTGTTGTACTCTAATCGTTGAAAAATGCCCAGTGAAGTTGTTATGCTGTGAGATTGGCTTAAAAAAGGGAAAGAAGAAAGACATTAACACTATATATTTATTATTAGGTTTGTCTCGAATGATAGCACCCAGGTGCTCGAACTCAGGGACCTGCATCACCCAACATAGTAACATAGGTGTTTCACTGGTACCAATTTGTGAATACACTTAAATCTCGTTACATCGAGTTTTAAGGGACTGCAAATTTTGTTCGTTGTAATTTCATTGATAATTTTTTTCTAATGGAATAAAATTACAATTAAAAAGAGACTGATTACTTATTTTGATGAAAAGAATATTCTGTTGCATGGTATTTGCTGTAATAAGGTTTTATTGTATTGGATTCCACTGTTAATATGATAATTCGGGACCAGCAGGAACTCAATCAGCTAGTTTTAATATTGTCAATTGGTGATTACATTCAGTTCCTTCCCGGTAGTTTGATCACGTATCTGTTAAGTGAAAAAACACCGATCCATTATGGCTAAAAGAGAAGAAAACTGAAAAAGCTTGAAATAAGTAAAACCATATATCTTATATTTTCTCAAAAAGATTAGCGCGCATCACGCGTATACGTAACATTTCTGCACATCTTGTATTTGTCAGACGGCAATTATATAACATGGAATTATTAATTTTCTCATTTAAATCAAATTCTTAGGAATCTGAAGGAATCTTTAAAAATGTCAAATTCCTCTTTTGAGTGAATTTTAGTGGCTTTTAGTTACTGGTGTGAAAAACGGTTGCTTCCAGCAACTGTTTTGAGGGGGGGGGGGGAGTTTAAAAGCAACTTAATAATAATAAGTAAAAAAAGGTTGTTTTGTTTTCAGTTTTCAAATTCTATTTTCAGCTAATAGTTCGTTGCACAGATTTATTTATGAACAGGTGTGAATATATATATATATATATATATATATATATATATATATATATATATATATATATTTTTGTGAATAGAGAAGAAATATTTTTTCAAAGTTAAAATCTAATTAACAAAAATCAACAAGATAGATTTTCCAATTTTTAGACTGACAATTTAACAATAACTGAAAGTATTTAAAAGTTTTAATTTTAAGTTAAACACTTAATATTAAAAAAAATGCATATACTTTTTACACAATGAAATTATACACAAGTCGCAACAGAGCAGATTAAAAATAAATTGCAAAAATATTCATCTTATTGTTGAGTTCGAGCAAAGTAAAACTGCAGAACATAATAACGTAATACTAGTCTGGAAGCGAATTAAAAAAGCTATAAATGTCAGGTAACCTTTATTAGTCACCTAACTTTTAATTGTAAGTTATTTGCATCGCTTCAGTTGGGGTAAAAACAAACATGAGGTTAATGGAAACAAAATCTACTCCTATGCTTTTGCTGTATTTTTTAAAACTAAACTGCTAGAAAGCAAAGACTAGGTACCGCATAGAAGAGATTCTGATAGTTCTGCCTGTTTCAAAACAATTTTTTATCCGACATCATTGTTTGTATATGGCGCTGCGAAAAAAAGTCTTACTTTGTCCACATCAGCAGGTCTATAAATGCAAAGTAACTGGTTTTACGCAGTTTTACTTGTCATGTGGAAGGTTAGTAAAAATATTTACTCATGAATTTCTCCTTCCAAGTTATTTTTGATGTGCAGTTGAAGTGTTTTCATTTACCGCATAACTAATGTAATCTATGGTAAATGGAAACAACTTAGTTTTGGATTTTTAATAAGCAATAACTGCTCTGGATGTTCTAACTATCGTACGACCCAGGTACAATTTTCATCTTGCACAGTATTTCCGATGTTTCTTAAAGGTGCAAAAATCGAAAGAATGCAGCAACATATTGTTATAGTTATTAACAATCTTATATATTATTTCTCCAGCATGTTTTCTGTCACCAGTGCGAGATCTTCCTTATTACTTTATCAAATTTACCCCATGATTTACCCCTCACGTTAAATCTTATCGTGCTGGATAGTATCGAAAAAGAGGCTCAAGTGATAAGATTCGTTTCTTATGTCAAAAAATGTTTTTTTTTTCTGTTTTTATTACACATTAGTTCAATGAGTATCATCCGAAAATTAAGATGCAATAATGAAAGGACATCGCGCAAGAAACACGAAAGTCATGGGTACGATCCTGTCATGATCTTTGAATGACTTTTTTCACCGGGAAAATTTTGATCTAAATTTCCAAGCATGTATGATATTTACTCATTGTAGGATTTTAAACTGCATTTGTACTCTTGTATTAAAATCGGCAAAGAAAATGTTTACTTTAGCATGGTAATTGAGCATGAGTAATGTTTTTTAAAGTTGCTTTTTTTGTTGTTGCTTCATTAATCTATAAATATAAAAATAGGTTTGTTTGTTTGTTTGTATGTTTGTTCTTTATACACATCCAGTTTTTGTCGGATTTTCAGCAAACTTAGCACAGAGGTTCCTTGATGCACTAGAATTTACATAGGGGGGTTTTGAAAATTTAAAAAAATCCAAAGAGCTCAAATTCAAATTTTTTGTCCCAAAATAGTAATTTTCTTTCAATTTTGAATATATCGAGTAATAGAGATAAGCTTTTAAGCATACAGATTGATAAAATTTAACACATTTAAGCATGAGTATTTTCCAACAAAGATTACGATTAACAATGAATTATAAATTTAAGGTACACCTATATCGCACCCTTGCTACAAAAGTGCCACAACTCGAAAATTGTAATTTTTGAATTATGACCGTCATTAGACGTATTTTACATGTCTCTACCAATCTTTTAAAGTGTCAGACGTTGCATTGAAAAATCAGCCGCCAAAGGACAGTTATGGCGTTTTGTTGTTATCAAGATGCATAGGACCCCTTCCACTGAAATGCCACATCTTGAGTTGTCGTCCAGCCGTCGTAGAGTAACGTGCGTAACTAACGATCATAGTTTGAGACTTATCGGTCTTCATATTGACAAATTCAAAAATACTAAAATGTGCCTAGTCAGCCCGGGAACAGTTTTTTGCAATTCCTGAAAACGTAGTTTTTTGAGTAGTGGCACTTTTGTAGCAAGGGTGCGATATCATTTTAGCAAAAAATAAGTTAAAAATAATTATAATTCATGTTCTAATTAACTTAGAACATTGGCACAACTATTGTATGATGCAGAAAAATTAGAGGGTCTACAGATATTTAATTCTAATTTTTGCGAGCATTTTTAATAAGCACCCGGGGCAGCGCTGAGTAATAAGCTAGTACTTAATAAAACTACGGAAGTTGCCATCATTTTATCACCTTTTAAACTGCCGAAAAATAACAATTCATTTTGTTTCTTTTTTGAAAAATTACCGTTAAAAAACCGGATTGCTTAATTACTGCTATCAAACTCGAACGCCCCGTGTGGGTGAGCTGGTTTGATAGTTTTTTGACTAAAACAAGAACGATTCGAAGCTATTTTAATTTCAAAACTAGACCTGCGTCAGGTTTAGGTTATGAAATTTGATAAAGAAACAACACAAGTTCAAGAAAAAATAATGAAGATATTAAAAGTAGCAAGAATAAACAAAAAAGTAAATAAATAAAAACAATAATTAAAAAATAGGTAACAGTGAAAATACCCAATATTAACTAATATTCACTGTTACATTAAATTATTATTTAAAAAAACAAAAACAAGATTGAGTCTGATTCTCGAACAGGCATATATTGAAAATTAAAATTCAGGGTGGAGAAACCGGTTAAAGCACGTTATCATGCAAGAGTTAGTTATATACTTTACTGAATAACTTCTGAAGCGAGTGGATAGAAATCAATATCAATTCCTGAAGAAAAGTATCAGTTTCAGGACAGCTGTCAGTCACCAGGGTGACTGAAAAAAAATCCTTGGTCATTGCTCTTCCTCAACGAGAGAAATAAATCCATTACGAATATTATTAATAGTTCAGCCTAGCACCTTTGGTCTTGAAAACTCTAAGAAAAGTGATATTTTACAAGTAAACGAACATTTACAGTTGCCAAAATTTAGCTTTTACAATCATCTACATTTTCTTATTTCCTTCTAAACAATATATTATTACAATCCGATGAATGAAAACTGATGCAGGTAATTGATGCAAAAAAATTAAATGAGTTATCATTTTGAAATTTAATTAAAAGCTGGAAAATTTAGCTATTTAATCCTAAATAAGCTCAAAAAGTTGTGAATTTACAAAAAAGAAAAAAAAAAGAAGTATGTTTATAAAATGCTTTAATGTTCAGTTTTTCATCAGAAAATGCTGCTTTGACAAACCAAGACAAACAGAATTTTTCTCCAAAAACTTTAAAGATACAATTTATCATGTCGTAAAACACAGTAATGCACACACACACACACACACACATTAATATAAACAAAGAAGTTGAAAACTAATATAGAAAAATAATCACAAACATCACCACACAGGTCAAAAGGTGCCCGTGGCAGCTCTTTGAAATTGGTAGCAAACGTTTTTTTTTTTAATTAGAAATATAAAACTTTGCGAAAACTTGTTGAAAAAACTGAAGTGAAGAGAAAATTCCTAAAAGACACTGTGGCCTTCGTCAGGGGGACTCCTCTAGGGTAGGGAAAAGTAAAATGAGATGTTTCTAGACAGTTGTAGGATATATCTAAATCTGTATCTATCTATCTATCTATCTATATACACTGCTCGACATTGAAAATGCAACACCAAGAAGGAGTGGTCAGAAATTGATGAAATTTGGTAAGAAGACATAGACAGCATGGAACAATAAGTGATATTTATTTCAAAATAAATAAGCAAAATTTAGAGCGAGGACGGCGTCGGCTCAGTAAGAAGTAGGACCACCGCGGACAGCGATGCACGCAGAAACACGTCTAGGCATGGAGTCAATAAGCCTGCGGATGGTGTTCTGAGGGATGGCACTCCATTCCCTTTCAACCATTTGCCACAGTTCGTCCTCTGAACGAGGCAGTGACAGGTTCTGCAAACGGCGTCCAATCACGTCCCACACATGTTCGATTGGTGACAAGTCAGGAGAGTATGGTGGCCAGGAAAGCATCTGTACACCTCGTAGAGCATGTTGGCTGATTCGAGCACTGTGAGGCCGGGCGTTATCCTGTCGAAAAATTGCATTTGGCAGACCCTGAAGGTAGGGGCTTGCCACCGGCCGCAGTACATTATCTACCTATCGTTGGGCCGTCATAGTGTCCCGAATACGAACTAGAGGTGATACGGAATTGTATGCAATAGCGCCCCAAACCATTATGCCACGTTGTCGCGCTGTGGGGCGTTCCACAGTTACTGCCGGATTCGATCTTTCTCCACGTCGACGCCACACACGTATGCGATGACTATCGCTGGACAAACAGAAGCGGGATTCATCTGAGAACACTACGGTTTGCCATTCTGCCATCCACGTCGCTCTGGTCCGGCACCATTCCAAACGTTGGAGTCTGTGCTGTGAGATCAATGGCAGTCTTCTTAGCGGGCGCCGTGATTGCAGGCCACGTGCAACCAATCGACGGGAAATGGTTCTGGTCGACACAGGAACATCCAGGGTACCTAGCACGTGCTGCAGAATCGACGTACAAGTGACTTGCGGGTCCGCCACAGCTTGTCGGTGAATCCGTCGATCCAAGCGGTCTGACGTCACCCTGGCTGCACCTGCACCCCTCAATGTCGCTACATTTCCTCTTTCCAACCATCTCCGACACAGCCGATGCACAGTGCTTGCATCCATGTGGGTATCAGCTGCAATTTGACGTATGGACCAACCTCCCCTTCTCAGTCCGATCACCATACCCCTTGTAAAGTCGTCTATATGCTGGACGGCATGGCATTTCCTCCTATCACACGTATCTTTCGAGACAAAAACCAAATTTCTCCGATAATTAGTCTGGCAGAAAAACCAACATGAACATAGCCCACTTTTCAACTTCATTCTCGTATATCTTACTTCACGTGCGTCGGAGAGCTACGCATTTCATATCATTTGCATAACTCAGTGACGTGCGTCTACGGTAAAATTTGCATGAATTTCTGACCACTCCTTCTTGGTGTTGCATTTTCAATGTCGAGCAGTGTATATATATATATATATATATATATATATATATATATATATATATATATATATATATATATATATATATATATATATATATATATATATATATATATATATATTATTTATTTTTAACTTATTTATTTATTAGGCGCCGGTACGCACTAACGCGCTGTTCCGGTACTGCTGCTGTTCTAGAAAAATAAATTTCCCATTTTACATAAAATTGGTCATGAATCAGGATTCAGCTATTTTTCCAAGTACAATAACTTATTTTTAAACTCTCTGCAGAATTAGAAATGCAGCTAAAATCTTTGTGTCACGCTAAGAGTCCTAATTTTACATGTTTAAGAAAAGAAAAGTCAACTTTGGTCTCTTCTACCAGATTTAAAAATGAGAAATGGTAGGACAGGAAATGATTACACAAAATTTTTGGCCTTTTGCCGAGTAAGTATAATTACTTACGTACTTTTTTCAAAATCTCTGGCTTAACTCTACTTGTTAAAGCCAATTAGCTATTGGCAAGCCAGTTTTTTAAAATTTAGTTTTCGGGTTTTTATATCAATCGCTGTTTTTTAGTTCACCTTTTGAGTTATTTTACTTGCGTATTAAAAAGTTAGTTCTTATTCTTTAATTCTCAAATCTTCGTTTAAAACTTTTTCTTTCAGGTTTAGCTGTAATATCGTAGAATAATGTGAGTCATTCACATTTCGATAAAAATTTCATGTCTTCGAAGAAAAAGTAATTTTACCAATAAAGTAGTTGATATTTTTGTTCAATATCATCAGCACTTTTAATGACATTTAATTTTTCATAAAATAAATAAACAAACAAATAAATAAATTTAAGCTGAACTAAATTTAAAAAAAGTTTAAGTAGAGCACTTTTGTAAATCAATAATGTAGAACTTAAGAAACCCTACTGATTGTTCTGAATTTTCGTGGTGAATTATATTTACTGAAATACATTGCTGCTTAGCTCTAAATCAAACTCACCCTCAGATGTACTTACTGTATTATTAATATACATGAACAATCTATCTAAAGATGGCGGGCTCTGTTTGTTTGTAACCGATGGTTAGAAGCCCCCACAGCACCTACAGACCTGAAACTTGGCACAAAATCTCTTGGCTTCGAATTAATTACTTACTTAATTACTTTTGAATTAAATAATTAGTCGTATTTACTTTACCCTTTAATTTTACCAGGTCTTTTAGAGGAATTTAAAAGGTCTTGGAGCACATTTGAATCAAATAATATAATAGTTTTACTTCAAAGTGTTGGAGTGAATTTAAATTTATTCAGTTGACTTCCTTTACATTTATTGCACGAGCATCGCCGTGCGGGTACTGATAGTAACACATAAATCAGATCTTCAAGTTCATGCTTTTTTATTTTCCTTTACATTGACTGTCCTAGGATTGTGTCGCCTTCGTTAAGTAATCTGTGTACTAGAGTATTTCTACTCCTGTCGAAAGAGGACGACATAGAGGAAAAATGCAGCAATGCTATGAATGATCAATCACATTAGCTATTTTGGAATACATGGCAACAATATCAAATTTAATGAAACAATTTGCACATTGCTGAGGCGTTTTTTTCTCCGTTACTAAGTTTTTTGTAGTTTCTTTGTTAAGAATTCTTCGTAGATTAAGTTTGGGGTCATTCTTAAGACTAATGAAAGCCATGTCTGACATTTTTGAATTTTGTTTATTAATTTTATTGATTTCTAGAAATAATTCCCATTTTTTTTTTATCAATTCAACATTAGTTTGTATATGTAAATGTATTAAAAGTTTGTACATTATAAACTATGATGGATTTAAGCATATTTCGGTCACTCTGTTACACATGAAGTGTATAACGACTCCATGTGTAGTTGTTTTAAAGCCTTATTTGCTCACTCTATAATGCTTGCAGTGTATAATCGTACCATGTGTCAGTTTTTAAGGTTCATTATGTCCATTCTATTACACATTCAGTGTAGAACCATTCCATGTGTCACAGTTTTAAGGGCTCATTAGTCCACTCTGTTATATGTAGAGTGTATAACCTTGTCATATGTAGTAGTTTTAAAAGTTAATTTGTCTATTTCGTTACAGTGTATAACCACTACATGTGTAATCAATATAAAAGATCATATATGTATTTTGTTACACATGTATTGCATAATTATTCCATGAGTAATAGTTTTAAAAGCTTATTTGAGCGTTCTGTTATACATGCAGTATATTACCACTCCATACGTCAGTTTTAAAATCTCTTATGTACCACTCCATGGGTCAGTTTCAAAGTTTCATATACCCATTCTGTTATGCATGGAGTGTATAACAGTTTTGAAGGCGCATTTCTAAATTGTGTTACTCGTGGAGGGTATAGCCACTCCACGTGTAACAGTTTTAAAGGCTTATTTATTTATTTTTTTCAAGAATGGAGCGAAACAGAATGGACATAGAAGCCTTTTAGAAATGTCTTAATCATAAAGAGCAGTTAAAATTTCAGAAAAAAGCATGAAAGGAAATAATGACTTCAAAAATTTCATTCTGTTTGCAATTTTAAGAGAAAAAAACTATTTTTTCATCATTAACACAAATGTCCCAGAATAGATACTTAGTAACTTAATTGACTTCGGTCGTTTCAACGAGGTTCTAACATTCGTATGAAAACGTCAAAAAGGCATTCTCGCAAATTAATGGATGTGTCATATTTCCACTTGTAAACTGGATGCTCACCTATTTATCTCATCTGTGGTTAGACAGTAATAAGCCTTACTTTGTTATTATTTTTTTAAAAATTTTATAATATGTTACTTCTGATTTCGCACAATGAGACAGGTTGCAAAATATAGCAGAACTTTGCAAAGTCACAAGTATAAAAAAGTGTGAAATACTTTATTGTATTTGTAACATAACATTTTAAATTCAAAACCAACAATAGGACCTGAGAAAAATAACACCAAGAACTGTCTAACTCTTCTTTTTTAGAATTGCATGTTAAATTTACTCGCAACCACAGGAATTTGCTTTCCCGATGATTTAACAGAAGAAACCAAGAAGTTCCACGTTTTCTTGAACGCCGGAATTACCAACATTCTTTCAATGATGCGAACTACGCTTCGACTTTCCCTCTCCATTTTTGTATGTCACCTCATTTCTGAATGTGACAAATGAAACTTTCCACACCGAGCCGGTCAATTTGCGGAATTGCCTTTCTGTCCCCATTCTCTATGTTTTCTTGGCAATAGTCTCGTCTCCATTCCCAGAAGAAATTGGTAATGACAAGAATGAAAATTTCACTGTTTTTTTTTTTTTTATTTTAAATTCTCTTTTGCTCGAATTTTGTCTGCTGATATTCTTTTCATTTAGTTAAGTGCGTGAATATGTTTAGGCGAGTAATTTTCTTTTATTGTTATTATTTTTTTGCCATCAGTTGTAAGTATTGTGGGCGTATTGCAAATCTTTTAATAATAACAGTAACATCCTAGAAATAAACCTCAAAGAATTCAGAAACAATCCTTACTGATAAAAGCTAATTCCATTACAGCAATCAGTCAGGAGCTTTCCAAGAAAAAATAGATATGGGTCATTCCGACGAAAATGGTACAAATCATGTCCGCTACTTTAGAATTTTTTAAAATCAATTTTAATAACTACCACCCATTAAGTATAATTTTTATTGGTTCTCCATTTAATTTTGTGCCATCAAGTATCAATTGATTAGGCATAATCCATTTAGAAATGACACAAAAAAATTTTCTTTGTCAGAAGAATGAAAACAAGAAGTTCTGTCAAGAACTAAACGAGCCTACTTTCCCGTACATCGACATAGGCATTGTAGCATCTGATCAATATTCTCTTGATTATCTAAAACTAAAAATTATGTCAAACATATCTTTTTGCACTTAAAGCTGATTTCTAAAAGCAAAATATACCCCTCTCATCAGATAAAATAGACACGTAAAAAGTAAATAAACGAGTCAATAAAGTTTTGTCGCACCTTTAAAAGAATATAACTGCTATAGTTCTTCCGTAGAAAAATTCCACAATCGTTTTCAAAAGAAAAAAAAAATAAATAAATAAAATAAATGTACAAAGAACTTCAAAACACATTTTATCAAAGAAAGAAAAAAAAACTCGTTCGTTAATAAAATGTCTTGAATTTCATTTTTAATCCGTTGCCAGTTGTTAAATATAAATAAGGAATAAAATGCTCTCGTGAATGAAAAATTTTTGTTAACAAAAAAAATCGTCTGATAAAAAAAAATAATAATAAATTAAACAAAACAAATAAATAAATAAACAAAAAATCGTCTGCCCAGTCAGTCATTTTTTCTGAGCCTGCATTTCCGCCATGTTTGCGGAGTCGGAGTCGGAATCAGATTCCTCACAGACGATTATTCAAAAAAGTACTTTACAATACATTATTTATCAAAACCATTTTCTTACAAAGTTAGTTTGAAGGAAATCCGCCTTAAAGTTCAGAATCAACATTCAATTTAAATTTCTCCGTAGGCGCTCATGTTAAAATGTTTTCTGAACGGTTCATCATTGAACGAAAAATGGTTCGAATTGAAAAGTGAAATATAGGAATGAGCCTCTCCGAGATCTTTCGAACAAAAAAAAAGTTTATTCAATTCGGACGGTTCACTTAAAAGTTATTAGGTGGGGAAAGGTTGTTTGAACAGTTCAATATTGAACAAAAAAAAATGTTCAAACTGAAAATTTAAATACGGTAATGAAGCATCCTTGCTGAGATCTTTTGAACAAGAAAAAGTTTGTTTAAATCGGACTGTTCATTCAAAAGTTATTAGGTGTGAGAGCTTGTTTGAACGGTTCAATGTTGAACGAAAAATTGTTCAAATCGGAAATTTAAAAACGGGGATGAAGTATCCTTGCCGAGATCTTTCGAACAAAAAAAACTTTATTCAATTCGGACGGTTCACTTAAAAGTTATTAGGTGGGGAAAGGTTGCTTGAACGGTTCAATGTTGAACGAAAAAATGTTCAAATCGAAAATGTAGATACGGGAATGAAGTATCCTTGAAAAGACCTTTCGAACAAAAAAAAGTTTGTTCAAATCGGACTGTTCATTCAAAAGTTAGTATCGCGGGACCGGTTGTTTGAACGGCTCAAAATTGAACCAAAAATTGTTCAAATCGAAAAATCAAATATGGGAATGAGCTGTACTCGCCGAGATCTTTCCAACAAAAAAAAGTTTGTCCAAATCGGAATGTTCATTCAAAAGTTATTAGGGGGGGACAGACAGACCGACAGACCGACAGACCGACCGACCGACAGACCGACCGACAGACCGACACACAAATTCCCCATCTCAATACCCTACTTTCAAATTTTTAATTTTTCGATATTTATTTCATTTTTTTGTTTCTTTTTTACTTTTTTTTACTTGGCGATATTTTTTGAACTTGGCGATATTTTTTGGACTTGGCGATATTTTTTGGACTTGGCGACATTTTTTAGATGCATTAAGCCAATTTTAATGCTTTTTTCGTCTCTTTTATTTTTAACGGGAAAGTAGGCTAAAAATGACGTGTCCCAGCTTCAAATTGCTAGAGCTTTAAATGTGATTTAAAATTAAACTGAAATGTAACAACAAAATAAATGACACTGCACTGCACAAAAGATGCTTCTGACACCATTTCCGCAGATTATTACGCAAATGAAAAAAAAAATCCCCCCAAAACACTATTATTTTCCATATCCCTAGATTTTCTATGTTTCGAATTATCCACTCTGTTATATGCCTTTTGGAAATAAAATAAACAATTGCATTTAATCTGATATATTTTTAAAAAAATATAGGTAGTATAACTGCCGTGATTAGCTTGCTACATTGAATTATGTAGTCAACAACCGGGCTGAGCCTAATTCTTTTCTTATGCTAGTTAATTTGAACTGTTGGATTCCCACTCTGTTAGAGCCGATTTCATGATGAAAAAATAGATTTTTTCTTGAAATTGCTGACAGACTTACAGTTTTAGGCTGTTCATTCCACTTTATGCTTGTTCTGTGATTCTAACTTTTCTTTGTGATTATAAAGATATTTTTAAAGGCTTATTTGTCCACTCTGTTATATGTCAACTATGTTAAACAAAGTGATCAAAATGTTTGAAATCCTTTCATAAATGAGTCATGTACTAGTTATTTACACCTCATTATTCACAAATAAATGGAAACTCAATAAAAAAATATGATTAGTTGGTGGAAATTATTTAAATTGATAATCTTATGTAAAGAGTTTCAGACATGATTTGTACCATTTTCGTCGGAATGACCCATATGTTTATAATACTTTGAAGGCTTCTGGTTCACAGTAGCAAACATGGCTGAAACTAAGGCAGCAATTTCACCGACCAAAAGGTAAAATAATACAGATGTTGGATTTATCTTCCCACTGGTAGTTAAAAAATATTTTTCCCAACATTAAAAAAGCCGTGTTCATGCACTTTGTATCAATTTAGAAAACGTTTTTGCAAACACAGTTGATTTTCATAAGAAACTGGTGGAAAACAACGAAATTCCTGAAAATTACTCGAACATAATGTGTAGACTTTTCTTACAATGTTGTAGATAAGGTAAACGGACTTGGGATTGAAATGGTTCCAGGATCGAAGCTCGACAACAGTAAACACGCAGCGAATACATATTGAGCACGCACGCTCTAAATCTGAGGGTACTGAAGTCAGTGGCGTACCTAGGGGTTGGCAGGATTGGCCAAGGGCGTAACAACCAGGGCGGCGTATTTTGACCGATAGAAAAGAAAAGCTGATTAAATGTTGTTTTGTAATTACATTTGTGGAAAAAGTTTAAGAAAAAAACTTGTAAGAATAAGAGCTAGAGGGGAAAATAAAAGATCTAATGAGAAGAGACATTGAGCATCATTAAAAACACTAAAAAACGTATAAAAATATTGCAATATTGTCTTTAAATTTTCTGAATAATCAAAATTTTTTGAATAAGGAATTGTTTTGGGAGGTCACAGTGACCTCCCGTTTGGGCGACCATGAGAGGTGTAAGGGGTGCAATTTCTAAAGTTCACCGTGGTCGTTAGACCCCCCCCCCCCCCCATGGTGCGTTACTGACAGAAGTAAGTAGTCAACAGTCACCATAGATGCACGGTTCCTGAAGACTTTATCTCCTCTTCAGAACTAAGAATAATTTGTGGAGGTGGGAATAACCAGGTCTGCCGTTAATCGACAGAGACCAATGTCGGGTTTTTGTTCTTAAGCTTCATGTTTTGAGCATTCATTCATTGGATTGGTGAATTTTTGTTCACTATCTATAGTTCTTAAATAAACCAGGAAACGGAACCATCTGCCTGTTTTCATTAACAGATTGAGAAGCTTGAAATAAATGTTCAGAGAGCTTCGCAGGCACAGTTTAAACTTCGAATTGCATTGTCACTAATGTATAGGTAACAACAAAGTATTATCTTGAATAGTAAACTGATAAAAAACTGCGTATATATTTTTTCCTTTATTTGTTTTTATTTTTTTATTATTTATCATTATTATTCTTACTTTTTTTTTTTATTTATTTTGAAGTTTACGACAGAATAATTTGCAATAATAATAATAATGATAATAATAATAATAATAATAACCTGCATAATAAAGTGAACGACAGACATTGTTAACAAACAGCAAGCCGCTATCAAAAATATTCTCTATTATATAATTGGCATTAAATAAAACGATATTTGAAAGAAAATGTTAGTTTTGTGTGACCAGCATGAGATCAAACAGAATGAGACGTTATTCGCAACCTAGTAGCAAAAAAAAAAAAAAAAGCGAGGCTCCACGGCAACTAGCGTACATGTGTAAGAAAACTACATTTACAGAAAAAGAATTCGCTCTTCGCCAGTGGTTCTTCACAGCAACTGCTCTATATATGTAAGAAAACCCCATTTACAGAAAAGGATCAGTCTTTAAAATATATTTGGTATTAGAAACGGAATAAAAAACATGAGATTTGAGTTTCCGGATGAATGAATTTTTAAAAAAGGATTTACCCATTAAACGGTTACACAGTTTTTGAAATTGGATGAAAAATCTATAAATATAAGTTTTCAAGGCACGTTAATTTTGGAAAGTTTACATAAAGGATACACTCAAAAAAACGGGATAAAAAATCCGTGATTACGTACAATGTCCGCAAAATTAAGTTTTAACCGAACTATATTTCTGCAAGACTGCAATCAACAGGTGGTACAAAGACGTTTATTTTACCTGAAAGTAACTAAAACGAAAAGAAATTAAAAAATAAAAATCTTTGTTATCTTAGTCGAAATCATCTCTCATATTCTAGTGTATTTTGGCGAATATGTGCAGAATGTGCTAAAACAGGTGAAGCACGTATGCCAAATTTGATGCAGAATTTTCTTAAAGCATTAGCATATTTAAAGCATCAACGGAAATAAAACAAAATAATAAGCAATATAGCAAAGAAAATATTCTTCAACGTTACAAAATGAAAGTTTTCTGCTTTATGGTGCTTTCAAAGATTAGAAAGGTTAGTAGAGAGAAGCTTAAAAGTGATAGAAATAGATATCTTTCCAGTCGGAAATTAAACATCTTGCAAACATAAAACATGAAGAAAAAAAAAGTCTTAAAATACCCTGAGAGCACTTTTTTTTCAATTGTAATTATATACAACATTTAATATATTTTGAAACTTTTTCACACGGAATGAATACTGTAGAGTATATTTGTATTTAGTTTATCATTTATTACAAGGGGAAGAGCTAACCTACATAGGTAATACTCATAAAAACAAAGTATTGGCTTTCGAAAAAATTGCATTTCAATTTAATTTAAAAAAAACTGTTAGGTAAAATTCTCCTTTTCATCTTTGTGTGAGAATTTTTTTAACTAATTTTAAATTTGGCTCTTCAATAAAAATATATTTTCATCCTCTCGGGGGAAAAGTTGCATTTTGAACTACTTTAATCCTGGAAGCCTATGATTATCTTCTATTTGCCATCCTTGTGAGACAATAATAAATTTTAACCCACTAATTCTATTGGTGTCCTTTTCTATTTGCTGTCTAATTCTATTTGACATCTTTGCTGCTTAATGAAATTCTAGTCTCCGTTCCAGTGGCAAAAAATCCCCTACTTACCTTCACAGTTTGAAAAAAAAAAAATCCATTTACTCTCCCTAAGGCCAAAAAAAAATCATTTCACTCTACTTTGACCATGACAATTTGATGAAATTATATTTGACATCTCTGTAGAGAAATAAACAGCTCACCAATTTACTTCAACCCTGACAGTTATATGAAGCTCTAATATTTACCCTGCCTTTCCTTCCTAATCCAACCCACTTTTTATTTCCACGCAACTGAAAAGTAACAAAGAGACCCACCGAAACTTCCAAAAACAATTAGAGTTCCTCAAAAACTTTTTCCGGTCTTCCCGTGACCGTCGCGTGCGAGCGGGCATCAGCATTCCGCCAACGCTTCCTGCTCGCTGACTGGAATACTGAGGTGGCCGCCTCAAGGTCGAAAAAAGGCATAATCATAGAATAAGAAACTTGGAAAAATCCGGAATGGAACATTCTGCATTTTCATTCGACCACCCCCTCCATTGTTTGAGTCGATACCGAAGGAGCACAGAAAGCGAGCTGCATCGCTCGACATTTTAGTCCACCATTAAATGGATTTTCTAGTTTAGAATATTATTCCAGACTTAGAATGCTTAATATGTATAGTCTTGAGCAAAGGAGAATCAGAGGGGAAGTGGTTCAGTTGTTTAAATTAATTAAAATGAATGATGTTACGGGTTTAGATTTTTGCACGGAAAGCAGGACAAGGGGACATTGTTCTAAACTATTTAAATCTAGTGGGAACTTGGAACAGTTTACCCGAAGAAGCGGTAAGGAGCAATGAAGTAGATAGCTTTAAGAGGGCCATTGATCTTCATATGGGTTATAATTTGACTAGAACCAACCCAGTTGGGCCTAAATCCTGTTGCTGGTCGTCACATTTGTATTTGCATATATGTGTCATCACTACAAGCCGTCAAGGGGAGGAGAAGTTTTATTCTTGGTGACACTCATCTGAAGGTGCTCTACTCGAAATAGATGTAAGAGTTTATAAAAGTATGAATACTTTAATTCTGAAAATTAAAAAAAAGTACTTTAAATTATACTTAAACTCTCAAATTTCTACGAAAATAGAGTACAATATTGAAGGTCGGAGAGAGTTAGATTTGTGTTAAGGGCACGTATTTCT
The DNA here is from genome assembly GCA_038373865.1 of Uloborus plumipes. Classification (NCBI taxonomy): domain Eukaryota; kingdom Metazoa; phylum Arthropoda; class Arachnida; order Araneae; family Uloboridae; genus Uloborus; species Uloborus plumipes. The sequence continues at coordinate 238,376 of JAXGGA010000203.1, read as the reverse complement.
AAAAGGCATTCGTAATTGAAATTTGTGTTTCAATTAAAACTTTCTTTAATCTCCCCTAAAATAAATAAAAATAAAAATGAGTTACTTTTGAAAATTGTCGAACTTTACGACAACATAAAACATTAAAAAAAATCATATTTTTCACTTTGGGGGAGTCACTTACAGATTATTCCCCGGATTCTCTTAGTACTATCTATACTTCTGTCATTTACATGAATAACAGGCGGCAGTCAGAACTTTCATTTCTGAAGTGCTTTGGAAGATTAAAAACAGGACTTTAATGTATTTGATGCTTAAATAATGTTATATTTAGCTTTCAGAGATTAAAAAATAGTTAATATCATCAAAGATTCGCAGCATCGAAGTTGCATCCTTGTTTATTGATTGTATTTCTCGAAAGTAAAAAATGAAAAAGAAAAACTTAGTTTTTTAAATTTACTTTTTGTCTTTTACCCTTTCATTATTTATATAAAATAAATATTAAATGAAATAGAAAGGATGAAATTTTATCTTTTCTCTTCTGGTAAATAATTTCAACATAAAATAATATTTTAATACATACTGTACATATCTTTTTTGACGCTTGAAAGCAAGAAAAAAAAGGTGTTTGCAAAATTATTACAAAAGAAATGTATATAATTAAATACACAAATAAAGGAAAATAAAAAAAAATAAAATAAATAAATAAAGATAGGAATTACCTTAAAGTGTGACTGAAAATGACATATAAACATAGGTACAACATTATTTAAAATAAATGTAATGAAATTTAAACCGGTTGAACTGTGTATACATAAAAATGTATGATTTATTAATAATAGCGAAAATAATAATAAATTCCGGGAACTAAACTTTAAATTTGAAATTGTTGCATACTTTACATTTACCGATAGAGGATCCCGTAAGAAATATGAAGATTCGAGAAATACTACACGCGCGGGTGTACAAAGATGGCGACGAGATGGTAGACAGCTCTCGCAGGGGCAGAAGTCGATAGTGGCCCAAGAATTCCCAAGAGAGGGAATCGGAGAGGGCGAAAAAGTAACCCAAGGTTACGCAAGTCATTACGGAACAAGAAGCGCTCCATCTATCAAAAGGAGAGCCCCGCGACGAGGGATGGTTGCCGGACGCTCGCCAACAGGTCGCCAAGCCGGGCGTGATTAGAGCGGCAACCTTGACCTGAATTCTGGTACGATTGATGCGATTTCCTCTGCGATTACGTACACCTAATCGCAGTTAAAGAATTTGATTAAGAGAAGATAAAATCCGTTTTTGTCCGGCATGAGACACGAAACCGAGGGATGGGGAGGGAATTTGTTTCTTCGAGTGGTTTCTTAAAAGAGAAGCCTCTTCATACGAAATACCACACACAAAATGTTTCCCTTACATACTATTTGCATAATTTTTTAAAAATTTTAATAAGTAAAGTAAACTGATATGAACAATCACAATACTCGAACAGCGGAAGCAAAATGATGACATAAGTTAAAAAATAAATTGTGTCGAATATTTGGGTCGAATGAGTTGAATTTAACAGACACTTGATGTAAATTAACATTTTTACAGCAAGTAATCTTTTTTGGAAAGTCTAGTTTAAAGTACTTAAAATAAAATGTTCCTTAAGAAAGCTTCAAACTTTCAAAATTGTAAGTACAGTAACCTCTTGCTATATCGTATCTATCGGGAGACAACAAAGAAGTGCGATCTATCCGAAAACACGACACAGCCATGGAATTAAAAAGTAATATCACTCAATGTGTACGTACACATTTATGACATGTGCACCTATAAAAAGATTAGTTTAGTGCAATATCAGAAAGATATTCTTAATTTAAAAAAATCTAATGAATTGCTCTTCCGAAATTAAAATAATAATAGGTACAAATATTTCTATTATTTAATGGTGGAATACGAATCGAAAGTTGTACAGTAGTTTAAACTGTAATGAATTTAGATGTTTGGATAACATACCAGTTTTGTTCGCTGATTTAAAAAAAGAAGAAATGATTCTATGATGCCAAATGTAAAGCAGTATACATATATTTTTTGATATGACTTTTTGGGAGGCAAAGGAAAAGCTGATATACCAGAATGAGCGACATAACGGACGGATCCTTTTTCTGTAAATGTAGTTTTCTTACACAGATAGGTCAGCTGCCGTGAAGATCCACTGGCGAAGAGCGAATTTTCTGTAAATGTAGTTTTCTTACACAGATACGCCAGTTGCCGTGCAGCTCAACTTCATGGTTTACTCGGTCACTAGCTTGGGCCATTTTGGGGCAAAATTTATCACTCTCAAACTGGTGATACATTTTTGAGTAGCGATATGGGTGATAAGTATTCACAAAAGATTAAATAATAATAATTAAAATCCGGCAAATATTGAAATTGAAGACGCGTACGAAACCAATTATCCACATGCAATAGACCGCCAACTCGGCTATTTCGATCCATGGACTGCAGTTTCGAGCTTATTATGCTCTCATCAGCATGGAATACGAAACTAGCCTAGTTGGAGGCCAAAATCCTCTTATAAAGCAAATAGAGCCAAAGAAACTGGTAGCTAATGTGAAATTAGAACACCAGCGAGCGACCGCACTTGGTACGGTACAACTCGTAATTTTTTAAACGAGCTCTGCCTCATTATCCACAGTTCAGACAAAAAATTAGACAAAGTGAAAAAAAAAACAATAAATAAATAAAATGAAATAAAATACAGAAGCTTGCTTCTTACACCACAATTCAATATAAGAGAAGTATTTCCTCACTCACCGCCAAGTTTATGAATTTTCAAATTTTGATTATTTTTCCTTATTATTATTTTTTCAATTTGAAGTGTCATTGTTTTTATTCCCCAAATTGTAATTAAAGAATGATAATTTCATAAGAAATTTATTTCTGTTTTTGAAAAGTACGTGAACAATCTTAAAAGTAAATATTTAAAGTAAATATTTCTCTTTAACTAACTATCAGTTCGTTGAGGGTTTACTGTACTTTTGAAAGTACTCCGAGAAGTCGGTGAAAAGTTACATTTAAATAAACAGCAGGTGAAAGTTAAGACTATCTTCCAATAATAAACCGAAGTTATGATCAAAACGAGCTTATCTTCCCATATACTGCGATTTTCTGGCATCGGTTAATTCTCTCCCTTAATTAGGGCTTGGTTTGTGAACTATTTTAAGTATAGAGGAGACTGGTTCAGCTTTAAAGACTTTTATTTTTTCACTTTTGCCTACATTATTAAATAAATTTCTGTCTTGTACATGCTATAGAAAAAAAAAGCATTTATAGTACAGTGTTACTTTGTCACAACGTGCACTACTGGGGTTCCTACTGGGGTGCCTTGGGGTAGTTGAAAATAGACAGAGAAAAGTTCAGTAATTAAATCACAACAGGTTTGGAATTGTTTAATCATGAAAAGGATGGATGTTTTTGCACGTTTCACAACGTATTTGAGATAAAGTATAAATATTTACTTGTGGTAATGACCAACCACTTAGACTTGAAGCAAAAGAAACACACACACACACACAGAGAGAGAGAGAGAGAGAGAGGTTATGCAAGTAAAATAAATATGTTTTAAACATAATTCATTTTTATTAAAACACTAGCTTATTGTCCGGTGTTGCGTTATGTTCAACTTATTTCATGCTACAATGAAATAGGTGAGCCTTAAATTGATAATTTATTGTTAATCGTAATCTTTGCTGGAAAATACTCATATTTAAATATGTTGAATTCTTATCAATTTGTATGCTTAATGGCTTATCTCTATTACTCTATATATTCAAAATTGAAAGAAAATGGCCGTTTTGAGACAAAAAGTTTGAATTTTCAACTTTTTGGATTTCTTCTAAATTTTAAAACTCCCACCTATGTGAATTCTAGTGCATAAATGAACTTCTGTACCGAGTTTGATGAAAATCCGATGAAAATTGTGGATTTGTATAAGAAAAAAACATCCATCCATCCATTTACACACACACACACACACATATATATATATATATGTATATATATATATATATATATATATATATATATATATATATATATATATATATATATATATATATATTATATATATATATATATATATATATATATATATATATATATATATATATATATATATATATTTATTTTGAGTAACAGTTAACCTTACATATCTGCTGTTCCCACCCAGATGCCGCTCCTCCCATTATCCCAAGGTGTATCACATACAAAGAGTATAATTTTAAAAGGCATGCTTGTTGAACTTAAATCTAAAATTACTTTTACACACCAGAGCATTCTTTGAATTTCATTATATTACCTTCTTTGTCAAAATATTTTCATTAAATTTCCACGGTACAACTTCGCAAACTTTTATATTGAAACTACTAAGTATGTTTGCAAAATTAAAAACTAAAAAAAAATTCTTTCCTGTTTCATCAGTGGAATTAAATTTTTCCTAAAAATTAGACCTTGACCTTGCTACCATGTATCTACATTTGCAAGAGCTAAGAGTTAATTTAAAATGTAGGACAAAATTCTAGCTGTTTCCAAATGTACCGTAAACAAGGGTTACTTGGGCCCTAGGGGGTTCCTTGTAGTCCGTGGAGTTAGTGCAAAAATATTTCACTTCCGGATACCAGTCTGAAATTTTATGTGGGGCTTAAATTCACATAGGAGGACAAAAAAACGCCGGGAGACACTTGATCAGAGGTCAAGGTCATTCCGTGATGACGTCATCAAAATGGCCGCTTTTACAGGTAAATACGTTTTTTTAACTCCTCCTAAAACTCCATCATAGATTTAAATATTGCAAAACTCAACTATATCATCTGAAAGCGCTTTAAAAGAGCTATTTAGAAAGAATTTAATTTTTCTTTCTGAGGTCAAGGGCTCACCTGTAATGACGTCATCAAAATGGCCGCTTTTACAGGTAAATACGTTTGTTTAACTGCCCTAAAACTCCATCATAGATTCAAATATTGCAAAACTCAAATGTATCATCTAAAAGATCTTTAAAAGAGCTATCTAGAAAGATTTAATTTTTCTTTCTGAGGTCAAGGGCCCACCTGTGATGACGTCATCAAAATGGCCGCTTTTACAGGTAAATACGTTTGTTTAACTCCCCCTAAAACTCCATCATAGATTCAAATATTGCAAAACTCAAATATATCATCTGAAAGCTCTTTAAAAGAGCTATTTAGAAAGATTTAATTTTTCTTTCTAAGGTCAAGGGCCCACCTGTGATGACGTCATCAAAATGGCCGCTTTTACAGGTAAATACGTTTGTTTAACTCCCCTAAAACTCCATCATAGATTCAAATATTGCAAAACTCAAATATATCATCTGAAAGCTCTTTAAAAGAGCTATTTAGAAAGATTTAATTTTTCTTTCTAAGGTCAAGGGCCCACCTGTGATGACGTCATCAAAATGGCCGCTTTTACAGGTAAATACGTTTGTTTAACTCCCCTAAAACTCCATCATAGATTCAAATATTGCAAAACTCAAATATATCATCTAAAAGCTCTTTAAAAGAGCTATTTAGAAAGATTTAATTTTTCTTTCTAAGGTCAAGGGCCACCTGTGATGACGTCATCAAAATGGCCGCTTTTACAGGTAAATACGTTTGTTTAACTCCCCCTAAAACTCCATCATAGATTCAAATATTGCAAAACTCAAATATATCATCTGAAAGCTCTTTAAAAGAGCTATTTAGAAAGATTTAATTTTTCTTTCTGAGGTCAAGGTCCCACCTGTAATGACGTCATCAAAATGACCTCAAATGACGTCATCACAGCTGGGCCCTTGACCTTAGAAAGAAAAATTAAATCTTTCTAGATAGCTCTTTTAAAGAGCTTTTAGATGATACATTTGAGTTTTGCAATATTTGAATCTATGATGGAGTTTTAGGGGGAGTTAAACAAACGTATTTACCTGTAAAAGCGGTCATTTTGATGACGTCAGTACAGGTGGGACCTTGACCTCAGAAAGAAAAATTAAACATTTCTAAATAGCTCTTTTAAAGAGCTTTCAGATGATATAGTTGAGTTTTGCAATATTTGAATCTATGATGGAGTTTTAAGCAGTTAAACGAACGTATTTACTTGTAAAAGCGGCCATTTTGATGTCGTCATCACAATTGAGCCCTTGACCTCAGAAAGAAATATTTAATCTTTCTAAATGGATCTTTTAAAGCGCTTTCAGATGATATAGTTGAGTTTTGAAATATTTAAATCTACGATGGAGTTTTAGGGGGAGTTAAACAAACGTATTTACCTGTAAAAGCGGCCATTTTGATGACGTCATTACAGGTGGGACCTTGACCTCAGAAAGAAAAATTAAATCTTTCTAAATAGCTCTTTCAAAGAGCTTTCAGATGATACTTTTGAGTTTTGCAATATTTCAATCTATGATGGAGTTTTGAGCAATTATACGAACGTATTTACCTGTAAAAGCAGCCATCTTGATGACGTCATCACGGGAGTTCATGACCCGTGATCAAGTGTCTCCCGGCGGTTTTTTGTTCTTATATATGTGCATAAGCTCTGTACCAAATTTCACAATGGTATCCGGAAATGAAATATTTCGGCTTTTTTTGTCGCTAACTCCACAGACTATTGAGCCCAACAGTAAAATGATAAAATTTGGGTTTGGTACTAGCGTTAGAGACTGAGCTATTAATAGTTCTTACCAAAAGTATGAAATTTGCTTTTCAAATTGTTAAGCACAGTTCTTTAAATTGAACTGAGCAAAAAAAAGTTTACATTTGTACAATAATTATAATTTAATTTAGAAGTCTTTCGAGTAATGCTTCTTGACCATTCTTCATAAATCATCTCCAGGCGTTCTCATGAATTGCTACTTGCTATAGACACTAAATAAAAGCAAGAGCTCAGAAACGTTTAACATTTTCTATTACTATCAAGTGTGCAGTAGGGTTCCAAAAACTCAATCTAAAGGGGACTGAGATGTGTCCGACTTTGGAAATATCGGGCTATCGGAAAAGCGCGAGCAACAGGTTTTTTCGCGGTATTTTCCCGAACTGCCAGAAGGTGGCCGAGTTTTTTGGCTTCGGCTGGGTTATCCAGTTATGGGTTTTCCGATCTTTATTGTACCTACTAAATACTGCTTGTTGGGTACATCAGTTTCAGAGCCAAAACTGATCCTAATAAAAGATAAAAAATATTCCCCTGATTGTAGGTCCTTATCTTGTTTTTTGAGCTTCAAAAAGACACTATTCACTTAGGTGAATCCTCTTTGTTTCAAATCCCCCTTTTTTTTTCATTTTTCAAACGAATGTGTACAAATTTCCAAATGCGTGCAATGTCCACAATATTTTTTTTTAAATATAAATAATCTCTGAGAAACATCAGTACTACTTTTAAACGTAATTTTTAAAATTAGCGATAAGATTACGTATAGAATTGTATGTACCGTAAAATAATTTCTAAGAAAAAAAAAGATTCAATAAAATAATGGATTGGAACGGTTTCCTAAATTTATTCCCACACGTTACACAAACTTTTCATTGTTATTTGCAGTGGTAAGAATAACAGTTTGATTTTTGTTTTTTCAGTTGCGTTTCAAAATTATTTTTTGAAGATGTTCTTATTCAAATTTATTTCCGAGACTGCCATATTTTGACTTTAGCCCATTGGCAAATTTTACGAGCTCGATAATACGATCTTGATATATGATCTTAATAAATGATAGGAAAGGCTCTTAAACCGGAGGGAAAAGAATAGAGGGGCCTTACTTTGAGCATACTTGAAAGGAGCTTACTAGTGCTCTGGAAAGAAAATGTTAAAAAAAAATTAATAAATAAGTAGGGGCAGCTGGGAAAAGGGAAGAAAAATCAAAATCAGATATTTTTCTTTCTCCAGGATGAGTTCAGACATACACATAAAAAAATGGATGCTGTTTTTTTAGTATAATACAGCTAATTTTACAGTAATTTTACGGTAATAAACTTTTAAATTGCTAGTTTTACAATAGTAGACTGTAAAAATGCCAGTTTACAGTAATAAACTGTAAAACTGCTAGTTTCAGAGTTTATTACCGTGCATTTTACCAGGGCTGCGGAGTCGGAGTTGGAGTCGGAGTCGAAGAGGCGGAGTCGGACTGATTTTGGACCAAAGGAGTCGGAGTCGGAGTCGCTGAAAAACATGTCGACTCCGACTCCGACTCCGACCACCTCCGATTTGGATGAAATTTTATGGAGGTGAAAACATGTCTTTGAAACTAACAGATACAAATTTTCAGGGTCCAATATCCAAATCCTAAGCATCTAGGGTCATTAAAAAGGGCTTCAAATGGCGGGTCTTTGCAGCAAAAATGCAATGTGTTAAAATAAAGTCTGGCCATTTAACAAGAAAAGGATTAGTTTTGTACGGAGTCAAATGACAAGAGCGGCACTTGTCTTTTGCTCTGGAGAAAATGGACTTTTTGGGAGGTCACATTGACCTCCGAGAATTGAGGTAAATGTGGTGAAATTACGTGCGAGAATTCTTGAGAAAATTGAACTTTTTGAGAGGTCACAGTGACCTCTCATGACCTCCGACTGGGATACCCCAGCTTGCTATCCCCCCACCCCTAAAGTGAGTCCTGGCTACGACCAAGAATAAAAATGAAACTTTTAAAAATGGACTTAATATTTCAACCTTTGTTTAGGGTTTTTCCCTCTTCATATTTGGGGAAAAAATAACAAAAAAAAAAGCAGGAGTTGGGAGTCGGAGTCGGAGTCGGAGTCGAAAGTTTTAAAATCCCGGAGTCGGAGTCGACCATTTTTCCTCCGACTCCGCAGCCCTGCATTTTACAGTATTAAGCTGAAACTTCTGCTGCCAGTATTACACTGTTGTTCTTACATTATAATACAGCTAATTTTATGGCAATATTGCTAATTTTACAGTAATAAACTGTAAAATAGCTAGTTTTACAGTTTATTATTGTGGTTTTACAGTTTTAAATTGGAACCTCGGCTGCCAGTATTATGCTGTAAAAACAACAGTTCATTTTTTGCAGTGTAGAATTTTATGTGTCATGTCCAAGACTACATTCTCTTAGAGAAACTGGGTCTAAACAATTTAACTTAATGACGGTTATTTAACGAGTGAAATCATGTTTTCCTTTTCCGAGAGCCTGGGGGGGGGGGGGTGTAAATACTCATTTTATTTCTTCATGAGGCGGATGGTACAGTTCAAATTATTAGGAAGTTCTACACCAACAATTGTCAAGTTACAGCCGTACACTGCAAAAAATGAGCTGTTGTTTTTACAGGATGATACTGGCAGCCGAGGTGCCAATTTAAAACTGTAAAATGCACAGTAATAAACTGTGAAACTGGCAATTTTACAGTTTCTTACTGTAAAGTCAGAAATTTTAGTTTATTGCCGTTAGGTTTAGCTGTATTATACTGTAAAAGCAGCAGTATACTACTGGCAGCCGAGTTTCCAGTTTCAAACTTTAAAATGCACGGTAATAAACTGTAAAATTGGCAAATTTAGTTTATTACTGTAAAATTAATAATTTTACAGTTCAAAACAAAAAAATGTAGTTTTTGCTTCGAAATATTGCTGTGAAATGTTGCTTCTGTGAAATGAATTGTTTAAAATTATTCATTTAGAAAAGAGAAATAACAATCTAAGTCCGATATCTCGAACTGAATGGCGATCTGTGCAATAGATGGCAGCACCACAGTTTTAAGATTAGAATTTTCGCTTATAAAGGGTATTACGTAGTATTGGTAAATCCAGGAATGGAGAATTGTTTTTCATCTAAATTCTAAAACTAAAATTATTTGAATTGAGTTTAATTTTAACTGCATGTCTTTTAATAACAGGCTGCTATGTTGTGAACTGCAAACTGCAATGTTACTATTATACACAGCGTTGTTCCCAGTCTTCTTACGTTTCCATAAACTGTTATTCATAAATTTGTTTCGTGTAAAATAAATAAATAAATATAGAAAAATAAAAACAATGTAATTTTTTTAACACAGTGGGGGACAAAAGAATCTGCAGCACTTACAAAAATTCACGTTTTTGCAAATTTCTCGAGAAATAAGAGGCCAGTTCTGTAACTTTTGTCATATAAAATGTATGCTTCTGCTGACAAGTTTAAAAATAATAATAATTTTAACCATGCATTTAGGGGACAAGAAACAAATTTTAAAAATCATAAATGTTTTTAGCCTACTTTCCCGTTAAAAATAAAAGAGACGAAAAAAGCATTAAAATTGGCTTAATGCATCTAAAAAATGTCGCCAAGTCCAAAAAATATCACCAAGTCCAAAAAATATCGCCAAGTTCAAAAAATATCGCCAAGTAAAAAAAAGTCAAAAAGAAACAAAAAAATGAAATAAATATCGAAAAATTAAAAATTTGAAAGTAGGGTATTGAGATGGGGAATTTGTGTGTCGGTCTGTCGGTCGGTCGGTCTGTCGGTCTGTCTGTCCCCCCCTAAAAGGGGGAGACAGACGAAAGGTCTTTTCAAGGATACTTCATTCCCGTATCTACATTTTCGATTTGAACAATTTTTCGTTCAACATTGAACCGTTCAAGCAACCTTTCCCCACCTAATAACTTTTAAGTGAACCGTCCGAATTGAATAAAGTTTTTTTTTGTTCGAAAGATCTTATCAAGAATACTTGATTCCCGTTTTTAAATTTCCGATTTGAACAATTTTTCGTTCAACATTGAACCGTTCAAACAAGCTCTCACCCCTAATAACTTTTGAGTGAACCGTCCGATTTAAACAAACTTTTTTTTGTTCGAAAGATCTCGGCAAGAATACTTCATCCCCGTTTTTAAATTTCCGATTTGAACAATTTTTCGTTCACCATTGAACCGTTCAAACAAGCGCTCACACCTAATAACTTTTGAATGAACAGTCCGATTTAAACAAACTTTTTTTTTGTTCAAAAGATCTCAGCAAGGATGCTTCATTACCGTATTTAAATTTTCAGTTTGAACATTTTTTTTTGTTCAACATTGAACTGTTCAAACAACCTTTCCCCACCTAATAACTTTTAAGTGAACCGTCCGAATTGAATAAACTTTTTTTTGTTCGAAAGATCTCGGAGAGGCTCATTCCTATATTTCACTTTTCAATTTGAACCATTTTTCGTTCAATGATGAACCGTTCAGAAAACATTTTAACATGAGCGCCTACGGAGAAATTTAAATTGAATGTTGATTCTGAACTTCAAGGCGGATTTCCTTCAAACTAACTTTGTAAGAAAATGGTTTTGATAAATAATGTATTGTAAAGTACTTTTTTGAATAATCTTCTGTGAGGTCTCTGATATCGACTCCGACTCCGCAAACATGGCGGAAATGCAGGCTCAGAAAAAATGACTGACTGGGCAGACGATTTTTTGGTTATTTATTTATTTGTTTTGTTTAATTTATTATTATTTTTTTTTATCAGACGATTTTTTTTGTTAACAAAATTTTTTCATTCATGAGAGCATTTTATTCCTTATTTATATTTAACAACTGGCAACGGATTAAAAATGAAATTCAAGACATTTTATTAACGAACGAGTTTTTTTTTTCTTTCTTTGATAAAATGTGTTTTGAAGTTCTTTGTACTTTTATTTTATTTATTTATTTTTTTTTCTTTTGAAAACGATTGTGGAATTTTTCTACGGAAGAACTATAGCAGTTACATTCTTTTAAAGGTGCGACAAAACTTTATTGACTCGTTTATTTACTTTTTACGTGTCTATTTTACCTGATGAGAGGGGTATATTTTGCTTTCAGAAATCAGCTTTAAGTGCAAAAAGATATGTTTGACATAATTTTTAGTTTTAGATAATCAAGAGAATATTGATCAGATGCTACAATGCTATGTCGATGTACGGGAAAGTAGGCTCGTTTAGTTCTTGACAGAACTTCTTGTTTTATCATCCTTTACAGTAAATATCATGGAATAAGCTGCAAAGTTCAACAATTAGTTTACTTAGTATGTCATTTTGGACATTTTTGTAAAAGCGTCACTTATATTTTACGAATTTTTTTTTTCTTTTAACTATCGATTTTGTTCGCATATTTTTCTCTCATAAGTTTTTACGATATTCAGCTGAAATTTTTCATTATATGCCAAATCGATTTGGCTGTGAAATTTTAAACGTTCTAAAGTGCATTCTTGGGAGCAAGCGCAGCGAGAAATTAATTACTTGATTGTTCTTATTTCAGCAAATTTTCAACATTTTTATTTCAAAATTTAGTGTAGTAATTTTCTTGTTTGCTGTCAAGTTTTCTGAAAGTTTGGCAAGCCCGGGTAGAAAACTGCTTGTTATGAGCTAAAAACATGCGAACAAAATTGATAATTGTAAAAGAAATGCTTATATTTTCGTGAATGTGAATGATAGTCGTGAAAATCTATACAATTATTTTACTTAGTACGTAGATCAATTACTTAATTTTGCAGCTTATTTCAAGCTATTTATTATAAAAAATAATGATAATTAAAAAAAAACACGTTCTTGGTTCCTTCAAATTGTTGCTAGTCACCTAATTGCATGGATGATATAGTTTTATACAAGGTAGCCAGCTGAAGTATACCTTTTAAGTGACAAAAAGAACAGAGCAACTAACCCCTTTTTAGCCTACTTTCCTGTTAAAAATAAAAGAAAGGCGAAAAAAGTATTAAAAGTAGCTTAATGCATCTAAAAAATATCGCCAAGTCCAAAAAATATCGCCAAGTTAAAAAAAATAAAAAGGTAAAATGAATATCGAAAAATTAAAAATTTGAAAGTAGGGTATTGAGATGGGGAATTTGTGTGTCGGTCGGTCTGTCGGTCTGTCTGTCCCCCCCCTAATAACTTTTGAATGAACATTCCGATTTGGACAAACTTTTTCTTGTTGTAAAGATCTCGGCGAGTACAGCTCATTCCTATATTTGATTTTTTGATTTGAATAATTTTTGGTTCAACTTTGAGCCGTTCAAACAACCGGTTCCGCGATACTAACTTTTGAATGAACAGTCCGATTTGAACAAACTTTTTTTTGTTCGAAAGATCTTTTCAAGGATACTTCATTCCCGTATCTACATTTTCGATTTGAACAATTTTTCGTTCAACATTGAACCGTTCAAACAAGCTGTCACCCCTAATAACTTTTGAGTGAACAGTAGGATTTAAACAATTTTTTTTTCGAAGCATCACGGCAAGTATACTTTATTACCGTATTTAAATTTTAAATTTGAACATTTTTGGTTCAACATTGAACCGTTCAAGCAACCTTTCCCCACCTAATAACTTATAAGTGAACCGTCCGAATTGAACAAACTTTTTTTTTGTTCGAAAGATCTTTTTAAGGATACTTCATTTCCGTATGTACATTTTCGATTTGAACGATTTTTCGTTCAACATTGAACCATTCAAATAAGCTCTCACTCCTAATAACTTTTGAATGAACAGTCCGATTTGAACAAACTTTTTTTTGTTCGAAAGATCTTTTCAAGGATACTTCATTCCCGTATCTACATTTTCGATTTGAACAATTTTTCGTTCAACATTGAACCGTTCAAACAAGCTGCCACCCCTAATAACTTTTGAGTGAACAGTAGGATTTAAACAATTTTTTTTTTCGAAGCATCACGGCAAGTATACTTTATTACCGTATTTAAATTTTAAATTTGAACAATTTTGGTTCAACATTGAACCGTTCAAGCAACCTTTCCCCACCTAATAACTTATAAGTGAACCGTCCGAATTGAACAAACTTTTTTTTTGTTCGAAAGATCTTTTTAAGGATACTTCATCTCCGTATGTACATTTTCGATTTGAACGCTTTTTCGTTCAACATTGAACCATTCAAATAAGCTCTCACCCCTAATAACTTTTGAGTGAACAGTCCGATTTAAACAAACTTTTTTTGTTCGAAAGATCTCGGCAAGGATACTTCATTACCGTATTTAAATTTTCAATGTGAACATTTTTTCGTTCAACATTGAACCGTTCAAGCAACCTTTCTCCACCTAATAACTTTTAAGTGAACCGTCTAAATTGAATAAACTTTTTTTGTTTGTTTAAAAGATCTCGGAGAGACTCATTCCCATATTTCAGTTTTCAATTTGAACCATTTTTCGTTCAATGATGAACCGTTCAGAAAAATTTTTAATATGAGCGCCTACTGGGAAATTTAAATTGAATGTTGATTCTGAACTCAAAGGCGGATTTCCTTCAAACTAACTTTGTAAGAAAACGGTTTTGATAAAAAATGTATGTTTAGTACTTTTCTGAAAAATTTTCTATGAGGACTCTGATTGCGACTCCGACTCCGCAAACATGGCGGAAATGCAGGCTCAGAAAAAAATGACTGACTGGGCAGACGATTTTTTCTTTATTTATTCATTTTTTTGTTTATTTAATCTTTATTATTTTTATTTATTTATTTATTTTTTTTTGGCAGACAATATTTTTTTTTATTACAAAAATTGTTCATTCACTAGAGCATTTTATTCTTTATTTATATTTAACAACTGGCAACAGATTAAAAATAAAATTCGAGACATTTTATTAACGAACGAGGTTTTTTTTCTTTCTTTGATAAAATGCGTTTTGATGTTCTTTGTACTTTTATTTATTTATTTTTTTTTTCTTTTGAAAACGATTGTGAAATTTTTCTACGGAAGAACTATAACAGTTACATTCTTTAAAAGGTGCGACAAAACTTTATTTACTCGTTTATTTACTTTTTACGTATCCATTTCATCTGATGAGAGGGGTATATTTTGCTTTTAGAAATCAGCTTTAAGTGTTATAAAGGTATGTTTGACATAATTTTCAGTTTCAGATATTCAAGAGAATATTGATTAGATGCTAGAATGCCGCTGTCGATGTACGGGAAAGTAGGCTCGTTTAGTTCTTGACAGAACTTCTTTTTCAATCGAGAAATCCTTAAAAATGAATTTTTGCAAGTGCTGTAGTTTTTTTCTTTTTTTTTTTTTTTTTGTCCATCACGGTATTTATTCCTTATTGATATTTTAATATTTTTGAGTGACTAGAAAATTTTTCGAAAATGATCAGTTTGGTACGCAAGCGGTGTGATTCACATATTTGTTAAGTAGGCTTAAAAAACCTGAACAGACACAAATTAATGCATTCATAATGCTGGATCCATTGTAATAAAGGGAAATGAAAGAAGCGGAAATGATATTGGATTTTAACTGACTCATTTTCACAAATATTTAAATTGGAAAAGTCGTTATCCACTGATTTATTGAAATAACTTTTTTGTCAATCTGTAAGAAAGGATTCTTATCATAATTGCTATTTTCTAAATCTTAGCGGTACCCCAGAAGAGCTCCAATGCGTTATGAAAACCTACAAGTTGGTCAGTAGAGAATGCATTTTGATGTAATGAAAGAATATTAAGCTAAACGAGAAAACAGAGGCGGTTCAAGGATATAAGGATCCCCGGAGAATTCTCTCCGAGTGAGATAAAAGAAAACGAGCCGCGGGCTGCTACACGATAGCCATGCATCGCTCTACTTGGCGATCGCATTTTCTGTCTGCATTTTGCTATTTTTACATTTTTTTTTTTTTTTGTTTTTTGAACTAGTACATACTGACTATTAAAGATCGTATAATAATCTGTTCTTCTCCCTCGTTATTTTTGCAGTAAATGTGCGCTCAAGAAACGAAATAGTGGAAAAAGTTCTCTTTTTTGTTACATGAGGCAAAGAAAATGATTTATTTACAAGATGAAAACACTGTACAAATGCTGGGTTTTGGGCGTACATTGTAAAAAACAGACATCGTAACTTATTACAACCCGTACTTTCTTAAACCTAAAATCTTAAGAACTTAAATAATTTATACTATTGCCAAATAAAAACAAAAACCACAACTGAACTAACTTAAAAGGAGATAATCAAAAATGGAGTAACAAGACTTACGTTGGACCATTCCCCATGCATTAAGAAAATAATTCTCAAAATCGGTTCACTAGGTCAGAAGCTATGAGCTAACAATATTTGTCGATATTTTTAACAGTTAGAATAGTGCTTTTAGTCCTCATAATTTTCATAAAGAATGAAAGTCTCGGATTAAATGGCTATAAATAATGAAAAAAAAAATTTACATCAAAAGAGCTCCTAAATTAGCCTGCTCGCCACAGCTTCCTCCCAAAATCTTTTTATTTTCATGTTTATTTCATTTAATGTAACTTTATAAGCGATAACATTGAAATTGGCTCAAAGAAATTTGATGAATTTTTGAAATTATTTTGTGTTCATTAGGAAAATAGAGAAACATAAATCGTCTCGCCAGAAATAAATTAGTAAATGTTTCTAAAATCAAAATTGTGAAAAGAACAAAAAGTGAGAAGAATTACTAGTATTAAAAATAATAATTATGATCATAGATTGTCTCTGCCGTTTAATCGGCCGATTATCAACATCCGATTAATTGGTTAGCATTAATCGACCAATTTGCTTATCGGTGCATCATTAGCTTCAAGTGTGCATTTTTTGAAGCAAGAGTGATATTATTTTCGGTACTAAATTTCGTAGAATTTACAAATTGTTTAAGTAAAAGTTTCTAAGGCTAATATTTTGTAGGTTCTAAATCTTAGCCTAACAAGAGGTTCCTAATTCTATAGTTAACCAATAAGAAGCTTTCTATGAAAAATAATCTTCAGCTTTCTTTCCCCAGAATATTTTTATTTTATTCCTCAACAATTAAACAAATATGGGTCGAGGTACAGTTCTTTCTTCACAGAAAATAAATGTCTGTGTGTAAAAATTGCGGAAATCGCCGAATTTTCGAGATTCAAGAATTTAATTCACTAATAGGCTTCTGTGGAAATGAGTTGGCCAAAAAAAAAAAAAAAACGCGTACCGTAAAATGGGGTGTATAGGAACAGCGGGGTCAATCGGAACAAAACTTCCCGATCGTACAAAGAAATTCTTCATAAATATACTATTGAGTATTTTTCGCCATGAATTTTTTTTTAGAAAGGTAAGATCATAGGAAGTAGGAAAAAATTACTTTTGTCAATCTGGCAACGCTACTGGCTTCTAAAGAGGGCTGCACGTTGAATGCTAGAAAACATCACATTTTCATAGACTGTAAAACTTCATATGCAAGAACAAACCTTCTTATATTTAAAAACTATGA
The DNA here is from genome assembly GCA_038373865.1 of Uloborus plumipes. NCBI lineage: Eukaryota > Metazoa > Arthropoda > Arachnida > Araneae > Uloboridae > Uloborus > Uloborus plumipes. Next base: position 221,253 of record JAXGGA010000203.1, on the reverse strand, counting down.
GTGGTATGTTTCAATTATACATGTATCTGAACAACAGAATACCACATTAGAATTTACATTTTTTATAAATTGTGTCATAAAAGTGAAGAATTCTGAAAAATGCCACAGGAAAAAAATTTGCGAGGTGAATCGGAACACTTAGTTCTGTTGTTCCAATTCAAACTTATTTGAAGGAAACTGTTTGAAAACTCAAGATTCTAACCGTAATTCTTCTAATCAAGACAAGGACAAGGATTTATTATTGTTTATCCCTTCTCGTGAGCAACTAGATCTTAGAATGACAAAAGTTGCAGATTTCAAAAGATTTTTTCTCCAGGAGACTTCTTTTTACTTAAAATAAAAGGGGGAAAGTCACATAGACTTTATGTAGTAAACGTCCAGCACACAGACAGTGATGAATAAGCGAAAAAATCTTTTAGGACAATCCCCAAAACCCAGAAATTTCAAAAAACTAAAGAAAGGGTAGAGTTCATCCCAGGAGATGTTATGAAAAAACTTAAGCCAAGTCACAATTGCTAGTTTTAAGGACAAGTACATATTTGTGGACGACATGAGTGACTTCCATTCATGTTAAATCTTTGTATTTCAATTCAAAAGTATTTCTTAAAATTACTTTTCATTTTTCATAAGTTCAAAATTATTTTGAATTTTCACAAATTATAAACGTTTACTGGTACTGAAATTATACATTTATTTGACAGTAATTATCTGTTCTTATTCTCCCCCATCAATATTACTCATGTTTGTGAGACCTATTACAGATTAAATTGAAAAAAATAAAAATTTTAACAAGTGTTCCGATTGACCCCTATCAGCGGGGTGATTCGGAACACCCATAATTTGCTATATATTTTAATAGTAATTGTTCAAAATCTTTTGTCTTTGCTTGGAATATCAAAAGTAAAGCAAGACCGAAGTTTTTATCCAAAAAATAAAATTAAAAAAAAATCTTTTAACTGCTTTTTTTACAATCAAAGCTGAAAAGTGTTCCGATTAACCCCATTTTACGGTATGTAATAAGTTTACACAAAATCGCAATCGTTAAAACGGAAAGTTCTCATTCATACACAGGAAAATTTTTTATTTCCCAATCACTTTTGTTTCCCTCTACTTATAATATTCACCAGGGAAGGTGGAGGAGGAGAAGTCTCCATACACACTGGGAAACATTTAATAACTAGATGCGTGGCCTGGCTCTGCCCGACATACCTTGAGAATAAAATTTATGTCAAGTAACGCGTGTCTATAAAAGTCCCGATTAGATTAAGTCGACATTTCGCGCAGTACAAAAAATGAATCAATCGCCAAAAATGTGTTAAATCCCCTCTACCCGAAAAGCAAAAGCAAAAATTTTATTTGTTTATATTCAAGAACAAAATGGCACACCTTTTCTCATTAATAATTTATTTCACCCTATTTAATTTCTTTCACGCTCGTGCAGACGATTTTTATAAATCCAATTTAAAATGGATATTTCCAAATTTTCAAATGCCCATATCTTTCTTCAGGGTAGAAATATCGATTAGTGGTTTTGAAAACCATCGGAAGGAAACTCTACTAACAGGTATTTTTGCGTTCTTTCTAATGAGACCAAGATCGAGAAGATTTGATAAGTATTTCGCTAGATAGAGCCATTTTGTAGTCTTTTATTCGAAATTCGAACGGATTGATACTTTTTCCTGCTCAAAAACCTCCCTATGATCCTTCCCGGGGGCCCAAGTATTTCCCTGCCAAATTTTGTCCAGATCCGACGTAAACTGTGGATTTGTATAAGGTGCACACACACACACACACAAACATATATATTCTTTGTTTTATTTATATGTATTTGAATTTGGCATTTTGAGTTCAAATCAAGGCTTCACTAGATAACGTTTTATACGTATAAAACGCTATGGCGTAAACGATAGCGTATAAAACGCTATCTAGTGAAGCCTTGGTTCAAATTATGATTTTTGTTATCACAAATTGAGAAAGGCTCGCTCTTGTGTGTGTGTGTGTGTGTGTGTAGAGCTTTTGAACACCACCGCCCTGGAGGAGCGGTCTCGCACCTGCAGGGTTGAGGGTGGTGGTCGCAGAGACACCTAGTCAAAAATCAAAGGAAGCCAACTGAGATCAAACGAAAATAATAAGCGATTTCTTGATTTTTTAAAAAAGGGGTGGGGAGAGAAAGAAACGTACAAGAAAAAAAATCGCTTTTCATACTGACACAAATTAAGAACTGACATTTTGACTATTTTTAGACAAACTTTTTCCATTTGTGTACTCGTAGTTTAATAATAGTGCGTAGTTGTGTTTGCAATAATCATGTATCAAACAGATGGATTTTATGGTAATAAGTGCATCCATTTTGCTTTTTCCTCCACATTTAGGGCCCTGCTTCACATTGACGTACAGCAGAAAAATAAAGTAGAAACGTAAAATGGATTACATAGCCGTTCCTATGGAAAGTACCCGGATTTTCGGTTTCTGCTTTCGGTTTCGGTCGCGTTTTACGCTGATGTGGAGCAGGGCCCTTAGTCGGATAGTCGAGAAACGATTGCACTGCAAAAAATCAGTTTTTTTTACAGTATAATACAGCTAATTTTATAGTAATCAACTGTAAAAATTGCTAATTCTACGGTACTAAGCTGTAAAATTGCTAATTTTACAGTACTAAACTGTAAAATTGCTAATTTTAGTTTATTACCGTGCACTTTACAGTTTTAAACTGGAACCTCTGCTGTCAGTATTATACTGTTGTTTCTACAGTATAATACAGCTAAATTGTACGGTAATAACATGTATAATTTCTAACTTTCCGGTAAAAATTTGTAAAATTGCTAGTTTTACAGTCTATTACTGAGCATTTTCTAGTTTTAAATTGAAACCTTGGCTGCTAGTATTATACTGTAAAAACAATGTTTCATTTTTTGCAGGGTGTAATTGCAATTTTAATTGTATAGCGTTATCTTAAAAAAATCAGACGTGTCCTTCTGATTAGGACGCCCTATTGATAAGAACACCCGTTAGTTACCCCCGAAACGGACAAGTGTACCGGACACTAACTAGGTTTTTCCGGGCACTAACTAGGTGTATTTAAGCGGAGCCTCCCACACGCTTTCCGGAAATCGCACTCGTCATTAGTTTCATTTCTAACGATTTGCTTAATGCGTTCTGCCGAGGCTTTGGCTGCCGGTAATTCAGTACTTATTAATGATTAGTCAATGAGAGCATAAACGTTGGCCAGGGACCGGAACAGAAATTCCACGAATCCGTTCCAGCCGGAAAGGAAACGACGCCTCCTGTCTTGTGCGCCCCAGATCCCTTCGGAGTATCCTATCACAATGAGAGAAAAAAAAATCTGAAACTTTCAATATCGAACACGCTGCAAAAAAATGAACTGTTGTTTTTACAGTATAATACTGGCAGCCGAGGTTCCAATTTGAAACTGTAAAATGCACAGTAATAAACTGTAAAGCTAGCAATTTTGCAGTTTCTAACTGTAAGGTTAGAAATTTTACACTCAGAGTTGAGTTGAGACTAATCCTCCAAATATCTGACGAAGTCAGACAAGGTCCATCAGACCATTGACCCGGAGGAAATCGAGGACAAGAAGAGGTGAATCAAAGATATCTTCTTTGCAAAGTCTTAGACACTCCAGGATGTGCTCTGGAGAAGCCTGCTGGGTTTTGCATTTCGTCGAGCAGACGTCGAAGACTTTCTTGCCCTCAATGAATGAGAGACTCTTCGTGTGGCCGCTTGCTAATCTAGAAATTGCAGTTTTTGATGATCTGTCACAATTGAGGGCGAATGGAGATCCATGGTCTTTGCCAGCGTACCACTCATGGTAGGGAGAGATCTTGAACTCCTTCAAAATCTCAGAATTTACAATAGAATGGTATTCTGAAAAGGTAAGTTCTGAAGAGGAAGGATTGTCGGAGTAACAGATTTACACTCTATTGGCGACAAATATAGCTGTATCATAGTGCAAAACAAAAGTATAGTACTAGTAGCGGAGGTTCCACTTTAAAGCTGTAAAATACACGTAAATAAACTGTAAAATGAGCATTTTTACAGTTTATTACAGTAAAATTAGCAATTTTTAGTTTATTACCATAAATTAGCTGTATTATACTGTAGAAACAACATTCATTTTATACAGTGCACCATAACACATTTTGAAAGTTAAACTTATAGCTCAAGATCCTACTTTGGTTTACCTACCCTCATCATGTTTACTAATAATTTATGTATAAAAATGTCAATGAAAATATTACAAATACGGTGGTATAAAATTGTTAAAACAAAAGTAGTTCAATCACAGGGTTGTCGCAATTTAAAAATTTCAATAATTGAGTCTACAATCGTTTTGAATGTATTAATTTAAAGAAGAAAATTTTCAGAAATCTATAAAATTCTCTGCTGATTTTTTGCAGAATTTCGTAAATGAATTTTATCATTTTGCTTCGAAAATGTCGAGTTTTGAGCAGAAAAAGCGATGTTTGCGATAAATTTAATTATATTTCTTATTTACATTACAATTACTTATTATAATTCGTTAACTATTGCAACTTCAAATTGCGAGAGCTCTTATGAGTAAACCACTTTTGCTTAGACAAACCTATACTATGGTGTTTATGATATTTTTTATTTATATTTTTATGCATAACTTATGCTGAAACTCGATTAAGGTAGGTCAGTCTAAGTCAAATCTTAGACCATAAATAATATACAAATACAAATGCGAAGACCAGAAACGGGCTCTGGGCCCAACTAGGCTGGTGATAGTCAAATTATAGATCCCAATGAAGAACAATGGCCCTCTTAAAGCTATCTACTCCATTACTCCTTACCGCTTCTTCCGGTAAACTGTTCCAAGTTCCCACTACCCAGCTAAAATAGTAATTTTTCCGAAATTCCAAATTAGGCTGGGAATCAAACAGCTTAAAACAATGACCCCTTGTTCTGCTTTCCGTGTAAACATCTAACTCCGAAACATCATTCATTTTAATAAATTTAAACAACTGAATCATGTCCCCTCTGATTCTCCTTTGCTCAAGACTATACATATTAAGCATTCTAAGTCTGGAATCATAGTCTAAATTAGAAAATCCATTTACTAACCTTGTAGCCCTTCTTTGTACCCTTTCCAATAAATTAATATCTTTCTTCAGATAAGGAGACCAAAACTGAACAGCATACTCCAAATGAGGTCTTACCAAACTTCTATATAGAGGCAGAAGAACCTTCTTAGATTTGTTTGAAATAGATCTATTAATAAACCCAAGCATCCTATTGGCTTTGTTACTAGCTATGCTGCACTGTTGACTAAACTTGAAGTCCTGATTTATTAAGACACCTAGATCCATAACATTATCTGCCTTGCTAATGACTAAACCCTGTAAATAATAGCTTGTATGCTTATTTCCATGTATAATTTCCATGCCATTTCAAATGCAGCACCTGACATTTCCCAACATTTACTGCCATGCCCCACTTGTCTGCCCACTTAGTAATATGATCCAAATCCTGTTGCAACTGATTTACTTGTTTGTCATTTTCTACAACCCCTATAACATGTGCACGTGCTGAGGGGTTGAAAGAACGATTCAACATTCATTCGGGGGTGAGTAAAAAAGAAATTTAGGCCAAAATTTTAGTGAAATTTTCTTCGCAATCACAATGCTTCCTTTACTTCGTAAAAGGAAGAAAAAACAGGTCATGTAATTTGAATGCGCTTTAAAATCCTTCAGTATAACGCGCTATAAAATAAAATGTTTTTAAGAAATTAAAATTATAAAGAAGAAACAACGAAGAATTCAAGAGACGTAGCCATGGCTACACTATAAAACTCTAATAACTTAAATGACAAAGAGAAATTCGAACACTGTACTTCAAACGCCTGTAACTTTTTTGCTGTTTAAGATAGAAGCGTGGATCCTCGATAGTAAGTCGAGATAAATCTGGGGTTAAATACATTGTTCTAGAGCCGCTATATAGACAGGCCGACGCATTAGGCTTAAGTTCGACCACTTTGGATCCAATTCATTACTTTTACTTTCACTTTTTCATTAGGGTTAACACAGAAAAATTTCAGACATTGCCAAGCTTTGCCAAATTCACGTGCCGCTAATAATTGCTAACATTGAAAATTGACCAAAACACGATAACTTGCCAGAAAAGAGAACCATTTATCAGCCGCCAGAAAAGATATAACACGAGCTGGATCCAAAGTGGTGAAACTTAATCTTGATGCGTCGGCTCGTCTATATAGGGGCCTTACATTGTTCTATCTAAGGCCCCTTTATATACGAGCCGGCGCATCAAGATTAAGTTTCACCACTTTGGATCCAGCGCGTGTTCGTGTGTTTGAGTGGTTGTCTTTTCTGGCCAGTAATCGCGTTTTGGTAATTTTTCACTGTGAGCAATTATTAGCGGCACGTGTATTTGGCAAAGCTTAGCAATGAGCCAAAACTTTTTTCTGGTAACCCTACTCCGCAACAATGAAAATTTGAAAGTAAAAGTTAAGGAATTGGATCCAAAGTGGTGAAACTTAATCTTGATGCGTCGGCCTGTCTATATAGCGGCTCTAGTTCTATCCAATGGTGTGTAAAATAAAACTGGAAAAAATTGTTTAATTTTATTGATGGTTTTGATGAGGAAAGTACCGACTAAAATCGAGCGAAGCCTTGAAAAAAGTAAGTTTCAAACGCAAATAACTGTCTGTTTTTTTTTTTTTTTTTTTTGTCGTATCTATGACTTAGCCGAACTAAATAACTCCATGGATCCTTATAACTGCTTTTGCGATTTGTTGGATGTTATCGTCATAAAGGTCTACAAGTGACGGCAATACACCAATTTCTCTCAGCTCTGTATTAACGACAGAGAATTTGAATAAAGTGTATCGAAAGCAGAAAATTTTGCTGCATGTGTGCAAGTAGTTTTTAACCCAAATATTTGGCGAATTATGTGAAAATCGTCTTAAATTGGAAGAAAAAAAGAACCACTCATTGCATCTTTTTCGAACTGGTGCCTAAACTAATCTGGTGCAAAAAGGAACAAACACTGAAATTTTTAGCAAAATTGACCGGGTAGTTCTCGAGTTTTGCGCGTTCAAACAAACAGCCGTTTTTTGAGGCTTCATTTTATACTATGTAGAGAAGAAAAAAACGAGAATTTATGAGAAAGGTACAGACGAAAGCTTCGTGATGGTCACAACATACCAGTTTACGTAGTCTGTTTTGTTACTAAAAGTTATGCATCCCATTTAAAATCGAAGCCATCTATTCTGTTCGTTCTATAAGGCATTGCGGTCCAAATTCCAACCTCACGCTCCTTTCGCATCGTGTTCATTTTTCAGGCCGCACTGTTTGCCTTGTTAGAGATCATCAGGGGCGCAGCGGTGCGGCGCGGCCCCATCCGTATAATGAGGCGTGCCCCACCGATTTATGGTAATGCCGCAGGGGACACGCGCCGCTGCGCCCCGGCAAAACTCTCTCGCTCCTTTTCTTTCTTTCTTTTTTTTAACTCCGCGTGTTCGAGGCAAATCGGACTCGTGTCCGACAAGAATCCGTGCAGTTTGCATTTGAATTCTTTATGGCATTGGACAGAATTTGAGAAACTGTTTTACAGAAATGAAACTGTTAGCTCTGCCTGGCTGCACTTTCAAATGGGTTTATTGGGTTGGAGAGTCGAAAGAGACTATGAATAACAACATGAAGCCAGGTCACGGGCGTGGATGCATGTTCTTGTGGGCAATTCAGCCATTAAATCGAGCAGAAAGCTTGTAAGGAATCATTCATGAGGCTGCACTCAAAAATTAAATTTTTTAAAACAATTTATTTTGATTTTAAAGATTTTTTCTACAAGAAATAAAGAAGTTTGCTAATTGTTTAAAGTTTAATATCAGTTACAAAAAAAAAAAAAAAAAAAAAGCTATAAATAATATATTTTTGAAAAACCACCCAAAATTTTTTTTGATTCATATTTAAAGCAGCATTCACTAACCACATCAATCAATTTGTCGAAACAAATTTAAAAGTTGCTCCAAGATACTTAATGTAAAGAAAACTAATATATTAGAGTGAATCATCGGTTTAACTCAAAAATGTTTGTGCGGAAAAAAAGAATTCCTGACGAAGAGGGATTTGGTATCTGGCAAATCGGAACTCTTTTTGTAGCCAAAAATTGGTGCCTCCTTGTAAAATATCCGCTGTTGCCACAGCACCGCGTAGAGCTGGTTCTGATCACTCCTAAACGATTGCTTAAACGGAGCTGGGTTTTTACAGAGGCTTCGCTTTTCCTCCCATTTAGTGACTAAAATTCACGAATTATTCCCAGCAGAAGTGCTCAAAACATTAATGGTCAACTTACTGTACTGCTTGGTTTAGCTACCATGAATTCATACGCTTGGTTGAGGGGAATTCCTGCACAAAAGAAGAAGTTGACAACTGAAAAAACGGCTTGTTTTTCAGTCTCAAAATTACAGAATAGCAAAATTACAGATACGCAATAAAAAACATTTACCACAGTCAAGTTTTTTTTTGACCAATGAAAAAAATCAAACTGCACTCGATTTACTGCAATACACAAATTTAAGGAACGAATTGCTGCCTAAACTCCTCCCATTTCAGTAGATCTAGAAAGCTGTAGCTTTAAATGTACTGAAATCAGCATACTGCACCCATGTCTTTCGTACACTAAGGAAGCACATAACTCAACTTTACCCCCAGAGCTTTAAGGTCCTTTTGGCTTAGCATCATCGTCCTGGGTCAGCAATACGAAGCTCCGTGGATCAAACCTCACCACGGACAAGCAAAGTTTACTTTATTATCCACATTCGTACACCACCCATTGTATGAAATGGAAGGGGTGGCTTCAGAACCACAGACAAAACCAAAATTCAACCAGCTCAGTATAGGGTCATTCCATTTTAAATCAACAAATGGGGTGCGCATCACCATTTTTGATTTTGATGAAAATTTGCATGTGGATTCCTTTTACTTCTCAGAGCTCAAAATAGTGTTCATTTTATTTTTTAAAAATTTACCCCTTGATATATAGGCCCTTTTTGTTGTTGGCAACAGCGAAAATCGGGCGTTTTGATGCTTTGCCTTATGAACTATAACTTTTTTTCTATTAAAGATTTTGAGCTCAACTATAGCTCATTGGAAAGCTAAGAAAAAGATCTTTTTATATATGCTATTAATGAATTTCAGGTTTTAAAAAAATACTTATTTTTTCAAGGTCAAAGTTCACGACGAAAATGACATTTTTTACTACTTTCGAACATTAAAAAACCCATGAAGGGTTCAAAGTAACAAGCCGATTTTTTCCACATATATTCATAGTCATGGTTACTTACTGTACAAAAAAAATTGGCTTGTTATTCCACCCCCTTTATGAGATATGCCCCCTCAAAGTTGTAAATTTTTTTAAAAATCCAATTTTCAACGCTAAAAAAATGCATGTGGGGGGCAAGATAAAAAAAATTTTACATGTGGTACTTTAAGTACTTTTTACCAGCTTTCTAATAAAACAAAAGTTGCTTTGTTATTCAAAGGCGTTTGGCAGATATAAGGGACTGAACTTTCAAAAAATTGCACAAAAACAACACGATTATTTTCATTTTTTTAATCTTTTTTTTTATTTAAATGTAATTATATACCTTATTCTTTGCCTTAAATGCTAAAAAAAGTCTAAGAAGAGCAATGAAGAAACATATTTAAAGTTTAATAAGATAATTTAATATTTTTAACACTAAGCTTGTATAAAAACTTGTCTGATTTTTAAACATCTGATTGCTACCTACAACAGGACTGAGCATTTCTCAACTTGTCCAGGTTTGTTCATACCATGTGGTCATCCTTGTTCTGACTTGCTCTCACATGTGTATCTTAGTTGTATTTCAAATTCCGAAAGAAGTAGGTTGTTGAGTTAGTGTTTCTGCTGTAAAATCTTGTGAAGCTGATGTGATTTCTTTTCATTTCAAGTTCATTCATATTCACAGAATGTTTTGTTAAAGGTAAAAGAAGAAATTATTTACAATCCTTAAATATAAATTTAAATTTCTCTTTCTACATGTAAACTGTGAATAAGTTATGGATAACCCTAAATGCTCCATAGGAGTTTTTGAGAATGATGATTGTAATATTTTAAGTTACAGTAGGCAGTCTACTGTAAATAGTATTTCTGAGTACAGTGATGATGATAAAACTTTACTGCACCTGAGTACTGGGTGTAAAACTATTGAAACTGTTTGTATCTACCATGCAAAAAAATTTCTTGCCAAGTTTTGCCACCTTTATGGAACTTCTTGCTGGTAGGTACAAACAGTTTCAATAGATTTACACCTAGTTCTCAGGTGCAGTAAAGTTTTATCATCATCACTGTACTCAGAAATACTATTTACAGTAGACTGCCTACTGTAACTTAAAATATTACAATCATCATTCTCAAAAACGCCTATGGAGCATTTAGGGTTATCCATAACTTATTCACAGTTTACATGTAGAAAGACAAATTTAAATTTATATTTTAGGATTCTAAAGAATTTCTCCTTTTACCTTTAACAAAACATTCTGTAAATATGAATGAACTTGAAATGAAAAGAAATCACATCAGCTTCACAAGATTTTACAGCAGAAACACTAGCTCAACAACCTACTTCTTTCGGAATTTGAAAGACAACTAAGATACACATGTGAGAGCAAGTCAGAACAAGGATGACCACATGGTATGAACAAACCTGGACAAGTTGAGAAATGCTCAGTCCTGTTGTAGGTAGCAATCAGATGTTTAAAAATCAGACAAGTTTAGTGGTATTCTATATTCCCAGGTGTTAAAAATATTAAATTATCTTATTAAACTTTTAATATGTTTCTTCATTGCTCTTCTTAGTCTTTTTTTAGCATTTAAGGCAAGGAATAAGGTATATAATTACATTTAAATAAAAAAAAAGATTTAAAAAAATGAAAATAATCGTGTTGTTTTTGTGCAATTTTTTGAAAGTTCAGTCCCTTATATCTGCCAAACGCCTTTGAATAACAAAGCAACTTTTGTTTTATTAGAAAGCTGGTAAAAAGTACTTAAAGTACCACATGTAAAATTTTTTTTATCTTGCCCCCCACATGCATTTTTTTAGCGTTGAAAATTGGATTTTTTAAAAAATTTACAACTTTGAGGGGGCATATCTCATAAAGGGGGTGGAATAACAAGCCATTTTTTTTTTGTACAGTAAGTAACCATGACTATGAATATATGTGGAAAAAATCGGCTTGTTACTTTGAACCCTTCATGGGTTTTTTAATGTTCGAAAGTAGTAAAAAATGTCATTTTTGTCGTGAACTTCGACCTTGGAAAAATAAGTATTTTTTTTAAATCTGAAATTTATTGATAGCATATATGAAAAGATCTGTTTCTTAGCTTTCCAATGAGCTATAGTTGAGCTCAAAATCTTTAATAGAAAAAAAGTTATAGTTCATAAGGCAAAGCATCAAAACGCCCGATTTTCGCTGTTGCCAACAACAAAAACGGCCTATATATCAAAGGGTAATTTTTTTAAAAATAAAATGAACACTTTTTTGAGCTCTGGGAAGTAAAAGGAATACACATGCAAATTTTCATCAAAATCAAAAATGGTGATGCAACAACTTTTTTGAAAATTTGTTGATTTAAAATGGAATGACCCTATACCTTTCGTATTTTCAATGGTTATGAATGTGCTAATTAGTTCTTTCATTTCATTTGCAATTTGAGAAAGCCAAAATGGAATTCAAAACCCCTTTTCCTGACCAAACGTGGTAAAATACGCCTCTGCACTGTAGAAAATGAATGTTGCTTTTATCTCTACTAATAATATAGCTGAAGGTGGGTCTGTCTGTCTTTCTGTCTTTCTTTCTGTCTGTTACGCGCGTAGCGCCAAAACCGTTCGGTCTATTTTCATGCCACTTGGCACAAAATTAGTTTGTAGCATGTAGTTTTGCACCTCGAAGGGATTTTTCGAAAATTCCATTTCGTTCTTTTTTCTATTCGAATTCTTAGCGGAAATTCGATAAAATAGGGAAGAAATATTTCATACACATTTTCAAGTCTTATGTCATTCGAAAGCTTGAAATTTTCTGCACAAAATGAAGTTTTTTCGAAATTTCTACGATCCTCAGAAGTGCTGTAACAATTGTTTTTAGAATCCCGGAATTCAAGGCTTACCTTCAGTAAAGCAAGCCAAACGATTCTAAAATTGTTGAGCTCTAGAATAAAATTTGTTTGAAAAGAGAGATAAAATGAATTATTTTATCAACGGAAATCAACTTTTCGTGTTGTTACTATGGTTACGTGTTCATACTAATTTTTGTTTCGTTCTTTTTCCAGCGTTGCCAGACGTAGTATTTTTGATTCTACTTTAGTATTTTTTTGGCCCAAATAAGGAGCGTCGTATTTTTCTGGCAACCCTGTTTCCAATATACTAATGACTTAATTAAAAGATTTGGCGGAATTTTTTTTTTTCATAGATTTCGCATTTTAGCAACATTGATTTTGGCAACGTTTGGAAACAGTAGTATTTTGTAATATTTTTTTTAGAGGAGGCGTAGTATTTTTTTGTTCCAATTCTCTGGCAACACTGTCTTTTTCCCAGTGAAGATGCTTTGGCACCCTGCTTGGCGTTTCAAAAAGTCAACTACGCAAAATAGCCAGGGTTACCACGCTTGGCGCGCCTATCGACCATTTAGCGAGAAAAGGGTACCTAAAGCACATATTAACCAAATATCGTATCAATTGCGATATTGCATCGTTCTTTTTAAAGTGTTTCATTTCGGAAAATGTATTGTTTTGTTTTTTAAGCTAGGAAAGAAAACTTTCTTCTTCTTTTAAACTTTGGTAAGATTTCTGTTGGTTTCTGTTATCAACAAAATTGTTCTTATTTTCTCTTTTGGCTTATTTTTGTGCATCTCCCTTGGGGTTGCATTCGAATGTTCCAAGGGGGTGTTTTACCCCATTTATAGGGTAAATCAGTGTTTTCAATGCAAGGTGATATGAATTGGTTAACAAAAGTGATATGAATTGGCGCGACCACTTGGCGATATATCGCCAAGTTTTTGATCGCCAAGTGTTTGACGCCAATTTGGCGAATTTTTTTTTTTTTTTTGATTTAGGTTCAATTTGGCGCTGTTGGCGATATTTTGCGAAAAATCCACTGAATGATGTTAAAATCGACGATATTTAGGAGATTAATCATTGTAAAACATTTTTTTGCATTGTTTCGTAGCAAACTAGGGATACAAATGTTTGAATTGTTGTCTTGCTCACTCCAAGCACTATTTTAGCACTTAAGGCATCTACTAAGAAATTTACACGTAAAATTAAGTAGTGTGGGGTCCATATCAGATATTTATATCATTCTTTGAAGGAATTATAGTTGAATAAAACTAAAATAGAACATTTTTTCTGCTATATCAATTATTTTACAAATGAACTTTTATTTTTATACCACGGGCAAAGCCGTGCGAGTACCGCTAGTAGTAAAATAAAGCTAATTTTATGGTGATAAACTGTAAAAATTGCTAATTTTACAGTATAGAGCTGAAAAATCTCTAATATTACTGTACTGAACTGTAAAATCGCTAATTTTACAGTAAAATATAGTAAAATTGCTAACTTTACAGTTTATTATCGTGCATTTTACAGTTTTAAACTGAAACCTCTGCTGCCAGTATTATATTGCTGTTTTTACAGTATAATGCAGTTAAATTTTACTGCAATAAACATTAAAATTTCTAACATTGCAGTAAGAAACTGTAAAATTGCTAGTTTTACAGTTTATTGCTGTGCATTTTGCATTTTTAAATTGGAACCTCGGCTGCCAGTATTATACTGTAAAAACAACAGCTCATTTTTTGCAGTGTGGTAATCAGAACATTGCTTCGAACAACATATCCTCAGTGCGGTGCCACAAAAGTTCACTATGGCTTTTCGGTAACCACAAAAGTTCGCCGTGGTTCTTCGGTAGCCACCTGCGCTTAAAGTGGCTCGAATTGAGCCTTCCTCCGCGGTGAGCTGGAGTGTGACACCCGAACAGTCCCGCCAACAGGGGCGTCTGATAAATCGAGAGGGATCGTCGAATCTCTAATCAAACACCGTTAATAATGGAACGGGAGATCGCCCGGATGATCCACCTCATTTTCTACGGCAGCCGGACGCGCATCGCGAGCTGATAGATGAACCTGGACTGCCGGATATCCGGACGGGGCCATTCGTCAACATCGAATCATGCTAAATATGGAACAGAACGCCCACCGTTTTAATTTTTCTGTACCTGCAACATTCCAAATTAAAACTGTTCTTCGCATAAATCTTTAACTCCTATTCAGTTACTATGTTTTCTTTTAAAAACTACACGGTAACAGTAAGACTTATTCAAAGTTTTCATCTAAAAGTAATTCCTGTCATTGATTGTACTGGGTTAAAATGTGTTTTGGATAATGGTTTTGCTACTTTCTTGTGTAACTTTTTGTTTCTAATTTGATGAGGTCAACGACAACTTATATTCAGCTTTAATACTGAGATTAGAATTTCTATGAACATATGCTCAGAGCTAAAAACTTGAAGAGATATAGCCTTGAAAGCAACACTTAAATGAGTAAGGTGCTATTCATCTGAGTACAGTACAATGTAGTTATGTACCGAATGTCTGTTTTCACGGATATCCAAAGGGAAACAAAAATCTCTATTTGTATCCAGTTAAGCTTGGTGGACCTTAAACGGATATTTTAGGGCCTTAAATTTTATGACATATTTAAAATTCTACACATAGATAACTAAAAATACTATTAAATTTCATTTGAAGTAGTTTCTTGGCTTGTTGTAATTGTTAAATATCATTTCAGCAATTAGATAATCTTTTTTCTTTAATCTGGGGATCCCATTTATCCTTGTTTTTGTTTTTCTAGGATGTTTTTGAGTACAGTGATACGAAATTATCTGATTTCCGTTTGTAAAGGTGTTCCTGGCTGTGTAGCTGTCGGGGGGAATGAGTCATCGCTGTATGTATGCAGCAATAAAATGAAGAAAAAAAGAACCCTAAGGTTATCCAGTAGATGTAGTAGCTACAGACTCCTACTTCAACATCGACTGAACAAACTAGATATATTTTTTATATTTTTTATTTCGGCATAAATGCAGTGCTGATCTATTCCTACCGATTCTCCTCTCGTTTCTTAGACCGTCTTCTAAGGATAAATTATATTCTTGTTGATGTCGGATGGAGAGAGTTTTAAAAGAAGCTGTGCCATTACCTTTAAGGGAATACCTTTCGTCAAATTTTATACTTAGGCCGGGATTGATTTGGGTAAAAACGTTAAGATCCGTTTCTGTATTTGCGGATCTAGACACGGCTGATCCGTATCCAAAGCCGTATCTGCGAATCTACATTATTAACGATCCGGTACATCATTAGTATATTGCAAACAAATCCTTTATTCGGTGTCTCAGAATGAAAATCGATAAAATCGCTCAAAATTTGGAAAATATATTCTCTGCTGATAATGATGCGTTTGAAAAATACCATTTCAAGGAAACGACTCTGTCGGGTTTGACGGGTTCGATTATAGTTCTTTCCAACGGGATGGTTGGCTGCGAGTGTAAAAATGATTGCTGATGTCAAAGATGACTCAGTGAAAATTTTAGTCCCAGAATTTATTTGACCTTTTTACATGCTACGGGACACATCACACCATTTAAATATATACATCGTTGATCAAAAATACATGGTAGCTCATAAATACAAGCAAATTCCGCGAAATCAACTCTGGAGCCTTCAAATCTCGCTCCTCTCTTCACGACATCTCTCCAGCATCTCTCCGTGCCTCTTCCGCTGCGTCCCCCACATCCAGATACCATTCTCACCACCCCCACACGAAAGATGCCCCACACAGGTGACCAGAAGTCAGGGATCAAGACGGGGTGGAAAACGTGACCTTCGATGAGCGTGAGATCGCAGCTGTGCACGACAGACTTTCCTAACAGTTTAACTGCAATTGTCTTCCATTTTTGATTCATTAATTCTTTGGTCATAATAGTACAAGATCTGTCTTAGGTTTATCTACCCTCATTGAGTTTTCCATTATGTTATAGTGTACATAAAAATGTAGAAAAATATTACAAACCCGATGGTATAAGTCTGACTAAGTAAGAGTTCTTGTCATAGGGTTGTTGCGATTTAAAAATTTCCACAACGGACTAATTGTGCAGATTTTCTGCAGTTATTTTATGGTTAAGGAAGAAATATAGCAGAAATCTGAAAAGTTACTGCAGTTTTCTTGCACAATTTTTTTTAAAGCACACAGTGCTGCCAAGTATATAATTTCTTAATCACATAATCCTTTTCTTGCGAAAATGTTGAGTTTTTAACCGAGCAAGCGTCATTTGCTAGAGATTTAGATCTGCTTCTAATTTTCAAAAAAAAACTACGGGAAAACTGCAGATTCTTGCAAAATTAAAGATAATTGCACAAAAACTGCAGAATTGCTCAATTATTGGAACTTCAAATCGGCTCAAACGTGTGATTGGATCTCTTTTGATTAGATAGCCATATGCCACCGTATTAATAATATTTTTTATCAACATTTTTATGTATGACTTATGAGAAAATTTGACGAGTGTAGGTCAACCTAAGTTGGATCTTAGACTACAAAGGGAAAGGCTTAACACGAACAAATAATTTTATGCAAGGGAAGGCTAGACTACTCCAAATCTATGTAAATAAAAATGTATGCATGTATGTTTTTTTCTTATTCAAATGCAGTTTTCGTCGGATTTCCATCAAACTTGTCGCATAGGCTCCTAGAGGCACTAAAACTCACATAGACGGGGTTTTGAAATTTTTAAAAAATCCAAAAAAACTCAAAGTTCAAATTTTTTGTCTCAAATTGACCATTTTCTTTGAATTTTGAATAGATAGAGTAATAGAGAGCCTTTAAGCATACAAGTTTGTAAACTTTAACACATTTAAATTTGAGTAACAATGATTACGATTAACATTGAATCATCAAATTAAGGCTCACCTACTTCATTTTAGTATGAAATAAGTTAAACATAGTACAATACCGGGCAACGCCGGGTAATAAGCTAGTTTCTTATATGAATTGTATCTTAACGATGAAATTAAATGAAAGAAAAAAGAAATTTTAGAGTTTTCACGCAATTCCTGCAACAAACGACGCCGCTCCACTCATTAGTCAAAAGGAGAGAATTCCCTCATTTCCATTCACCGATGGCCGCAGCTTAACGAAAGCGCAGTCGGCTGTCCAGACGAAATGGACATGAAATCATCATAACGGAACAAATAATCTCGCCGAAAAGCGCGACTAATGCACCTCGCCATTACCTCTCCCTGCGTGATAAATGATGCCCGCGGAGTAACTGCGAAAGCAGTTTCGGGGGGAATAAAATGAAGTAACGAAACGTTTTAGTTTTTAAACACTTTTCATTTTTGCATTTGCGCTTGCAAATAGTATAACAGTCATAATAATAGTGTTGGCTAGTTGTTGATTTGATGGGGTGTACTGCGTAAGATTCTCAATGAGATATGCTTAACATTAGACTCTCTTCTGCATGCTGAAGTAGAACGAAGAAGAAGTTCCGTCCAGAACTAAACGAGCTTACTTCCCCGTATTATCGACATTCTAGTATCTAATCAATGTTCTCTTAATTATCTGAGACTACAAATGTGTGTCAAATAAATATTTTTAGCATAAAATTCTGATTTGTTTAAAAACGAAATAAACAAAGTTTGAAGCAATTACACCCACTGCTCGAGCATGACATCCTGAGACTGCAGTTTCGTCCTTATTGTGGACTCCTCAGTCAGAAACAGCCATTAACACAGGCCAACAAAAAAAAACCTTTTTGAAAACTTTTTTAATTTTAATAGCTGATCTTGATAGATTTTTATGTGCTGAATCCAAATCTGCTTGTAGTTTTTATGTATCACCCTTAGTTTCCAAGCAAAATGTATTTTATTATATAGTCTAATACCCATTTACAGTATATAGGGAAATCAATAAAACACTGTAGAATCGTAAAAATGGTTTGTATTTACAGTAAAATACTTGGAATAGTAATTTTATGTGATGATACAAGGTTCACTTGTCAACTGGAATTGCTTTATATTTTCTTTCCCTTTTTTCCTTGAAGCTTCTTGTGTAGCTTTTCCTGCGATGAATAGCTTGCTGAACTTCCCGGTGAAGTGACCAACAGTAATCCCCCATCATGTTGTAGCATGTGTTTCAGCAGTGCTGCCAACATCATCTTTGTTCATTAGACCTATTTTTTCATGTTATCTTAACTATGAAAAAGCTGTTAAATTCTAAAAATGTTTCTTTATTTCATGAATGTAACTATAAAATGTGAATAAATGGTGGGTGATACAACTTTTTAAGCATCATATTTGGATTCAGCAACCTAAACAACATAAGAATAAGGCATTTTCATTAAAAAAGTTTTTTCATCGTTGGCCTGTGTAATCGAACTGGAGGCAAAAATCCTCTCATTGAAGCCAAGATAGCCTTCAAACTGGTAGATAAAATGCACCAGTGTTTACCCATGTTTGCAGGCTATCTTGGCTTCAATAAGAGGCTTTTTGCCTCCAGCCCGATTATTGGCTGTTTCTGACTGAGGAGTCCACAATAAGGACGAAACTGCAGTCTCAGGATGTCATGATCGAGCTGTGAGGGCAATTGCTTCAGTTCTGCTTTAGCCCCGGCTTATGGGCGGTAACATATTACATATTAAACAAAGTGTGTTTGAAGGAAATCCAAGTCGCAGTTCGGAATCTATATGGGTCTGAAGTTTCTCCGTAGATGCTAATTTTAAAGCTCCGTTGATGCTAATTTATGAGCTGCTCAAAATTGAGCAAACATTATTCAAATGAAAAGGCCAAGTACAGGAATAAGATGTCCTCTCTCAGTTCTTTCGAACCAAAAGAAGTTCGTTCGAATAGGACTGTTCACTCAAAGGTTATTAGGGAGGGACAGGTTTTTTGAACTGTTCAAAATTGAGCGAAATTTTGTGAAATCAAAATGTTAAATACGGTTGTGATGTCCTCGCTGAAATCTTTCGAATTAAAAAAAGTTCGTTTGCAATCAGGGAATTCGTTCAAAATTTGATGGGAGGGGGGGGGGGAATAGACAGACCCGCGGATCCATATTTTCCCTTCTCAAAACCCTACTTTCCTTTTTTTTAAATTTATTTATTATGTTTATTCATTTTTGGCTTTTGTTTTTGGTTTTTAAGGTTTTGGTTTTATAGATGCATTAAGTCAGTTTAATGCTTTTTCGTTTTTCTTTTACTTTAACGGGAAAGTAGTCTAAAAATGGAAAAAAATAAGAAAGTCTAAAATAGAAGGTGTTTCTTCTTAAATTTTAAATGGACTAAATCAAATTAAACATGGGCACAAAGCGTCCCGATTTTTGTGACAAAAAAGTAAAATTACTGAAGAAAAATGAACTAGAAAGTAATTTTGGAGAGACAGAAGTATAACAAATCAAAATTTTGTCAAAAAAAAAAGTACAAATCAAACAGAAAAAAGAACGTTAATATAATTTGTGTATAGTTGAAGATACTGTGTTACTCTTTTGAATCTTCACTCATTCGAAGTCTTAACGTTTTAAGGAGCTGCCATTTTTTTTCAACCAACTCACACAGGGTTTCGATAATATGCTAGAAAGAAAATGTGGTGTCCCAGACGAAGTCTGACAGTGAGGCGCAATATTTCACTCACTCCTTAACATTTTATGAAATTTGAAATACTTTTTTCTGCACACAAGATGAAGTTAGCTCTAAATTAAAAGGTACCTGAACAGGAGTTACATGTATTTTAAATTTCGCAGTGTTTGGAGATCATGAATTTTAAACTTACCCGACTTTCCAAATTATACTTACAGCAGTTGTGCTTCATTACGATAAAGACACGGAGTGTAAGGACCATAATTGACTGCCTCTTTAAATGGGGAGGGGCAATTCCATTTTGTTCTTATTGAAAAGGGTATTTCAATTAAATTCCTATTTTCGAAAATTAAATTAAAAAAAATAAATTGGGCAAAACTATTCCAACCAGAAGACCACCCAATCCCTATTAGTATCTTCCGTCAGACATCACTCCAACTGAGAAAAGTGAACGTTTAGTCGCTTAAACTAATTTGAACTGTAATTTCTGGAGACGTGCGCGGACAACGCATTGGTTTACCATTGTCATCAGTAACCCTATCATTGTCAGCTGTGACATCTCTGCTGCTTGTTTCCCGGGAGAGAAACAAGGGAAAAAGAAAGGGACCACCCCGCTCCCCTCTTTCTCCATGAGTCAGCTTGTGCAATGAATATTTGAGCGAGGGCGTTCTGTGTTGGGCCGTCATCGAATGACGTATGACACGGCCCGTGATGCAGTTGTAAATCAGCGAGGCAGCCGCCCTTCTCAAGATTTCGCTTTTGCGAGATTCCTGTATTCTGCCATGCTAAGCGCAAAAGTGGTATCTGCAGTCGAGCTCAAGCTGAGATAAAACTCTAATGTTTTGCGTCGCCATGAATTTGATTCAGATGAAACTTTTCAGAAGTTTTTAAAAGAATATTGTCTGTTCTCAAATGACCATATAATATTGTATTCAGGTGAAATACGTCCCCAAAGGGACACCTGCTGGAGATAACTCAATTTTGTTAAAAAGTGCAGATAACACTTTTGTGCTTAGCACGGCAGTGTTCCTGGGGGGCAGTGGATGGCTCTACACCAGTTGTTAGAGCGGGAACTACGAACTCCACGGAAAAAAGCTATTTTCCGACTGCACAAAAATTTGAAAAAAAAAAAAAAAGCATCTGTGAAATACACCTTTTCAATAATACAGTCGACTCTCGATATAATGACTATCTCCGTTTCACAGAAAAAGTTCTTTATAACGGGTAGTCTGGTCGCTATTAGAAATATAATTAAAAAAAATACACATGCATATGTTCAGTGCTTTCATTAAAATTGGCGATATTTATTTCTTTATTCTTTTTATTTTTATTATTTTATTGTTTTTTGTTGCAAATAAAAATTAGATTAGGGCAAAATAATACAACAATATATTAAACAGATTTTAAATTAGAAAACATAGGGGAAAAATATTGCATACTACAAATTATTCATTTTCTGAAGAAAATATCAGAAAAGTTGTTTGCCTTTTTGCAAAACAGGATTTTCCATTTCAGTTATAGCTGATATATGTCGTGTGTCCATTATTATTATTATTTTTTTTTTTTGCCTTGCAAAAAAAAAAAAAACACTTTAAAATCTTATTCGGAGCATTTTTTGTATTTGGAGCTATCGTTACAACCTGCTTCATCTGAAGATGATGCATAAACGTTTCTTTCACATGTCAAAGTTGCATTGAACTCTGCCTTTTGCTCGTAAACTATAATCAAAGTCTTTTCAAGTTAAAAATTTAGAAACATGTTCTACTTGTAAAAATGCTGGAAATAGTGTCCACTGAATTAGATCGCTATATTGGATTAGACAACACAAAAAGGGCGTTATATTGAAAGCAAATTAACACAGAGTTTATAGCGATAAAGTTTTTTTTTCTCACTAGTCGTTATAATGGGATGGTCTTTATAATAAGTGGTCGCTATAACGAGTGTCAATTGTATGTAGCAGATAATTATATCGAGGTTACATTACCGCCCCTCTATTAGTGCAAAAAGCATTCAATACAGAACAGTAAAATCTGAACTCATATGATGAGGTGCGACTTTTTCGAAGTCATAGACCACAATAGCGGACAAACACCTGCATCATTTGCAAAGAGATAAATGGAAATATGTGCAAACTAGGTGACCCGTGCGGAATTCCGCAAAAAAAAAAAAAAAAAAAAAAAAAAAAAAAAAAAAAAAAAAAAAAAAACTCTAAACTTAAAATTTAATACGACAATTTTTATTGGCTTCATTTGCACAACATCGCCATCTACTGCCGTCGTTCTGACAACTTTTCAAAGAGATCAAAGACACGTTCACTTTTACAACTACTACAAAAGTGATACCCTATATTAAAATCAAATACCCAAGGCTACTACTAAACTAAATACTAACGTTATCGCAAAACTACCATAGTATTTTGAAACAATAAAAGTTACAATTAAGGTTTACCGAGCTAAGCCTTGGCTTGAAATGTCGCATTTAAAATTGATTTGAACAACAATGTAACGATTTTGACAGTTGAGCAAAAAATTTAACTTTTTCAAACTTCAATCGCTTATAAGTCGCTTAAACGTGGATTTTCGAGATTCTCGTTACGCGGCGCTAGCGGAGAAACGTTCTAAAGAACGCATTTTTTTTAATCTTTCGAATGAAATCAAAATGGAGACGATACGACAATTATTTCGCTAGATAGAGTCAATTTTGTGCCCAAAAATTGAAGTTCGAATAAAAAACGAAGCGACACTTTTTAGAGGGTGGGTCTAATTTTCGTCAATAGCCCGCGGGATAAGCTTCAAAATCATAAATTTTCTTGCAATTCGATAAAGAAATGAGCGAGTTTCGACCGGGTATAGGATTCGGCTTAGAGAAATAATATATGGAGATAACTTTTTCCGTGTCTATATTTTATGCGATGGTGTGTTGTTTCGATGCAATACAATTTCAGAAGTAATCTCAGTCATATTTTTCTAATATTAATGAATTATTTACCCCTAACTATTTTGAAAAATAAAGAGAGGAGAAAAAAGCTATCTTTAAGTAAGCGTGGAATAAAGCAATATACAGGGTGTCCACTCCTATCGTGGACCAATAGCTAATTTCTAAACCGTTAGAGATAAGCATATAGTTCATTTAGGAAAAAATTTCCAAATTACGAAAGGAATTTTGGGTCTATTCTATGTTTTTCAAAAAATCAAATTTTGAAAGAGTTACGAAATTTAAATTTTTATATAGCCCCCCCAGTCCTATCAATCATATTTAGTAAAACATTCTTGACACTGTAACGTTTAAAACTAAAAAAAAATCACTCTTCTACCACAAAAATTGACCGAGTTATGACGTTTTGAAAAATCAAGATTTTGAAAGATTTCGCGTACCATCCCTTAAGTGATCTCTCGATGACGTCATGAAATAATGCAAAATCTTGATTTTTCAAAACGTCAGAACTCGGTCAATTTTTGTGGTAGAACAGTGATTTTTTTTTTAGTTTTAAACGTTACAGTGTCAAGAATGTTTTACTAAATATGATTGATAGGACTGGGGGGCTGTATAAAAATTTAAATTTCGTAACTCTTTCAAAATTTGATTTTTTGAAAAACATTGAATAGACCCAAAATTCCTTTCGTAATTTGGAGATTTTTTCCTAAATGAACTATATGCTTATCTCTAACCGTTTAGAAATTAGCTATTGGTCCACGATAGGAGTGGACACCCTGTATATACAAATTCTGTAGCTAATGCAAGATCTACATGCATTGAAAAAAATGTTGTTTTTACAGTACTGGCTGCCGCGGTTCAAATTTAAAACTGTAAAATGCACAGTAATAAACTTTAAAACTAGCAATTTCGCAGTTTCTTACTGTAAAGTCAGAAATTTTAGTTTATTGCCGTAAAATTTTGCTGTGTTATACTGTAGAAACAACAGTATAATACTGGCAGCAAAGGTTCCAGTTTAAAACTGTAAAATGCACGGTAATAAACTGTAAAATTAGCAGTTTTTGAGTTTATTACTGTAAAAATAGCAATTATGCAGTTAGTACTGTAAAAATAGAAATTTTACAGCTTATTACTATAAAATTAGCACTTTTTAGTTTATTACCATAAAATAAGCTGTATTATACTGTGAAAACATTAATTTTTTACAGTGCTGAATGTCACTTTATTTCACACGAAACTGCACCTGAAGAGAAGAAATGAAGAATAAATTTTTTTCCAATGTTCGTAAAATTCTGAAGTGGAAAATTTAAAAATTACGCAACAAAACATTAATCTTTGCGGTATTATATTGTCACTTTGTAGTCATTTTGTTTTGGAAACAGTTACTTCTTTTTTCCTAAAGAAATTGAACACACACACACAGAATTTTTTATCTCTCAATACCTAAAATATAAGTGTTTCCACGTTAAATTAATTTCTCACTAAGCGCGTGTAATGGTTGAAAAATAAATTATCTCCCCCAACTAAGCGATACAAGAAGTTTTAAATCAGTCTTTTATGTGTGCATTCAATATAGTCGCTGCAGACACTGTGATTAAAATAAATCAATCTATACTACCACATGTGCGAAGAAAAGGAAAGAAGGAAAGAAACCAAACACTAAAATGTTCTCTCAAAAACAAACTTTCAATTTTTTTTACGGCATCTGATTTAACAAAAAAATATATGCATAAAACAATCATCCTGATATGTTAACCTGATTGTAAAACATGCACACGTATCGCAAATAATAAGCATATGTACTCATGTTGGTATGAGACTTAACTATTGTTCTTCTTCGAAATGAGTAGAAATTCATTAGCGTTGAGGGATCTTTGGGAAATGAGCCTTGATTATTACTCTGATGAATTCAGAAAAAATGGGGGGAAGCTTCAGGGTCCCCCTTTCCAGAGGGTCCTAATGAGCGTTGCCCTGGCAACGGCGTCACGAGGCGCGTGCCCACGGGAATCCTGATTGGTCCGTCACGGGCCGGAGCATACCAGCGACACCTACACCTCGAAGATGGAACCCCCATTCCTTGGGATGGCGGACTCCTGACACAGGGGCTATTTGAGAAAATTGTTGACACTCCTGGCGCCGACATGACGGAACAGGTAAGTAAACATTCCCCTCGTCTTAATTCTGGCAGCTCATTAGCTGAGTTTGGTGACATACTTGACCACCGTAACGACACCTCACCAAGTCCCAGATCCCTGTAGTGGCTCTCTGTAGTGACATTTGTGATAATCTCCCGATGTGGAGCTGAAATTTACTTTAACAGTTTATAGAGAGAAAAAGATATTCTTTGCAATTGTTTAAAAAATTCAAATATCTGTCTCATATCTTATTCTACAACTGTCTAACGGTCTTATCCTGTATCTTTCCATTTCTCACATTTTATTTCTCTTACCTGCTATATATATGGAAAGCGTTTCTGTGCTTTCAAGCAAGCATGGAAAATACGTGAAAACTCCGTCCATGAAAAGTTTCTCATAACGTCATTGGTTTAGGGTTTTTATTTTTTTTTTTTTTCATAAAGGTCATCAGCGATTTCCCTAATTGGTATTTGTTGCACAATTTACAGAGCCATCAACTTAAGATTGGACATAAGCACACTAAAATATTTTTTGAAAAGCTATCGAGTTTACCCTAAAGCTAGGTGCGTCGCGCAAACGCAAGAAAATGCAGTAAAACGTCCTTCGTATAAACCGGCATTTTTTCAATATTATGTGCGTTGTTTGCTTCATAATTTTAGCTAGTATCTTACTTCAACGGTTTCGGATAGCCAACCTAGATGCAAGTTTCAAACAGTCAGATTAATCTGGATTTTTCAAAGCATAAGTAACGTTTCTCTGCCAGCTATATCCACTGCTGATATTGCCTTTATAACACGTCGTTGCTCAGCCAAATGAGAACGCAACTGCAGCCAGAATTCCCTCAATTTTTATCGCATAACAACCATCATATATACAGGAAATAACAAGGTGATAAAGTAATCCTTGACTTGTGTTTTTTTAGAGAAGGGAGATATACGAAAACAGAATAATACTGCAAACCATAGTAGGGACCATTCCTTAAAATTAAAAAAAAATCAACTTTCTAAGAACTGAAGGAATGATGGCTCTTGGAAAGATGAGGTGCACACTACTTTGATTTTTTTAATTTAGAACCTTTGACGTTTTGAACATAAAAAAAACATAACATTCAAATTCAATATTTCAAAATTCTGTCTTTTTTATCTAACTTTTCATGATGCTGAGTTTTTACTCAAAATACTAAGCATGAAAATATGCCTTACCCTCTTCAGTCTAGTATCGTTTGATATAACTATACATGAGGGTGGACTGCACTGCACATTCATAATAGAAAGGGCGAGAGGGAAAAAAACTTAAAATGTACTCCAGGGGGTTATTCATATTTGTGGTAAAAATAGTTATACATTTTGCAATAACTCAGAGTGATATCTCAACAAGTAAAATTATGGGTTAAAAAAAACTTTTTTATAATTTTAACTGCAAAAAAAGATATTTTTTACAGATAAGTTCACCAAAATTTTTTACCCGGAGGCTAAGCTGAGCACCAAATACGAACAAGGAAAACTGCAGTTTGTTGTCATCCCATTTTGTTTTGTATTGCAATACAGCATCGAGTTCCTACAAATTCCAGAAGGGAAAAAATTAGCAAACTAAATATACCTTAAAGTTCATCACAGTATTAGTTGAACTTTTTACTTAATGTAATTTTTATGTAATCATAACTAAAAGTATTGGTTTTAAATACATATTACTCTTTAAAAATGGGCAAAATTGATTAAAAAAATGCACTTGATTTTTTTTTACAAGTAAAACATTATTTTATGTGAAGTATTGTAATATGTTACCGCCTAGAAGATTTTTGTTTTCTGAATCTGTCACAAAAAACTTTTTAATAAATTAACACTTTCTCGCAGATAAAAAAAAAAAAAAAAAAAAAAAAAACCTCATGTGTGGAACCACCTGAGCAAACAAAAGGACTGTTGCGTGTTTATACATTACTTTAATATTAGAATAGCTAGCTCAATACGAACAGCCATTTTTGTAATCGAAAGATCTGGGCCCTTCCAATTAATTTCCATGTTTCATCTTTTGGTTTGAGTAATATTTTTGTTCAATTTTTAATAGGTCAAAAGTAAAGCAATAGCACCAAGAGAGAAGTTTAAAGCACGTTTCGAGCTTAAAGCGGATTTTCTTCGCTTAAAATTGATCTTAAAGTTCCTTTGACGTTGAGAGGATTTTTTTTTAATTTACTTACTTCAAAGCGTTTCATTTATTTGTTAAGTTATAGAATATTTCAAAAACAATTTAATGCTAGCGCTTACGAGACAAATTCTATTTACTTTACTTAAAACACCATGAAAAATCAACTATCTCTTGAGTGTTAAAAATTGAGAAAATTTCAGGGGTTCTGAAAACATTTTTAGTTTTAATTAATAGTAAAATTTGAATTAATTAAGGATAAACTTTATGATAATAAAGACAGAAATATTATTTCTTGTATTCTTAACATCGTTAAAAGTCAGAGATTGATTAAGTATAAATGATTCTTGAGATGACAATTTTTTGCTTGTGTTCCAAAGTTTTAGTATTATTTTTTTTTGCTTAGCAGTGAAGGAATTTTACTTTTTGTTCATAAGAAAGAGTTGTAAACATTTTTTAAAAATTTATCATAAATATGTAGACAAGTAATTCATAGAGATATGCCACTATCACTTTATTCACTATTTTCACTTTAAGCTCTAATTTTTCTTTTCTTTTTTTCTGTTACAACGACAAAAGAATATTTCACATGAAAAAGCTATGCATTTTTCTGCAAAAAAATTACTTTTATTTGACATGTTTATTTATTTATTTTTAAGTAGTTAGATTAAAAACTGTACATTGAGAGAAAGGTTTTGGGTACTTTAATTCTACGATTTGTTTCCCCTACTTTTGGAGTTTAGATGTGCAACAGGCATATACATTAATAAATAAATAAATAAAATCTAAATTTAGAAGGTTCTAATAAATTAATTCATTAATAATTGAAATCTACCAAAACATAACGTCTCACAGCTTGAAAGCATAAATTTGATGTCAATTTTTTCTAACAAAAAGATTTCTCGTTGTTTTAAAACAGACTGATTTTGTTTAGAAATCCTATTTATCTGCTGTTGAAATGGTATATTTGAAATAATTTCCAACCTAAGTAATTGATAATTGCGTTTGTGCGATGTTAAGAAAGCCAATAATGATATAATGGAAACTAGGCTCGATTAGTTCAAGACACGTTATTAATTCTTTTATTACAGATTTCTAATTATAGTTAAAATTAATCCTGCTGGTACCACTGCCTTTCCCCCTCAATCCTTTTGAATAAATTTTTACTTGCTAATGTTCACATAGGTATAATTTCGTTACATTGCCTTTACGTATAAGGTTTGACGAAGAGAAAATTGACGAATGTTGTGTGTGCTACAAAACAAAGTACTAGATTAAATAAAACGAGCTCCTCACAAATTTATTATAATAAGAGCTGTGAATGAAAAATTGTGTTATAATTAAAAATAATATCTAATCCTTTTGCTGAAAACAGATTTGTTGACAATACAGTCATTCAGAGTATCGTTGAGCTGGTCCGTATAACTCTGCCCTTACTTTTTTTGTTTATTTGACGTAGAAAAAAAACTGGAAGTCCAGTGATAAATACTGCTGACAAGGTTGTAAAATAAGATTTCTGCTCTTTATGATTTTAAAATAAAAAATATTTAGTGGCGTAAAGCTATCCGAACTAGCTTCGATTTCAACCCTTAGTCGAAAACATTGGTAGATAGAATATTGATGGTAAGAAAAGTATTAACTTCAACAAGACTTGCAAATTTCACTTTAAATTGAGCGTTAAATTCACCTGGTCGGGTGGAAAGGGATTTACTGTTGTTACAAAATATAATTTCCTGGAAGAAATAATGGAACGAAAAGCCAAGTAAACAACTCATTCCAAAATGAAATGTTTAAAACCTGTAAGCAAATGAAAAACACAGAAGCGGTGAACTGAGGAGATTCATTTTCCCCGTGAGATTTATGACTCTCCATGAATGATATTGCACTTTTTCCCAACAGTTTTGATTCCTTCTCATCTTGGTCACAAAATATTGCATTTCACAGTATACCTCTCCTCCTTTTCCCTTTTCAGGCTATTTTTATAAAACATGCAGGATGCCATACTTCTTGTTACCCATTCTCTCTAATTTGTCACAAACTGTCACAATTTCGCAAATTCCTAATCCCCTCTCTAGGCTTGAAATCATTTTTGGGCATCCCTTTTACGATTATTGCAACGGCAGATACTACTTTTTTGTGATGTAAGATATCTCTTGGTTTTATTCATGTATATTATATTTATGTATAAGCTCGTAAGAAAGAAATAATCACGAAAACATAAACCGTTTTCAAAGTACAACAAAATGTAGGTAATTATAGTGAAACAAGTGAAAGTCCCAAAGGGTAGTTACAAGAATAAAGTGATGTCTAAGATCAGTTCTGAAAAATACAGGGTGCAGCAGAAATAACTGCTACATTTGCAGCCTCTGTTCTTATGGTGCTAATGGTGTGGGGTTATTCATTTTTATGGCTTTGAGTAGAGTATTGTCTATTTGATTGCTGCCATGGACTGGATTTCGCATTACTGTATACCAGGACTACTACTACGGTAATACCGAGTGACGAAAAATACTTTCATTTAGTCTACAGCTTCAACAAACAAAATTTTCGATGCTGCTCGAAAAAGTCATTTATTGATCCATGAATGATCTCTCTACAGTCAACACGTTACTGAATAGTGCGCTGCTGCTGATTTCGAAACTACAATATTTCAATTGCTTCCAGGACACTTCGTCTCATTAAGAAGGGACATTTCATAGTCAAAATGTTTGATTTCGCTCCCTGTAATTTCTTCTTTTAGGGATATGTGAAGGCTTAAAGCGAAAACATTAAAAGGTTTCAAAGCTGCCATCCTTTCTGAAATCTCAGCAATGATGCCTGAATTGACCAGGAAGATAACGCAGAACTTCAGGGAGAGGCTTCAAAAATGAGTATAATAAGTCGGCGGGCGTTTGGAAAATTTAATTTTCGGAACAAAGTGATTCAGGTTATATATCATAAATAGTAACCAGTACTATTTAAGAGCATGGTCATCTCAATAGGTCTTCCTTATTACTTTGTTATTCACATTTGAAATGTGGGAGTAGTTTCTGCCGCACCCTGTATATATGAGTAGTCATAAACTGTGCCATTAAATACAATCATGTCTGTGAAAATACTTCTCAAAATAAAGCAACCCAACAAGATTGAAAGTAAAAAAGTGTTACCTTTATTACCTTTATTTTTATGTGTTCCGTACATGGTTTTTTAATATTTATCTTATCTTTCCCTTTTTACGAGGCGCCGTTCTGTTCCGCTATCCGTAATAAGGGTGTTATCGCTTGTCGCTTTTCACGGTTCGTGTTGTGCGAGCCGTAAAACTCAGGAAAGTGGCCCATTCACCGGACAAGTTTTTAAATGCAGGCCATTCACTCGCATAGATTTATCCCTTTTACTGTATTTACAGACACGTGGATAGAATATAGTGAATGATTTCGTACTTTATCGGCGTCATTTATTTTGCTGAGTATATATATTAATGCTGGAAAAATGATCTCAAAAAGAGCACAATTGTAAAAAAAAAAAAAGAAAAAAAAAAAAAAAAGTAGATTGTAAACAAATAAATAAATGTATAAAGCAGTGAGTAACCGTCCCTAAGCAAGGGCTAAGGCAGAAACATGTAATACGCCGCCAACTCGGCTATTTCGATCCATGGACTGCAGTTTCGAGCTTATTATGCTCTCATCAGCATGGAATACGAAAGTAGTCGAGTTGGAGGCAAAAGTTTGCCTCCAACTCGACTCGTAGCTTCTATAAGAGGATTTCTGCCTCCACTCGGTTACTGTCTAAGCCAGACTGATGACTCCTAACCAGGATGAAACTGCAGTATCTGGATAACCTGGCCGAGGTGGCGGTGTTTTTAATGTAATTTTGCATTAGCCCTGGCTCAGAGGTGGTAAGTTAATGCTTAATTACGTAGCTGTTCCACCGTATGCCTTAAGACTACGACACCGTTAAGCATTAACCCTTTATGCCCCGACGGGACTCAGAAGTCCCGCTTATATTAATTTAGTATTATGAATTCCAAATGGTTGTAATCATGCTGGTACTAGAAAATACCACTACTTGTACTTTGCTGGGAGGTCGACAGATGGTACCTGCGATCGAAAACAGTTTTCAGGGGCCCTAAAGCGTAAGGTGACTTAGATCCTACTGAGTGTCAAAAACTTTTTATTCGTTATATATGTTGCTGGTGTATTTTCAACTAAAAAAACCAAAAAGATGTATAAAAATTCATTGCTAAATTACTTCTGTGACATAAATTATTGAAACTCAATTGCTCAAAAAGGTAGTTACTTCGTTATTCTTTCGAACAGCGATAAATGCATTTTGGCTAGTTTGTTCCGTCACAACTTTTCCCTGGATGAACCATTTTGGCGGAATCTTTTTTAATTGATTAAGGGTAATCTTGTATTTTTTTCCGTTGTTTTCTGTATTGAATCAATAAAAGGAAAATTCTTAGAGGAACAATAACAGATTTCTTCACATTACATTGTTATCCTTAGTTTTACAATGGTAGAAGTAAAAGGTCCGTTACATTTTTGTCATTTACGAAATATAACTTCTTGCTATCAGAATCAATTTAGTTTATTTTATTTAATCATTCAGCACTGGTTCCATAAAAATCAGAGCAATAAAATCCGCAACTTACTTAATGATCAGCAAATAATTGATTAAATTCGACTTTAAAAACGAAACTTAACACTACGTTTTTAGTAATGACACGCTCTAAAGACCACAAGCTAAATATACGTCTCAAAGTAAGAATATTTATAAAAATAGAAAAATACTTTATACTCTATCTACGTGTGAGATAAGGTACATGAGTTTTTTGTTAAAGGTTATAACACTGAGTATAAAGACATTTTAGATAGTTATAAGGAGCGTAAGTTTTTTTTAACATGTACACAGTTTTGCACGGTGTCGAAAAAATATGTCTCGGGTACCTTAAATTCTAGGAATATCAGTTTGTGTTTTTAAGAAAACAATGGACCTACGTAGATATCATTCCTTACGCAATAGATATAAAAGATTAAAATTGATTTGCTTTTACCTACCACATTTTTTTTCTGATTTATTGTATTAAGTTTTTTTCCAGAATGTTTTTATGTAGTACGAACTACGCGTTAGTTAACTTTCCGCCAAAACTAGGCGCTGGCACAGTTTGTTTAGAAACGTTAACTTCTCCAAAAACTGGAATTAATATGGCCTTCCATGTGATTACAATGCATATAATGGTGCTCTGTCCTCATTTCCATGATATCATCATTTTAATTGTCGTTTGCCAGAACATTTCGATTTCTCCTGTTTTCGTGTACTGTTTTCACAGAAAAGTCGTTTACGTGGTGTGTGGGCGGAACAATTTTGCAAATGGAATAACTTTTGGGGCAGACGACCGACTCAAGTAAGATGATACTGCCTTTGTTTCGACGGAATGTCTTTTTGTTTTGCATGCGACCACGCCCTGAAATGGGAATTCCCTACGCAGCGAAATCCAGTATTTTGTCTTTTGTGCATGTGTTACGCGGAGGCTATTTGTTTTCCTGGAGTTATTTTTCTTTCCTGAGAAAAAGTTTCTCTTTTTTTTCAGGTAAGCCTAAATTCGTTCTCGTCGCAAAAGCAGATGATTTCAAATAATCGTGATTAAGGGGGTTACTGTTTACAATTATGGTCTTTAGGGAAGCTTGAGGCCCTATTCAGACTAAATAAATCTCTTCAGAAAAACTGGAATAATGAATCATTTTTTTGGTGTTACCCTTTATATAAGAAACAGAGATAAGGAAAGACATCCTTAACTTTGAGCAATGGGCTTCGTGTTGTCACTTTGCGAGAAACAATACCAGTTTGGCAAGCAAAATTTCCCAATGTTATCGTTCTTAATTTTTCACAATTGCAATAAAACTATTGTATGGAATCATTTTTAAAATACTCATTATTCAGTCACACATACGCAGCTTGTAATTTTACGTGAATAAGTTGCTTTCTTGCATGGAAAAATTTTCATGCGTCTGTACTTTCTTCATGTTTTGGCCTATAATGATGTTACGCATCATATGCTAATTCCGTGGAACAAAGCCGGCTGAATTTTGGGGCTTGTCCTCCTGAGGGCCTGGGGATGGGAAGCTAGGGGCCTGGAACTCGGAACTGGGTTGTGGTAGAAAGTAAAAATATCTTCATGTCTAAGGTACAAACATGAAAAAAGTACTAAGCAATATTACCAGAAATGATTCAAAGTGAGTTGTGAAGGTTTCGTTGAATTTTTGGTCATTTTAGAAGCATTGCCCCCCCCCCCCCATTAAATCCCTTCTTTCATTGATAATTCTCTATTGGTGAAACTTTGATTTTCCGTTACCATTTGGTAAATTCGTTGAACTTTGGTGTCTGTAGAGACAGACTTGAATCCTTGACGAAGGGTGATTTCCCTTCATCATGCACATCAGTTCGACCATCTTCAAACTTTCGACACAGTTTAGAAACAGCACAGTCGCCAACAAAGCTATTTCCATGCACACGATTCATTCTTTGATGATTTTTGTTGCAATATTCTTCGCCGCTCGAAAAAAACGAACAACCCTTCGCAATCCACACTTATCGAGAGTAAAAATGATAGGGGCGATGAGGGAGTCACGTTGACAAGACTGAAGCTCAGCAAGAGACCCTCTTCAGTGAAAGAGGGTCTCAAAGGGAAATATTTGCTGTCGCGTATATGTTGACCAGCCAGCTGACACATGCCTGACCTTCATAGTGAGCAATCGGAGGTTGAAAAGAAAAAATCCGTTTTACCAGGCAACCTACAAAGTTCTTGCGGTTTTGAATGTTAATAAATAAAACACAAAAAAATGGGTTTAAATTAAATTTATTCAGAAAAATAATCACCATCAGCAAGTATTACCTTTTCCCACCCAGACAGAAGACCATGTATCCCGTTTTTATAAAAAGTTGGGTTTTGAGAGTTAAAAAAGTTTTTCACCTCGTTTTCCAAATCCTCTCTATTTTGAAACCGCCGATTGCGCATATAGTTGTCCATTGCCAAAAACAGGTGGTAATCACTTGGGGCTAGGTCTGGTGAGTACGGAGGGTGGGGTAGAACTTCCCACTGTAATCGTGCCAGAGTTTCTTGAGTGATTCTTGCTGTGTGTATTCGTTTCAGTCAATTCATGTGGTACCTATTTGCTTAGCTTCCATCGTTTCCCAAGCTGGTGCAAATGTTTACGAATAGTTTCAGCACTCAAATTGAATCTTAAGACAAGTGCTTGACATGTCTGACTTGAATCCTGCTCGATTGCCAGCTTGATCTCGTCGTTGTTGACCGTTGATGGTCTCCCGGAGCGAGGTTCATATTCTAGATTTTCATCCCCACGAGGCAAATTTCTTCAACCACTTCTGACCCGTCCGTTCAGCTACAGTACCTTCCCCAAAAGCAGTGCATATCTTACGACAATCTTCTGCAGCTTTGGTACCAAGTTTGAACTCATAAAGTAAACAAGCACGAATTATTGCGTTTGACACGACCATACTCAACTACAGATTTTTCACTTCAATTCAAAGTAATCAAACTAATCAAATGCTCTAAATAATACTGCATTAAATAAGCTTTAATTTGTATACAAAGATACCCCCACCACTTCATTCTGTTTACTCAATATAATCCAGAGAAGTAAACAATAAATAAAAACCGCATGAACTTTGTTGGTTGAATAATACTTTTTGCATACGTTGAATAGATAACACTACCTCCTCCTGGAAAACTTTGAAATGCTATCCAGTTCAGTCGCTTGGCTTTCATCATTGTTTCTATGCGTAATAATAAAAGTAAAATGTGATAATGAGGTACGAAGTACTACCACTTTTCCCTTATTATTTTAGTTTAAGAGCAGAGTCGTTTTTAAATTACGAAACAATATCAGTCAAATAAGCTCTCACATGCTACTTTACGCAATTGCTATTCCAGATGACATAGCATGATATACATAACCGATGTCCTTCCTTTGCAGGAGCTGACCGAGGGCGATGAGCTGTCGGTGACCTATCCGCCGCAGGAACCCTTCCACAAGGGCGTCGTCGTCTGCGCGCCGCCCCTGCCCCCCACCCCTTCCCGCCACCCGCCCTTCCCCCAGAAGAAGAAGTTCTCGGACATCACCTTCATTGTTGGGGCGCCCTCCGCAGCCAAGAAATACACAGGGAACCGGGTGGTGCTGGCCATGTCCAGCCCGGTCTTCGAGGCCATGTTCCAGGGCGACACCTCTCCCGGGAAAAGCAGGGTCGTCAGGGTCACGGACATACACCCCTCGGGATTCGAGAACCTGCTCAGGTGAGTGGAGAGGTGCCACTTTGGCTATCGAAAATCAACTTGCCTGCATGGATACACAAGGCTGTTAGACAAATTTTCGACCTTTGTTTTTTGTAAATACTACGTGATTATGAATCAAGCGGCTGAGTGGCAGGAGATACCTTGAACTTTTGTGCGCATGCGTGACATTTTGCTGCCTACTAGTAACTTCAGTTGCTGGCAAACATAATTCGACTGAAGGAATGTATAGTTCTCTCGTTTTTTTTTTTTTTTTCGAATAAAATGGCGAACCGACTGGAACAACGCTACTAGATCAAATTTTTTCAGAACCTGGGCACCAGCAAAGTGGAAACATTTGGAAGATGTAGATGTCTTTTAGTGACGGTTTCTTAACACATTTCTCGCACTCGATTTAGATGTTTTCGGCGTAAAATCTGCAGTTCAATAGGTTCCTTAAGATCCTGATAAGACTCCTTGCGACGTCTGGTTCTCTTCAACATCAAGAGGCGATTGAAAGGCAAGTGCTGATCCTGTTGTTTTGTCATTTTACTTGAAATTAAACAATCCGAATAGGGCACTACATTTTACGTTAGTCAAGTTCTGCTTGCCAGTGACTGACGTCACTGATAGAGGAAAAAAAATCACGCATGCACAGAGTTCAAAGTCGACTCATACTAGCGCGTTTGATTCATATCCATCAGGTTCTTACACAAGAAAAAAAACAGGCTGAAAACTTTTCTAACAGTACTCGTATAAACATATATTCGCCATGATTAGCTCCCCCTGCTCTTTTAGCCATTAAACATAATTACGAAAAGCTGCACTTTCGAAAACTTCTCACCCAATCTCATCTCTTATAGTGAGGCTTTAGTTTTTAACTTTCAAAGGTTTAGTTCACTTTCGATGTCTCTGCGCTGATGCTTGGTAGCTTTTTAATTTTTCAAATTTAGATTTTCACGTTCTATCGGCTATCTTTCAATGTGTTATATTGTCCTCATCTGCATTTATTTGTTCTTTCCAACTTGAGCACAAGACACTTATTGCTTTTATTTCGAGATGAGTGTGGGGTATTTTTCCACTTTGCAATTTAGGCGTTCTTGTCTGTATTGTATAAGTACGAATCATTATAACTCAATAGAAGACAAAAATACATCGTACGTTTTGTACGTGTGTATGATGGATATTGTTACGTCTTGTAAATCAGCTTCTTTTTATAAAAACTGATTTTAACAGTCAAAATGTTAATTTCTATGCATAGTATGTTTCTTCCTTAGAAATTTGCCAGAACATGACTTAAATTGCTGAAGGTCAAACTTTAATTAATTTTTTCAAAAATGGAGCTGTGAATTTGCTTCAACTGGTAGTTCGAAGAACTCTTGATTATACGTACTTCAGGCATACGAGTACATACCTTTTGTTAAAATTAACCCTGCACTACATAGCGTTGCCAATTGGATACATGAAGAATTTTCCTTATGACTAAGCATAAGGCAACTCAAGCATAAAAAGCAAGTATTAGGTATCTTTAAGGCAAATATAACTATCTATTAGAGATGGAACGAAGCTTCGGCCGGGCCGAAGCTTCGGCCAATTTGCCCAAATTGCCGAAGCTTCGGTCTGGCCGAAGCATGAGTTGTGCTTCGGCCGCTTCGGCCTGAAATTTATGCAGCGAATGAAAGACAAGTAAAAAAGAATGCATGATAGGGTAAGTACTCCAGTAGTCGGCCAGTCTCCAGTAGTCGGCCACAATGACATAAAACTCCTCATAAATAGTAGTACATTTTTAATTCAAAATCAGATGTGACGCATTCACACATTCATGTACTTATCCTCAATCATCAATCAGTGGCAGTTAAGTTTCGGGTACTTTTTCTTGAATTAGTAATGAGTCATTTCATTTTAAATGTTGGGCCCGTCATCCAAGATTGCGACTCTGCTTATTTTTCAGGTAAGATGATTCTGTGGCCGACTATTGGAACATTTATTAGTGTTGACAACAGCTTGGATTTTAACATAATTTTTTTTTTAATATCTGAAACAAGTAGATGATTCACTATCAGAAATGTTCATCCTTGTAAAGTTTTACCTTGTTTTTGTTACTGTATTGATAGCTGAAAGTTCTAGGTTAGCCAAGATCAACAAAAGATCTCTTAAATAGCCGACTACTGGTGCTTTTACCCTACTATTTTTTCGAATTCACCAAAAACTGAAGCATTTTGCATTAAGAATATTAAGATAAATATATAACACAGCGTAAATAGTAGTAGATTGGGTAGTTCTATGGTATAATACATGATCATATCAGTTTTTTTATTATAAAACATCAACTGAATTGCAGACTGAGCTTTTCATGTTCCAAGTAGAGCTTCCTACTACTAATTTGCAATACAAAAATAGTAATGTCGTCTTTTCTTGTACTAGCAGTACAAAGCAAAACAAAACAAGAAAACTTTTAATTAGTGAAATTAATTTAAGAATGACCCAGAAAGCTAAAAATATTGTGTAATACTAAGAACATTAAAATAAAAACAACCAAAATAAAAATAAACTTTAATTAATGAAATCAATTTAAGAATGCCACAGTAAGCTGAAAATATTGTGTAACGCTAAGAATATTAAAACATATGGAGAAAAGTGTAAAACTCTACGCATTTATTATGCATTTAATCCAAAAACTTCAATATGTGCGCCAGCCGAAGCTTCGGCCGAAGCTTCGGCCATTAGTTGGCCGAAGCTTCGGTATTCGGCGCTTCGGCCAAATGCCGCTTCGTTCCATCTCTACTATCTATCCTCAAAATTAAATTTTTAAAAATGTTTTCCAATGTTTTCTTATTACATTGAAAAATATATGTAGTTCTTTCAAAGAACAAAAAATCATGCAGTGTAGGGTTAATGTTTTGTAGGAGTTGTTTAGGAGCGAGGATGTCATTAGTCTTTGTTGAAAAATCAAGTTAAAATAAAATTGATTTATCCACAGAAGAGACATATAAAGAGTATGAGCAGTGTTTTTTTTATTTTTTCTTTTTTTTTTTTTTGAAGCAATAAACGCACCTTCCAACAAAATTCATAAATAAGATGGATGTGCACTGTGATTCCTTTACTATTTGGGTAATGCTAACACATTACCCAGCTTTTTGGATTACTCATTTTCCTACAGTGTTAATTTGTGTGGAAGACAGACCGTAGTGTTACTCTTTTGCTCTCTAGGTACTTATAACACATTATCCAGATTTTTGATTTAAAGACGCATTTCTTACAGAATACGTATATAAGACTCATGCGAAGTTCGATTCTTTTGCTTTAGGGTAATGATAAGAGATTGTCCAGTTTTTCGTTTTTGAATGATAAAGACTTTCAAACGATAAGGACTGATAAAGACTGAAGAATGATAAAGACTTTCAAACGATAAGGACTGGTAAAGACTGAAGAATGATAAAGACTTTCATTTATGAAAGTTTTTCCTTTTTGAATGATTGGAAAGTTCTGTGCAGTACTGATGTGCAACGGGACTCTTCTGTTTTTGAATTATTATAATATATCGTCCAGTTTTCTGAAGAAAGAGATATTTTTCCATAGAATTTATGTGTGAGGTCCATGAGAAGGGTGCTTCTTTCGCTTTTTGAGTGATAACAACATATTATGAAGTTTTTTTGTTGATAAAGACACATTTTTACCACAGAATTCGCAGGTAGTAAGATGGTTCGCAGGTAGTAAGATGGATGCAAACACATGACAGAAGAGACCTGCTTTTCTGGTAAAAATAAGAATAACCAGTCTCCCTTAGTTCTCTCACGAGACTTAAACGAAGTGCTCATTATCATGCCTCTTTCTGTCTAGGTACAGCGACCACGACGCTTTCGTTCGCTATCTGCGGTTAGAGGAGGAACTCAGAAATCGCTCTAGATGTCCCAGGTTTGAACCAAGTAGATTTTCTATCTGTAGACAGATTTTCCATAGAGTAGCCTTCTCTGCTAGTTGTAGCTCTCTCTCTCGCTTTTCTTCGCGTTTACATTTTTCCGTGTAAAATGTTCTTTCTATTGGTGTGATTTTGGTGCATTTTCGGTTATTGGTTCCAATTTTATTTCATATTTTTATCCATTTTGACTCACATTTTTTCTTCCATCATGATAGTCATGACATGAAATTTAGCAGAAATTCCTTAAGACTCTTGTGGTGTGCACTTCAGTGATTTTTTTAAAAACTCTATTTTTCTTTTTTCAAATTTTATGTTTAAGTGAATTTTTTGCAGCGATTTTATATTTTGGGGACATGAAAATCTTTATGAAGTGTAAGTTTTTACAGCAATCAAAAGTTTTGATTTTTTTCACCGTCTATGATAAAATTTTATCAATTCATTAAAGTAGCGAAAACGAATATTTTAAGAATTTATATTTTCGAGACTCTCTTAAGACAAAAAGAAATTATTTTAAGCAATTTTAAGAAAAGTTTTCCTGCATTCGCGTAGATTTCTCTGTACGACTTTGCACACATATTTTTTTAAAGAACTAATTATTTATATCGATCCTTTTAGATTAGCAACGGCTTCAGCTTTGATTACAATTGTGATAATATTTTTAAAACATACTAGTAAAACGTACTACTAGTAAACAAAAAGATTTTTACTCTAAGCCTATAAGGAGGAAGATAATGAAAAAAAGAAAAACTGTTGGTGTGCCATAAAATTTTTAAGTATAAAAATAAATAAATAAATAAATAAATAAAATAATCATAGATTATTTGATGGTTAATAGATTTTAGTTGAAAATGCTTTTGTATCCATAATAACGAGAGTTTTGCGAGCGGGTTTCAATAGTTACTCCATATTGCAGGGCCCTCTCCCCTTTTTTCATTAATTTTAATTCAACATTTTCCTGGGAAAAAATCTATATTTATAAAAAAGTTGAGTAGGAAAAAGTTTTAAACCACCCTCCTAATCAGATAAAAATTAGTTTCGTTATCAAGTACAATCTTCTTCCTTAAAAATGTTCGTCAATTGTTGGTATTTTTTTGAAAAAAGTAATTTAAATACACGTATTGATTTTGGGTTAGGTTTTGTAAGCATTCTGTGATTAAGCATGAGATAAACAGAAGCACTCCTCTTGTAGAATCAATAGCACTTTAGAGTTAGAATAAACTATATTTCTTTTTATTCTTTCTAGATGTAGTTTTCCCCTAGGTAACAGAATATACAATGACTCACAAAAGTGTCCGTACACCTTAAAAATTTGTAGTTAAACCAAAATTTCCTGGAACTGAATTTGAATATGAGAACCAATATTTTTTCAAATCATCTCTGAGTCATTCTGAATAAAACCCTGTGTTTGTTTTTAAAATATGGACGTTTTTTTTTTCTTTTTTGAAATGGGTCAAAAAGCGAAGAGACACAGAAGAAACACGACACAGAAGTCTTCGTACACTGCGATATTTTCAGATAAATTCCTGATTCAAGTTCACATCTCTCGTTTTTCCATTATTCTTGCGCTGTATTGACACATAAAAAGCATTTGGCTTTAATTTTTTAGCTATTTTACTCCAAAATAATCTACTAATTATTTTTAAATGTTTTGTATTTGTAAAAAACCACATACACCACTAAAAATGGATTATTTTTCATCATAATAGTAGTAAGTCGACTCGAAATATGTGTAAATTAGTTAATTTATATCATTCCTTAATATAGTTTGTGATAAAATGCTTTGAAGAAAAAAATTGGGGCGAAACCTAGATAAAAAAAAGGGTCAACTGGCAAAGCCTGCAACACGTTGTTTGAGATTTAAGGTAAGAAAAACTTATAAAATATCTACGCTCTTGAGAGCGATAAAAGTTTCTGAAGAATTTAAGAAAGCATGTTATGTTTCAATTTCAATTAAAAAAGTTCGCCCAGTATTCTAAACAGCTGGACTACTTGGGCACTCTAACCTCAAAAAATGTTTTGTTAGTGCAAATAACATAAAACTTAGGCTTTTCTTCACAAAATAAATGATAAATAAGCCCAAATTATTTTAAAATAACGCTGTATTTGCAGAAAAAATTAAATTTAACATTTTTAGAGATAATTTTAAGGAGAAGAAAATGTTAGGAATTTTAAGAACTTAGTTGGAACAGTTAAGCAAGATGGTAGAGAAGTTCCTGTGCAAGGGTGTCTATCAGCAGCAAGGACTTAGTAATTTTATATTTATTTATGGAGTGACGAGGCATACTGTTTATTTAAATATTTTACAGCACAATTAAAAGTATCGGCCCAAAATTTGGGCACTGGAAGCAACTTGCTTTTATTACCAAGACAACTGTAAGAAGCACACGGTTTTTAACGTTCGCTTCTGGTGAATCTAAAACTGTCCAAAGTTTTTATAAATACCACCCAAGCAAAGCTTAAACTCAGTTTAAACCCAATGGAACATAATTGGGGAAAACTGGAAGTTAGAGTGCGAATATCGACGTTAAAACGAAAAGCAAACTAAAAGCAATATAATGATCGAAGAGTGAATGAACATTGGCTTAGAAATCACAAAAAAAAAAAAAAAAAAAAAAACTAACAAAATCTATTCCAAAGCGTTTAAAAACTGTTGTAGATACTGAAGAACAACCTATTAAATGATAGCACAATGAAAAATTAGAATATTTACAAATGTGTAAGTATTTCTTTAAAATGTACGAAGATTTTTGTGGGATCAGTTTCGTGATACTTTTTGGCTATTAATTTCTTAAAAATCAAGTTTTGTTAAATTAGAAAAATGTTTCATGAAATTTTGTTAAGAGTAGATCATAGATGTTACTATTCAACACCGATTCCGAAATATTAATTTTAATTAACGAAAAAAGCTATATTTCATTGAAAATGGCAAGTGTACGAACACTTTTGTGAGTTACTGTAGATTTATAGCTGCAATTCAACTCTGCTTGTTCGAATGCATATTTCTTTGGAATGCTAAGAGGACTACATTAAATGAGACTTCTGCAAAATTAGTTTCGTATTTCAAATTGATTTTAATTGCTGTGCAGAGGTAAATGTTAATAATAATAATAAGTAAAATAATAAGTAAAATTTACTTTCAGAAAATCTTGAAATGCAATTAATGTTTAGTCATAAAACGAAATTGTTTCCTTTTGGTTCTGTACTCTTTAGCCAACATGGTTTCATCATTGAACGTTTGAAAACTTCAAAGTATTCTCGTCTGAAATCCTATTGAAAACAGAAAAATATTTTGGAAAAAAATAATGGTGGAGGAGTGTAAAGGGGTGAGGAGGGGGCATGGTGAACACTTTGATTGGACGCTTATTATTTGAATAACCGCATTTTAAAATATTCCCGTAACTTGGTTAACTTAGTTGAATTTATTCCTTAGAAAAATGAATAATCATTCAAATATGCTAAATGATAGCGTACCAAAACAATGTTCTTCAAAGTTCTCAAAGCGATTTCGAATTCGACGAAAGGTGGTTTTAGTAGGCTGTATAATGAAAATTCCATCCTTATTATTCCTTTTCCTCCGGTTTAAAATTTGTTGAAACCTTATTAAATGCAGCTTTAGTCACTTGAAGCAATTTAAGAAATGAATTTTAAATGAATTTTAGCAAATATGATGGAAGACGAAGATCGACGTTTTCCAGAAGCTAAGATATATTTTTAAATTATTTTTAGTATCAGTCCCTGAATTACTGAGACATAAAAAAAAAATACTACTTTCTTTTTTTCATTCATTCGTTCGACTAATAATCACAAGTAAACTCAGATATAACCAAGAATTGGTGAGTATTGCAATCGCCTCGAAGCGATTGCAATGGTGTTTCACTTGAATTCGACCCTAAGAGAGTAATTTAATTTAACTACATTTATGTATTTTTAATATTGGCAACGGATTAAAAATAAAACTCAAGATATTTTACTTAGGAACGAGTTTTTTTTTTACTTGGTAAAATGCGTTTTGATGTGCTTTCTGTTTTCAATTCTTTTTTCAAAGAAATTAAGGAACACTTTCTACGAAAGAACTATAATTGCTGCATAGTTTAAAAAATGCTAGAACTTAATTTATTCTTTTGTTTACTTTTAACGATATTTATTTCATTAGATGAGAGAGGCGGATTTTGTTTTTAGAAATCAGCTTTTAGTGCAAAAAAAGTTAGGTTTGACATAATTTGCAGTCTCAGATAATTAAGAGAATATTTATCAGATGCTAGAATGCCGGTGTCGATAAACGGAAAAGTAGGCTCGTTTAGTTCTTGACAGAACTTCTTGTTGAGGAAGTACTTTGCAATTTATGTATTTTGCAGTTGGTTCTTTTGCTCAAAATTAATTTAATTTATTTAAAAAAAACTATTCTTAAAAAAATAGCAAATTAATATATATTTCTTTTTATTTATTTTAATTTATTATTTTTTTTAGAGGGAGGTACAAATGTAATTTCTTGTACCCCCATGTCAACGCACATGCTTTTCAGCATGTAAGGATTTTTCTGAAGCACATAAATGTTTAAATTCCCCGCTGGAGTTCTTTGTTGCTTTTACAAAGAGGGGGAAAAGAAGGGCAGATTACTGTGACTGTTGCTTTCCTGCATCAGTTGTATTATTGCTAAGAAACGAGATTTACGGAGCTCAGCGTTTCCCAACCTGTGGTACAAGTACCATTGGTCGTACGCGGGTTGCTGTTTGGAGACACGTGAAAATAACCAATAATAGCGGACATAAAATAAATAAATAGGGTGAGTTCTGGTAAGTGCGTCCACGGGGTAAGTGCGTCCACTGGGAATTATATGAACACTGTCCTGAAATGGCTTCTGCAACACATCGACTATGTTAGATAACTGTCTAATGATAATTTCAATAGTTAGAATTCAGGCCTGGATTCAATAGACGAAACACAATCAGAGACAACTTAAATGTCTTCAAAAAAACTCTAAAGTAAATATTGAGAAGGTTTTGTTTCAGTTTCTCTTGTAGTCATACCAAGCAATTGAAGTCAAGAAATACAAGTTGTTTCTTTTGAGTAATAGCTACTAATAACATACATGGGGTGTTTTGATAAAATACTCTAACTAAAATTTGTTTATATGACGGTACGCACTTTCCCTTTCTTTAAAGTAAGGTGGGG
Source organism: Uloborus plumipes (assembly GCA_038373865.1). Taxonomy (NCBI): domain Eukaryota; kingdom Metazoa; phylum Arthropoda; class Arachnida; order Araneae; family Uloboridae; genus Uloborus; species Uloborus plumipes. The sequence continues at coordinate 176,987 of JAXGGA010000203.1, read as the reverse complement.
GTAAGTGCGTACCATTATTGATGGGGCAAGTGCGTACCACTATCATGAGGCATATGCGCACTATTATGCGGAGCAAGTGCGTACCATTATGATGAGGCAAGTGTGTACTATTACGTGGAAAATCCGACTCTCGCAATTCACCTTTAATTTTGCTTATAACTCTTTTATAAGCCGATTATAAATCCGACGTCATTTCCATCAAGTATTTATATTTACATTGAATGCGGCATAAGATTTCAATTTTATTCATTACCTCTGAAATATATTGGCTTTTAGATATCAGTTAGTAAATTTTTCGTTGAAAATAGCGATCATAAGCTATACTTAATTTAAACCAAAATGACAAATCAAGCAATGAAATTAAGTGAAACACTAAACAAGGAACCAACTGATTCAAAAATGGTGGAGTAATGAATAAATTATACTTAAGAAAATTAAGAACACCTTGTGAAAAACTATTTCAATGTACAAGAAAAAAAAAGTACAAGTATCATATCATGATCAATTCTGTTCTTTCTTTTTTTTTTTCTTTATTTTGTGTGTGTGTGTGTTTTTTTTTTTTTTTTTTTTTTTTTTTTTTTTTTTTTACTGCTGCTGATTCTAATAAGAAAAATATTTTAAAACCGTATGTATTCGAAAAAAAAAACGAATTGTTCACAAAGGTCACCTAACGATCAACCATATAAATAGAATTCACAGAGGAAAATCACAGGGGTACGCACTTACAACAACGCTATTGGATGCACATGTCTCATCTTACATTTAAGAAGGGGTAAGTGCGAACCCTGGCTTAAACACAGACTGATTAATGTATTAAACTAAAATCTGTACCTCAGAACCAGACTAACGTAAGTCCACTTTCGTCATTTTTCGGTAGGGGGGAAAAACGATTGTCGAATACATCGTTTTTCCCCTCTACTGAAAAATGACGAAAGTGGACTTACGTTAGTCTGGTTCTGAGGTACAGAAATAAACTATGTAGACTATAAGTGATTATTACTAAATAAAAACAACTTACATTTGCTCACTTGGTCTTATTAAAAGGACAGAGGAAGAATCACAAACACAGCACTCTCAATCTTCAAATCCAGTTGTTCGCTAGACACGTGGGATATCTCTGATTGCGTTTCATCCATGCAAGCAAGAGCTGATCTCTAGTATTATGAATTATCCCAAGGCAACTACCTAACACATTTAATACGTGCCAGAAGCTTTTTTCCTGTTCAAATTCACATAATTTAAGGTGGACGCACTTACCCCGCTAGGTAGGGAAAGTGCGTACCTTAGAATAGGTGTCATAAACCAGGTCACAAAACTTATACTTATGGTTTATTTGACATATTATATGCTTGAAAATCTTAGTAAAGGATCTGAAAAGAAAACTAAAAATAAATTGTGAGTGTACAAGATTTTTCAACAGAACAGCATCCTTGAGAACATGAACTTTGAAAAAAAGGGTACGCACTTACCAGAACTCACCCTATTATTGAAATTATTTTTCCTGTAATTCATAAAAATTATTTAAAGCAATAATATTATACAGGAATAGAACTATTACGTACAGTCGATGATCAAAAATTCGGCAATCCAACTGATCTCTTAAGAGTGCAATTTTAAATTTAGTTATTAGCCATCAGTAAATTCCAGAAAGTTATATGTTCTTTGAAACAGTGTAAAAGAATCTCAGTCAATGTAGCTTATAAAAATATTTGATTGTGATAAGAGAATATTGTTTTTATTTATTTATTTATTTTTAATCATTCTGTGTTTTTAACCCGTGACGCAACAAAGAAGGAGTTATAAGTTTGACGTGTCTGTGTATCTGTGTATCTGTCTGTGGCACCGTACAGCCTAAACAAATGGGCCGATTTTTCTTTTTCTTTTTTTTTTCTTTTTTTTTTTGTTTAAATGGTGAAGTGATCGAAAGTGTTCTTAGCTAGGTCGCGTCTTTGGATGACATTAATTGACAAAGATATTAATTAAAAACCTTTAAAATATTTTTCGCGATTTTTGAAGTGAAAATATATTGGAAAATTTAAATCAATAGTATCAAAAGAAAGAAAAAAAAATCTGCGTCTGATAAGATGTGTTTAGAATTTTCATGAATAAGAGAACTCAAGTTATAACGTTTTTTAGCAAATGCGGCTGAGGCTTAAATCTACAGGATTGGAATCCGATATCGTTCTCGGAAGACGAGAGGAAAGAAAACTGCGATTTAAAATGTTTATCTGTTGCCAGAAAAAGAAAAAGGAAAAAGAGAAAAAATAGTGAAAGCAACCTCTCCTCCCACAAATAGCTGAAAATAAGTAGACAATTCACCAATAAATTCTTTTTACAGAGTCTTTTTAGCTTCATTGTTCAGATTATTTATTAAAAAAAGAGAAAATAAAAAAAAAAAAACTAGTATCTTGACAAGAAAGTCTCAATTAATGTTATACTCCTATAAACTCAACGAAGTCCAATAAAGTATAATTTTTAAAAATTATTTGTTAAAAATTCGACATACTTTACTGCTACGCATAAGTTTTTTAATTTCGGTGCATATTAGGAAGATGGAACCCCAGGCTTGTGCGATAATCAGACACCGTGGTTAATACGAATAACAAAATTTCCATCAACCAAATGAATGGAATTATCAGCAGTTTGGCATAATCTGTGTCTACGATTATTTCGCAGAAAAACCCCTTCTACATTGTATAACGGCCTATTGACCCGCTTACCATCAAAGTCGTTAACTAAAAACGGCCGCCCAGCAATGACCCAATTACGCGCTTCTCTCAACTTGACCCCACGTGATAGGGGGGGAGCGTTATTTTTAATCGACCCTTTGGTTAGAAATTTCTTCTGTTGCATGTGCGATCGATCGATCGCTGGACGCGATGACGTTCCAGGAGACGGATGAATTCTTTTCGCGCCCACATTTCTAAGGTCAACTTATCAAACTGTTCTTTGATAAAGTTTTATTTTGTATGTTATCGTCATCTTTAAATATCACAAGGGTAAAATATTAAAAGTAATAAATCAATGAATAAAAAGTTTATCTCGGCAATTTTCTGTACATTGTGCAGGCTGAATGTATGTATTATGAAGGTTAAATGAGAGCGTTGACTACTTGTCTGAATATTATTAGAATGTTTGCTTCTCTGTCTGTCTATCTGTCTCCAGCAGACTACCTGCCACTCCGAGGCGGATTGGGCACCATCGTATTCAGAATGTCCAAAGAAAGCCCCCAAAATTAGAAAGCCGCGCATTTTGTTTGAGCTCTCCCGCAAGATTTGTAAGCGCGCTCCACATCCCCTTATTAAGCAATTTAAAAAAAAAAAAAATCCCGTGTAACTCATCGTGTTATTTTCCTGGTTTGTGCGCCCTCAAACCTCGTGCGCCCTCTCCCCGCGCCGCGGGTCAGTGGGGGCCCTATGTACGCCACAGACATTTGTCCTTTTCAACGTTACATTACATGCCCTTATGCTAATGAATGGATTTTTTTCGTTTCTACCGTGTGCCAGGAATTGCTTGATTTGTAATGGATTGATTAACTATATTAAATTCATCCATGGTGTTCTGCACAGGTATGCGTACAGCGACGGCTTGCGCCTGCAGAGCATCGAGGACGCCATGATGACGGCGTTCGCGGCCAAGAAGTACGCGCTGCCGCACCTGCTGGACCAGTGCCTCTCGTACCTGGAGTCGAACGTGTGTCCCAAGAACGTCTGCCAGATCTACGAGTTCGCGCAGTCTGTCGACGCTCCCCTGCTCGTCTTCCTCTGCCTCAACATCGTCGACCGGCAGACCTTCCACGTCCTCACCTCGCCACACTTCACGATGGTACTGCCCAGCACGGCGGAGCTCGTCGCCTCCAGGTCAGCTCCTATCTTTTTTTTTTTTTTTTTAAATCTTGTGTGGTTCCCACACTACTTCCCCTTATACGTTTAAATTTCATAATAGATGCCTTAAGTGCCGTAAAGTTATTAGAACTGAGTCAAGCGGTTTAAAAATTCCTCCAGGCTAGTAATAACGGAATGGACGATGAAAGGAAGGGCAAATGTTGAGCTTCTCACGAGCTCGCTTCAGAAATCATCCTTACATTGTAGGAATGCAAAACTGAATCTTATAAAAAAATTACTTTTCAATGAGGATTCAGAGGAAATGAAATTCAATATCCCTTTCAGTTGGCTTTCATTGCTGATATTCTTGACTGATTCATGAGCCAACTTCATTCTCTCCTTTCCCGCAGGCCGTACCTGAACCTGTACTCCGAGTTCACGGTGTACACGAGCCTGGTGGCGTGGGCCGAGGAGGAGTGCCGGCGGCGTAAGATCTGCCCCGACCCAGACACCCTGCGCCACGTGCTGGAGCACCACCTGCCGTACGTGCGCTTCCTGGCCATGAGCCCCGAGGAGTTCGCCAAGGGCCCGGCCAAGTCCGGCATGCTCAGCGTCGACGAGTGCTTCAGCATCTTCATGAACCTCGCCATCCCGGACTGCGTGGGCGTGCCCTGCGGGCTCTCGCGCGACTACGCCAAGAGGGCGGCGCCGCCGGAGTACTTCGTCTGCACCAGGTGAGCGGCTGCCTGACCCAAGGCCCCCTATACAGACGAGTCGACGCATCGAGATTAAGTTTCGCCACTTTGGATCCAATTCATTTACCTCTACTTTCAATTTTTCATTGTTGCGAAGTGGGGTTACTAGAAATTTTTTGGCACATAAACTTGTCTATCTAAATGAGAGGGAAAACCAAAAATATGAAGGTCCTGGTCCGTTCATTTTAACGTGAATTGAAATGTTTTACGGCTTTTGCTAATTTCCTAAATCAAAGCAAGTTGATATGTTCAAGCTCTAGAGCTGCGAATTTGGTGTGTTTTGAACCTTAGTTTTTGTGTTAATATGTTCTCAGAAACACTTATTAAAAATTAGATGCCATTGCTTCGAGATGTTGAACTACTTTCTTTTATTTACCAACAAGACCGCACAAAAAAAAAAAATACAAAGCAAAGAAAAGAAATAACATCCAGTGCTAATGTGTAAATTGAACCACGTCCTCCGCCTTATGAAGCAAAGTTTCTATCCTGGAGCCACGGAGACCGCTTTTTAGTTTTTGCACCTGATTAATGACGTGGCTTCATGGCAGCATATAAAAGACTGCATTTCCTCCGAAACTTTTGCTTTACTTTTGCTGACTATTGATGTTTCTCACTTTTCAGCAGAAAATAAAAATAAAAATCACAATTCTCATATACTCTCCCTTTCTCCCCCACAGGTACAGGGGCCTGTCCTACTCCCCTCCGGGCCGGCCCCTGCGTGTGTTCGGGGCCCGATTTTCGACGCTGGAGAAGAACGTGTTTCTGGTGGGCGCGGCCTTCCCCGTCCGGCTCGACAACAACTACTACGCCGTCCGGCAGCCCAAGTACACAGGCGTCGTCAGAATCGCCAGGCGGTGAGTAGCAAACTCATCTCACGTACTGGATGGCAACGGCTCAAAGTATTCAGTGTCAGTAGCGTTAAAGAAACTAGTTTTATTTAATAATTCCAGACATGATACTCATATGTATAAGTTTAGAGGCTGGGGGGGGAGGGATTTTTTTATGTTTTAAGGCTTTTATTAAAAATAGAACAAAGAAAAAAACTCTTACTTTTTTCTGTTTGCGAAGTATATATAAAAAAAGCAAGTTAGCCATCAATGGAGATCAAACAGTATTTCAGAAAGTTGTTTTCGTAGTGGGCTTAGCAATCTCTACTCTTCAAAACTTATTAACATTCGGAACACTCTCATATCAGCATGTTTCGCTTGTTAACTGTACTTGCAACTCAAAATACGATGAAATACTGCCTCTTAGTTTTCCAACTCGTTGTTTATCAGGAAACAACTTAGCTACAGAGCGTGAATTCAATGCACCTATTTTCAAATTCAACCTTTTCAGACTCCTCAATATTTTTCATAAAACTTACAGAGTTTGTTGACGCAAAATTGGTTTATGCTGTTCGGATCTGAGATGACATGATATGGCTCCACTTCATCCCTTCCAATATTGAGACCGAAAATCTCAGCATTATCACAGTTAGAATAAGCACTCCTGTTTTATTATATTTCATTTAGCTGTATTAGTAGTAGAGAAATCGTAACACAGTGTTCTGTGCTCAGTAGTTCAAGCAGTTGCATGCAACATCAGATGAAAAAAGAAATTTAATTTCACTTTACCTTCAAAGTCTACGGGACCAAACGCGGTGTTTCTCCGCTTAAATTTCTAAGTTAAGCATTTTTAGGGGGGAAATTAAAGCTTCCGCAGGACCGTAAACTATTGTAAATCTTATATCGACCATCAACCTCTAATGCTAAAACGAGAGAGAAATTTTCATTCTTCGCAATGAAGATCATAGTGTTAGTTTCTAGCGAGTATGGCAAAACACTTGACATGATAAAACATCTTGTTTAAAGGGAAAATCCCGCTTCTTTCGCCATCCCGACTTCTGCAGTTGACAGACCAGAAAAAATGCATGAAAAAAGCTTTGTAGGATAAAACATCAGTACTCTAGCTATAAACATTAAACATAGCTTAGTGCTCTGACTTCGTGTAAAGGGCCGTGGCTGCCCGATCGGTAAAGCGTCGGACTATGATCGGAGGGTCCTGTGTTCGATCCCAACCAATCAAAGATCCACGTCTCCATTAAGGGGGATGGGGGACGTTAAAAATGTTCATGGTCACTAAGTCCTCCAAGTGAAACGATACCTCTGGGGGTGCTGGGTCAGGGGTTGATTCTGCACTTGGTCTGGTTCAAAAAGTATAGAGCGCTCTTCAGGGCCCTAGATCAGTTAAACCACGAGTTGTGGCAGGTACGGGGGACATTGGAGTGAGAAGTGTAAAGTGAAGGGAAGTGAAGCGACTTCGTGTAAAAGACACAGCTGCTCATTCATTCTCTCTTTCTTCTTTTCGCAGGACGTTAGACGGCAAGATCGAGCGACAAGAGTCCGACGTGAGCTTCCAACTGTCTAAAGGAAAGGACACGACTTTCACCCTCCGAAAACCCTACTATATCAGGCGGGGCGAGAAGTACGAGGTCGAGCTGTCGGCCCACTCCCTCATCTCCGACGATGTCATCGTGCCCCTCCTCAGAAACAAGAAGAGGGAGGACCACGTGGAGGGAGTCACCTTCCAGTTCATCCCCTTCACCAGGGTTAAGCTCTCGGCCATCCTCGACATCACGGAATTCACGGAACTTCACTTCTACTGCTAAAGCAACGAGCAAATGGATATCTTCACAAGTCGGAAGTTCCCTGACGAAAAGTATCAAAATGGTTTGATACTCAACTCTTCAACTGATTTATATCTTCGGCGACATAACAGAAGTTGGATTTACGAGAGCTTTACCTTTGATGGATGGCATTAACTTTTAGAAATGAACCATTTCATGATCGTTTTTGAATTTTGCGTTTCTGTTTTCAAGTAGAAAACCGTAGCATTCCTGAAGTCGGTATTGCATCAAAGTTTCATGACAAACGCCTGCAAAATATTGTACTTCACATGGATTACATTGCTACACTATTCTTTTTACTTGAGACGGTTGAAAACATGTGAGGTGGAGATGCTTGTTTCTAGTTGTTCAGCATCGTGTAAATTATTCATAAAACAAAGACTAATTCCTTCAAGAAAGGTCTCCTTCACGTTCATGTATATGACCTAATAGTTCACAGTCTGATTAGCCTAACATGATTCATACTCTCTGTAAACATAAGCTCCATTTTAAAATTGAACGGAACAAAATGTTTGATATGCATTTTATATGTAGCACTTCCAAGATTTGCATTTTCATTATCATCAAAATTATTAAGAAGAAATGGGCATTAAGGAGTGTCAGCATCAAGTTCATGAGTATCGACATTCGATTTCACTGGTGTAAACTCTTTAATTCAACTGAATCAAGTTATATGTAAATAAATAAATAATAGCAACAACAAACTTGAGAAAGCGGGGGATTTGAAGTGTTTGACTCGGAGCTTACCCTCCTCATTCCATGATTTTGGATTTCCTTCCTGTCTTCATGTAAATGATTCGCAAAACGCAATAGAACTGTGTTAAACGTGTCTCTTCCATTAAGCTTGCCTTCATCGACATTTTAATCTAATTTATCCAACTCAAATTTTTTGACATCATAGCTTTTGAGAGCATTAGAAACAATACATCAACACATTATTCAGTCAAATGTAGACTAGATAGTTCGTCCCAATGGAATCCAGATTGGCGTTATGATTACGATGTAGACTAAGCCGCTTTCTTACACTGCCCTTGACTTGTATCCGATGAGGTTCTATTTGCCGTTGGACCACCAATGGAAAGGCAAGCATCTGGTTTATAGGCGGAATTGGAAGCGTATGTTACCTTGCAGAGATTCCAATTTGCTAAATGTGAAGCAGACTCATTGAAAAGAACGTAACGGGTGCCTTCTAGCGATTTTCCCCTTTTCCCCACTGGGCTCATTTAGACAGAATCGTCTAACCTGGCCTTTCGCCAATTTTCATACTAAACGTGAGTAAAAAGCTAACAAATAAATTAACCTAAGCAAGTTCAAAAAGGCTTTCTACGGTGAAATGCGCTGTGTAACAAATGTGGAACTCGCTTGCATTGCAATCAGCATAGTTTCACGTGTCTATGCTGTAAAAATGTTTACTGGCTAATATGCTCACCTAACACACCTTATATGGATGCTCCAGACACACTAAACACTTAGATTAAATATGCATATTTTAAAGCAGCAAAACTAAGCCGTCAACTACTTTACATTTTATGATGTCATTTGTGATTGCATAATTCATTGCCTTCATTCTGTACTGCTGTGAGAAGTACAAAAGTGCCTATTTCTATATATCTAAAACCTATAGTTATGAAATAAGTTGAATCAGCTTTTATTTATGAGATGGAGGTTTTAAATGTAGTTTGTGAATGAATGACTTGAAGATTTGCTAACAAACTTTCACGGAGAAGTTGTGTAGTTATTCATTGGAGAATAGATGTACAGATGTATTTTTCAAATGTACAGCAGTGATATTCTTAATGATTGCAGGAGTCTCTTGTGTAAATAATTTTCTTCATAGCATCTGAATCAAACATTTACAAGACTTCACGCACCAATGGCTGGTCAACAGTCAAAAACAAAGGGTCATCTACCACACAATTGGTAACAAGAATTTGACTTTGGAAAAGGTTATTAAGATAAGAGTACTTCTGAGATAAAAGTACTGAGTAATAATGGAAAAAATACCTGTGCCATTCAAAGTATGAAAAAATAATTAGTACGAGTTTTAAGCTTTGAGTGCACAACTCATTTTGTACTTTCGCATAAAACCTGTAGAAAATAATGTGTAACAAAGAATGATTTTGATGTCTTTCTTGTAAAGCTTTTGCACTTACGCTACCACACTGATACATTTTTCATTCTCAATTAATGTTTCTAAATATACCTGCTACATTTTGGAGAAAAGTTGAACAACATTTTAGGATAACCTCTAAAGAGCCTTCTCATAATAAAGAAGTTTTAAAAGCAAAATTTGGCTCTTGAAAATTGATAAAGCGCGAAAGTTTTTACGAAAACTTTGTTCAATGTTTTCCAAAACATTTCAAATCACAATTTATACTTATTCTTCATTAAAAATACTAATATAAATCATTTTCGTCAAAAAAAAAAAAGAATTATTTTAAAACGTTCAGCAATGTCTACTTTAGGCATTTAAATTTATAGTTTATAACCGTATACGCTTGCACAAAGGAGTTAGTTTCTGAACAAAAAAGTACAAAAGGTACCATCTTCAAAATTTGTATTTGTACGTAAATTGTCAGAAATGTGTCAAAACTCATGTGCATAAATACCTACTGATTTTTTTAAAATAAAGATGTTGAGCTCCCTTTAGTACCCATGTAAATTGAGCCCTGGCCTTAAAACTGCTCTCACTGAGTAAAACAAGGAACAAAACCAGGCCCGTCATTTAGGGGGGCAGGGGGGTCAATTGCCCCCCCCCCAGCCCCCCTAAATGACGGGCCTGGTTTTGTTCTTTGTTTTACTCAGGGGGACTTTAGGAAATCAATGTATTTACATATGAGGGGCGTGGTTTTTGTTGTTTTCTGGTGAAATTATATTGTGTTTTTACCCTTTGCCTCCTCCCCCTAGAAAAACTTGAAATGACGTCCCTGATCGTTTTTAACAGTATAAAAATTTTTCAAAATTTACAGTGCTTAAGAATATATTAATATTCAACCCAGAAAGTTAAATTATAAAAAACGACGAAATTTTATAGGGTGGGAAAGCTGAATTCAATCTGATAATGAAGATAATCAGTAAATTGAAGTGTTTTATTGATTTATAAAATAGACATGCTATTATTATACATGAAAAGGTAAAAACTTCGTAATTAAAATCCGCCGTACTCGATTAAGCCGCTTTTCTATATAAAGGCCCGTTTTCCTAGGAGTGAAATCGTCGATCTCTGGTGAGGCGACAGACGCCGCCGCCTTCTGCGCATGCGTCTGAGCCGCAGAGTGACGTCGCTTCATGCCACGCGCCAATCAAACTGGTTCTGATTGCAGCGTGCGTTGCGCCCGGCGTCAGCGACGATTCTAGGAAACCGGGCCTTAAGGTACAGCATAAAGACGGTACAGCTCATAAAGCTAATATTTTATCAAAAAATCACAAAAATAGAGTCTAGTTAAAAAGTAGAGATTTGTTTTTCGAAACGTATTGCATTTCCCGTGTTTCGTTCAATCAGCTTTTTATAAATGTTTAACAATTCATAGAATTAACAGAATTGAAATATGATAAATCAAACACGTAAAAATAAAAATCAAGCAACATTAATATTAAACAAATTCAGATAATATCAATTAAAAGGTAAAAACGGAAGATTATTTGGAGATTTCTGTGACAAAAGGTGATTAGGCATCGCAGTCTCTTTGATATTTTCAAAGAGATCTGCTTTCTATTTTGGAATTTTTTTACAAATATCTTAATTACTGGGGCACATTTAGTAATTCACTTGGTTTTAAATTATTGAGCTATCTTCAAAAAGAAATACAAATGTAGCAGAATTAAATTGCTTCCTAGCTCAAAAGGTCGAGACAAACTCTAGTCCTCTTGCAACAAGTTTTAGTCCTTTTCTAGTCTACGCAATTGAGAGCGACGTGCGCGTGTGCAATCTGAACTGTACATAGTCTTTGAAGATGTATCATTCCAAGCCTTAGCACATTTTTGCACAGAATTAGGCAAGAGTCATTTCTATTTTTTCGAGTTGACTGTGTAAATACCCTTCGACAGCTCTGTGCACTGCCTTAAGACACCTCAACGTCGAATAATTTCGAATAGAGTATTTTTAAAGTACCTATTTTAGTCGTATGTTCGTTTTTTCGTGAAGAAAGCTTTTTGTAAAGAAACTTACCCCGGATATGAAACTAAATCGTGAGATATTGTTACAGAAATATGTTAAAAATTATTAATAAAATTGTTATATATAATTGTTGTGTTTGTTCTTTTAAATACTGCTCCTTTTTATTTTAATTTTAATTTATCAATTGAATCGTTTATTTCAGAAACACATATTAACTCTTAAACGGTGAAGAGTGGTGTCGCAAGCTAAAGAGGAATTGAAATTTTGCATCCAATTTTTGTAATGTTTCACTTGCATTTGCATACATAAATAACAAGAAAAATTATTTTAAAATTTCGTAGTTTAATTTACTAAATTTTACAGAGTTCACAAGAAATTTTTATAATGCTAAGCTCACCACATAGATGACTAAAAATGACATCAGTTAAATGTTCTCCCACAAGTTTTTTTGTGAAGTAAAAAGACATTTTGAAGAAATAACTGCTAAATTTTTGCTTTAAAATAATTAGAGCATTGTGCAAATGGAATGTCAGTTGTTGAAATTTAAAGGAAAAATTTGTTATGATTACTAATTGCACGAGAAAAGGGGGTGGGGGGAAGCTTAAAAACGTCTGTTGTTACGTTTTAAAAAGAAAACGATTCAACTAACAAGTATTGTTTTCATGAAGAATCTCTTTCAACCAGAGAAAAACTAATGAAGAAAATATTAGAAACATGTGCTAAAAAAAGGTCGAGCAACTTAGATTGAATTGGTTTAAAAATTACCAACTTATCATCTTCTTTGGACGAAAATCACACCATTAATCACAATGCAAGTTCTCCAGAGGATAACATATTGAAGCAAAAGAAAATTTTGGAGCACTGTTTTTGAACTCTACGGGAATCCCACTCTTGAACGACACAACAGACATGTGTAGAAAAAAATAGATCAACTCAGATCCCTCTAAGTACAGACGCTGAATGCAGTTATTCTCATCTGCGACAGAATAGCTATGATTTATATTATCGTGAAGAAATCTTATAGTGCTCCAAAATTTCGGAAGCAACACAATTTCGACAGAAACATTAAATTTCTTAAAAACTAGAGAATCATCCATAATTTTTTAAAATCCAAATCGAATCAAAATTTTACAACCCGGAATAAAACTGAAATGCATGGAATGCTGCAATATTTACATGATCAGTAATGAGAAAATATTTAAAACATCCCACTTACTTTTTATTTTGCAGGAGCTTTTGAAATGGCGGGTAGAAATTACGTTCCAACAAAAATGCTGTTTTCGTACCCTTATGTGTCAAATCGAACTAATTACTGCTGAACTAGAGTGATCAGAAGTTCGGTGAACGTCAGGTTGACATGTTGATATCAATCGAATCTCGCTGATGCTGAAAACTTAGTGGTGGATGATGATCAGAATGGCAGCTATTTTGTTCATTTGTTCAGTATGAGGCATCTGCTGCACTTGGAAAAACGGCACGGCAGCCATTGCTTGACAACAAATGAAAAAGATTGAAGTTGAGATGTTTTGCTCTTTTTGTCAAAAATAATGAGCTATGGATGTAATTAGGGGGTTAAGTGGCCGATCGGCAGAAAGCACTTGGTGTGTCAGCTACCTGCGCTGTCAAAGAGGACGTGGACTTGATTCTACAGGTGCCTTGGCTTTAATTTAATTATCTTTATGAAGTAAATCGTTCGTATGTTTGATTGCAGGCAAGGCGTTTTGTCTGCCGCCCTCCTGAGTTGAATGCGAAGTTAATTATCTTCTTCTAAAGTAACGATATAGATGACTTTGATCCAACTGAAGTAAATCGAATGGCGAACTGAATTTGGTAGACAATTTGTGGAAGCTGACAATTTTTTTCAGGATAATCTTATGATTTGTTTTAGGAAAAACGTCGAAACCTGATCTAATAAACTTAAAAAAAAAGACTTAAAGTAGGTATAGTGCTGTTCGGATAAGTTGATTCCCGAGATTGACAATGTTTATCTATTTTTGGCGTAAAGAAGGGTAATTGGAGCTAAATTAAGTTGAGTTACTTTCAAAGTCGTTTTGAAAAGATTTTCCAATTGAAATCTGCGACAATTTTCCTTTCCTATTACCCGAAAAGCTGGTAAAATTTTTCTATGTCCGTGGTCAACTGATCAAAACAGCCGTATACGATGGTCAATAAAAAGTTCGTTGACCTTTTTGAGTTTGTGCTTGACCTGACAGGACACGGTTTAAAGCTCTCTCTGTTACAACAAATGTAGCTAGTAGAGGACATGATTTTATTACATAAAGAGGTAAATTATATCTGTGGCGACGCACTTTCCACTTTGTCTGCACCAAGTGGGCCACTGAACAAATCCACTCTGCTGCCGAAACCTTAACAGGGAGAACCTCCCGCCGCAGATGCCCTTTTTCACTGCGAGGGAAAAGCTGAAACATTCACACTTACCTTCATTTTTCTCCACGATTCTGTGTCAAGTTTCACTTTAAAAAGGGGTACATTAAAAAAAACAAAAGAGAAGTTTAATACTGCGAAATATTTTATATACAAACCATTCATTTGAATAAACTCTATGTTTCTTTGGTGACGTCAGATGAATAGTAGAGTGGAAAAGGGAAGAGGGATCATCCTCGGAAATGTTTCCTAACAAATGCCTTAAAAAGGCAGTTTTAAAAAATCTTTGAGACTTTGGAGAAAAAAAGTAAAGGGGGTTTAGAGTCCTCTCTCTGATTTTTTTTTTAATTGAAGTCGTAAATAGCTATTTTTGTATAATTAGAACAAAAAAGTTGGAGGGGGAGGGGCAATGTTTCTCCTGTTTCCTCACGAATTTTTTCATACATGAAATCAATTTAATACTACTTACAGTAACTTTACGAGATCAGGAGCTGTTCCCGGAACTTTTTGAAAGTGAAGCTTTGTAAATGTAATTTCAATCTATCTTTGGTGTTATTAAAGTAATGGGAAAGGATTGGATGCTGTCTCCGGAAATGTTTCAATCGTAGACTATTTTTAGTGACTTCAGGGTATTCGTCGACACAATGCCGGAAATGCTTACGACATTGAACTCTAAAAAACACAATTTTGCCCAGTTTGGAAAAGAGAAACTCTTTCAAAGGAGTTCATAAATCTTCTTTGGAAAAGTTATAAGATAAAATTTTTTAAACTCAATTTTATAGAAACGTTGGGTGAAGTTACGGTACTCCGCAGTTATACTCCAGAAACTTTTCGACACTGAAGTTTTGACAACGCAATTATAGACAATGTTTGCTAACTACGGAGAAAAGCGCAGGTGGAATTTCCCCGATTTCCGAGTAAGAGCCGGAGTTGGATTGATTTTAGAGTAAACAGTTAGGAGTTGGAGTTGGAATTGAACTTTTTGCCTGTAACTCTTCCTGGGCTACCGAGTAAGGGTCGAAGTTGGGCTGATTTTAAAGTAAAGGGTTCGGAGTTGGAGTTGGAATTGAACTTTTTGTCTGTAACTCTTCCTGGGCTACCGAATAAAGGCCGAAGTTGGATTGATTTTAGAGTAAACGGTTTGGAGTTGGAGTTGGAATTGAACTTTTTGCCTGTAAATCTATCACGGCAAAAGGAGTAAGGGCCGGAGTTGGATTGATTTTGCAGCAATTGAGTCGAAGTCGGAGTCGGAGTTTAAGGCTTCGAAATTCCGGGAGTTGGAGTAGGGGTTGCTCATTTGCCCTCAGACTTCCCAGATTTTGCTTATATGCCCATATTACTCCCCTTCTTTGATGCTCCTCTGAAAATAAAGTTACCTTGAATAAAGGAGAACATAATGAACGCAAAAATTAACGCTTGTGCTATTAATACGCAAAAACACTTGAAAGAGGCCCTCAGAGAGAAACATAACTTCATAATGCACTTAGGGTTGCAGACTGAAACATTAAAGACCACTCAGTGAATGGAATGACGGATCTTCCGGTCGGAGCAAAAAAAAAAAAAAAAGAACAGGCTCGTGCATAACGAGCCACTTATTAACGCAGACGATGGAAGGGAAAAAAAATGATGGAACCATGCAGATCACGAAGCACGAAAAAACAGGGCTCGATTCCGATTGAACGCTCGAATAGAGGGAAAAATGGGAAGCGAATCCATAAATGAAAAGACCTAACGAGATCTCATGAATAAAAGGCTTAAGTAGTCGGTTAAGCCGTTCGAATTCTGAAATCAACCCGGGAAAGTCTCTTTCATGCAATGATTCGTTGTAGTTCGTGCAGGCCCGTCAGTTCGAATTTTTCCAGGTGGGAGGAGCAATATTCAATGCAAATTTTATCTCGGAAAAAGTCTCGCCTACTTATGCGAAAAAATATTAATTTTTTTCCAACCCAGTAGTCCCACTGACCGTGGAACCTCCTAAATGACGGGCCCGAGTTCGCGGGATGTTCAGATGAAGGAAAAATTGCTAGTTTTTGTTTTCACATATGGTTTGAGTGAATGAAGGCCAGGCAAAAACACTCACAAGCATCCTGTCGTGTTGAGTTTTCTGAAAATATTCAGACGTTTTGAGTAAATTTAAGCCACGTCCGTTACCACTTCATATTGTAAGTACATTTGACTTATTTTTTTTTTTTTTAAATGAAATACCTGTGTAGCACTTTCCTAGAAATGTTATGTACAGTTTTCTTCTCTTCAATTCGCAAAAAGCAAGTTTCAACATTGCACACAGCTATTTGCATCACTCAACAACCCCGAAATAGCTGTGTAAAACTATTTTTAAAGCTATTGAAATGCACCTTCTTACATTAGGTGATTTGTGACACCGTGAAGTTTTTTTGGGGGGGAGGGGACGGGGGAAGGTAGTTTTAAGCATTTAGAGGGTTCAATAGCAGTTAGTTACCTCCTTTAAACCTGAGCTAAGGCAGAACTACATGCAATATACTGACATTCCAGTTATCTCATTCAGACTACAGTTTCATTCTAATTTGGACTTGTCGGTCTGGCATAGACAATAACTGAGCTGAAGTAGATGCCAGCTGCAGAATGAAGCTGAAAGCGCCTGACGCACCTAAATTTGGACAAAACTGCAGTCTCTGGATGATTCAACTGATCCTCTCCCCCCCCCCCTGACGGTAGATTGAATGCACATTCAATAATTTCATTTCTTAATATTATGTAACTAAACAACAGTTGAGAGCGTTTCTTCCGTTACCTACAAATCCAATGAAGCTATTGAAATATGAGGGTCTTTTATAATAGGGTCATTCCATGTCAAGTGTACGAGGCGTCCCCACTCGACCCCCTCCGATTTTGATGAAAATTTTTTTGGATGTACATATAAGACTTGCATGAAACCATACCAAAGTATAGCTCTATAAGCCTTATGGTTTAGCCAATAAAAATTACACAGGCCAACAAAAAAAAAACTTTTTGAAAACTTTTTTAATTTTAATAGCTGATCTTGATAGATTTTTATGTACTGAATCCAAATCTGCTTGTAGTTTTTATGTATCACCCTTAGTTTCCAAGCAAAATGTATTTTATTATATAGTCTAATACCCATTTACAGTATATAGGGAAATCAATGAAACACTGTAGAATCGTAAAAATGGTTTGTATTTACAGTAAAATACTTGGAATAGTAATTTTATGTGATGATACAAGGTTCACTTGTCAACTGGAATTGCTTTATATTTTCTTTCCCTTTTTTCCTTGAAGCTTCTTGTGTAGCTTTTCCTGCGATGAATAGCTTGCTGAACTTCCCGGTGAAGTGACCAACAGTAATCCCCCATCATGTTGTAGCATGTGTTTCAGCAGTGCTGCCAACATCATCTTTGTTCATTAGACCTATTTTTTCATGTTATCTTAACTATGAAAAAGCTGTTAAATTCTAAAAATGTTTCTTTATTTCATGAATGTAACTATAAAATGTGAATAAATGGTGGGTGATACAACTTTTTAAGCATCATATTTGGATTCAGCAACCTAAACAACATAAGAATAAGGTATTTTCATTAAAAAAGTTTTTTCATCGTTGGCCTGTGTTATTAAAGAAAGGCCTCTTTTTCGTGTCTTGAAAAAAATGAACAAATCGTCAAGTTTGTGCTTTTATTGCTCGCGACCTAAGACGATTATCAGGCTCAAACTTGGTGATTCTGATCACTGTTTAGGGTAGAATAGCCTACTTGTGTAACAAAAGCTTCATGCACTGTAGATTTTTTGCAATATGCTGCCAAAGTTGGTAAAATATCGTATTTTGGTAAATTTTGATCATACGTTATCAGCTTGTATCTGCAAGTGGCATCTCGATAGCTCAAATAATTGCTGAATTATGCGAGTTGAAATCCCAGTTAAATTTCTTTTTTCTCAATTTTGTCTCAATTTCAAAGAGCAATATCTCAAAAGGGTCATCTTGGATTTCAATTTTCTTTACACCATTGGAAAGAACACACTTTTCTTAACTAAAAAACGTTATTTTTATTTTTGAGACAAACCAGTTTCAAGGGATATTGCAGGTCAAAAATGTGTACGTCATTCAACGTGAAATCAAAGAAAAAAAGACATAGACCTCAAAAGTTGATGTCAATTTGTTCTATTACAATTTACAGGAGCTATTGTACTTATTTTCTGATAAAAAAAACTTTTTTAGATGTTTTTGAACTTTAGTTTTTGTGTGCGCATCCGTAAAAACTCAAGAAATGGCAAAAAAAAAAGTTTGGTTTTTAACAAAAATAATTATCTTCTTATCGCTGCTATAAGAGCTTGAGTCATTTCCTATGTGTTATTTTTAAGCTATTGAAACAGAATTTCGGATGATATGTCACTTGTCAAGGTTGTAGGTCATTAATGTTTCAAGGTCATAAAAAGCATTTTCCCATTTTTCATCAATTTTGTTTATGGGCAAATTGCAATCATAGGCTGAATATCTAAACACATCCTCGGCAGTATAATGAATGGATTTTCAGTTAATACTTATCATATTTTCAATTACTATTGCTATCATTTATTTACACGGCGGAAATAATTGCAATATTCAACTCTATCGAAAACTTTCGTTATCGCATTTTAGAAAAATGGCTCTGCAGTCCTATTATACATATTTTTTATCACGTACACACCATATTAACTGTTTTATTTATTATTTATCTCATTTATTAATTATTTTTATGTTTATTTTATTTTATTTTATTTTATTTTATTTTATTTTTTTTGAAAAGGGAACAATGCTTTTTATGAATTTAAAATATTAATGACACCTTGCCAAGTGACATATCATCCGAAATTCTGTTTCAAGAGCTTAAAAATAACACATAGGAAATGACTCAAGCTCTTATAGCAGCGATAAGAAGATAATTATTTTTGTTAAAAAACCAAACTTTTTTTTTTTGCCATTTCTTGAGTTTTTACGGATGCTCACACAAAAACTAAAGTTCAAAAACATCTAAAAAAGTTTTTTTTTTATCAGAAAATAAGTACAATAGCTCCTGTAAATTGTAATAGAACAAATTGACATCAACTTTTGAGGTCTATGCCTTTTTTTCTTTGATTTCACGTTGAATGACGTACACATTTTTGACCTGCAATATCCCTTGAAACTGGTTTGTCTCAAAAATAAAAATAACGTTTTTTAGTTAAGAAAAGTGTGTGCTTTCCAATGATGTAAAGAAAATTGAAATCCAAGATGACCCTTTTGAGATATTGCCCTTTGAAATTGAGACAAAATTGAGAAAAAAAAAATTTACCTGGAATTTCAACTCGCATAATTCAGCAATTATTTGAGCTATCGAGATGCCACTTGCACACCTTTCGGACGAACTATCAGGCTACAAACGAGGAAAGAATTTGCTTCAGAAAGTCATTCTCTCAGCAGATACAAGCTGATAACGTATGATCAAAATTTACCAAAATACGATATTTTACCAACTTTGGCAGCATATTGCAAAAAATCTACAGTGCAGCTTTTATTACACAAGTAGGCTATTCTACCCTAAACAGTGATCAGAATCACCAAGTTTGAGCCTGATAATCGTCTTAGGTCGCGAGCAATAAAAGCACAAACTTGACAATTTGTTCATTTTTTTCCAGACACCAAAAAGAGGCCTTTTTTCAATAATTTTTTTGGCTAAACCATAAGGCTTATAGAGCTATACTTTGTTATGGTTTCATGCAAGTCTTATATGTACATCCAAAAAAATTTTCATCAAAATCGGAGGGGGTCGAGTGGGAATTTTCTCGAAATTTGGGACACTTGACATGGAATGACCCAATAGAGAAATAGTTACTTTGACTGTTACTCTGATCACCGTTTTCCCCCCATCATCCAACACATTTTAGAGATAGAGCGCTCTCCCCCCCCCCCGCAACAGAAAGCTGAAGGAACAAATTTACTGCTAAAAATGAACAATAATCTCCCCCTCCCCCCCCATTGCAGGCTTATCAAGGCCGTAGTCAGGATTTTTTTTCGGGGGGGGGTTTGAGGTGAAGAAAGTTTGTTTGAAAAAGGAAATAAACAAGAGGTTGCAAGTCTTATGACGCAATGGGAGCATAGGCTGCTTGTACGGAGCGGGGGGGGGGGCAAGGGGGCAGCTGCTCCCCTTCACTTCCGAAAGTAGGGGCCCTGCCCTTCACTTTTTAGAGCGAAAAATTGTAAATACCACAAAAATGTTTTTTTTTTTTTTCATATCTTATTTCACAAGAAAGGAACTTTGAATTGCAAAGGGGATGTCTACAGTAAAATCCATCCTGCTTTTGAGACTGTATTAAAATTTTTAGAGGTCATTTGTTAAAATCCAATAATATAGCTTAATTTTACAAAACAATACAAAAAAAAACAGCTTTAGGGTGCCGCCCTAAGCTCCTCACAAACTTCTTTTGATCCCCTAATTTCTTGGTGCACCAGCCGTCTATGATTGGGAGTATGTTGGACTAACAGGAAGGAGAGCGAAGTTGAAGTAATGGACAACACGTTAATCAATAGGCTTTTGGGAAGAAGGAAAGGAGTCTTTCTCCTCTCCTGCATTATTTTTCAAATAAATATATCAGAATTTATGACGACATCATGTTTATAAAATTGAAGAAAAAATAATTAAAGAATTTCAAAGCTTTGTTCCTTTTTTTTTTTTTTGAAAGTTTAATCTACGAAAAACAAAGCACACAACTACGTTTCATATTTTTTTAAAAAAAATCAGGAAAATTTATTTTTAAGTCGGCCGTTTATTCCAGTCACAACAAACAGCGGAGTGATAAGTTCAAATCCTGGTAATCCTGGATAAGTTCAAATCCTGACGTTAGCGTCTTTTTTTTTTTTTTTTTTTACAACTGCGTTTCGTTTTACGCTACGGGCGTTGTAAAAAGTTGCCAGCAGCAACAAATGTAAATTACACTGCGGTTTTGTGTAGGGGAGAGCGGGGCTAAAAGTTCCGTTTTTTGATCAAGCTCAAAATTCGTTTTGAAAACTTTGTTCAAGAATTAATATTCCGAGGTTAAAACTTAGTATTATATGTCCCTTTGATATACAGACTGTTTTTTGAGTTGTATTTTGTAAGGTTTTTTAATAATTAATTTTATAGCAAGTAAAGTCGAAAAGGAACAACTAACCCCGTCTTGGGGCAAGTTGTTCCGTGGTTGGGGCAAATTGTTCCGATATTAACAAGACGATGAATAACGATGCTGATTTCGAATTTAACCACGTTGCGAGATGAATAACTCCTTAAAAACATAATTTGTATTAAAAAAACAATGGTTGATATTAGTATGACTTTATGTACGGCTTTATGACTGTATGTACGTATGTTATGCATGTGCGTATGTAGGTATGTCGCGTAACTCAAAAACTGTATATCGTAGAAGATTCTAATTTGATATGTTGGCTTTGAGGGAGGTCTAGTTGTGTACCTCCCCTTGTGGTTGCATTCGAATGTTCCCGGGGGGGGGGGCTTACCCTTCTTTGGGGTAAATCAGTGTTAATTTTAATATAGACAAAAGTGATATGAATTGGCGCAATCACTTGACGATATATCGCCAAGCTTTTGGTCGCCAAGTGTTTGACGCCAACTTGGTGACAGCTCGCCAAGTTGGCGACAAATTTGCCGAAAAAAATGATTTCTTGAATTTCGGTTCAATTTTTGAGCTATTAGCGATATTTTGCGAAAAATCCACTGAATGCTGTTAAAATCGACCATATTTAGAAAATTAGTTTACGCTCAAGAAAAAAAATGGCAACCCATTTTTATTCAACTTTTTTTTTTACCATTCATTTTTTTCACGCTAATTAGAACAAACAATATCTGTAAATCCAATTTGAAATTGATTTTTACTAACTTAAAAACGCCTGTATCTTTTTGTCGGGTGAAGCGGTTAGTAATTTCCAAAGCTGCGCGAGAAAATTTCCTTTAGGACGTATTTTCTTCGATCTTTCTGATGAGACCTTTGCTTTGAGGCTTTTCCTGTTACGACGGGATTTAAAACTTTTTTTGGCGATTGATTTCTTTTTTGCACTAGATGCCGGCAAAATATCGACTTTAATAATGCAATCGGGACTTATAGACACGCGTTGTTTGACAAAAGTTTTATTCTCAAGGTAGACCGTGCAAAGCCGGGCAACGCATCTAGTAAATAGTAAATTATAACACATTAATATGGTAAAATACAGTTAATACAGTGCAACAAATGAAAATTACATAGAATAACTAACAGCTTCAACAGCTAATAAGCTAAGATAATTGGTTCAGTCTTCAGTTATAACAGGGAGCTATCTAGAACTTCTAATACGATTCTCCGAAATTATGACTGTTATATCAAAGTATGAAACATATTTCGATAGCTTACATGGTTCGCTTTTCGAAAATTTTATATCTAATATATATCTATCGGATAGACTGAATATTTCTGGATTTATGTTTGATGAAATCTCACTCTCGGTCTTCACAGTAGCATATAATATTTATTTATATGTGTATTAAGTCACTGCATCACTGGTTCAGATCAACAGGGCAAGACGTTTCTTCGGGATAGTTGCTAATTTTTCTGGGGCAAGTTGTTCCGCGGAACAACTTGCCCCCAAAAAAGGGAACAACTAGCCCCAAAAGCACATGTCTTTAAAACATTAAATTATAGGTTAGATAACGAAACATAAATAATTTCAGCGTAGGATATAAGGGTACACAATCTATCTTCATGTAAAAAAAACAAAAAGCTAAACATTAACTATTCAATTTAGGGCGAAAGACCAAAAACACCAAAAACAAAAATATTTACTTTCGTAAATCAGTAATGCACGTGCTCGGCTTTTGATACACCGGACGCCACTGGGCTGGCTAAAATGGCCGCCATTTGTGCACTATAACATTCTATTTCACGACGTATTTACAAAATACATGTATCTTTTTTCTTAGCTGAGTTATTTCAAAGGGAACAACTTACCCGCGGAACTTTTAGCCCCGCTCTCCCCTACCCTTTTATCCGCATTAAATGTTATGATGGAAATTTCCATCATCATGCAAAGAAGGGTTAAGTCAAAAAGATGACCCGAGATGAGAGAAGGAAGATAAACTGTATGCGTTCACTCGAAACCCGTTGGATCGGGGGGGGGGGGGGAATATTTTTCATTTTAGTAAGTATTTTTGAAATTTATTCATTACAATAGGAGTTGAACACGGGAGTCTGACTATGGTTTTAATTTTACTTTCTTTGAAATCAGTTCAGAAGCAAATTTCTCCCGATCATGCCCATTTCCCTTTATTTAATGTTTTTGCATGTAGGGCGAGGTTTTTTGGTAATTTGTATTGAGTGTATACCCTCCCCCAACCCCCTGGAAAAGTAAATAATCTTCGGCCTGGTTCACAAGTAAGCCAGTTATTGGAGGGAAAATCAAAATTTTTCCTCGTTCGGGGCACAAAAGTTAATCGGGCCTTTTACTCAACGAAAAATTTCGCTCATATAAATCTCTGTACTTGCTAGAATATAGATGTTTTCCATAACAATACTTAGTATACAGGTCCCCACAACATATAGGATATTGGTTTGACCAAATGGGTTTGAGGGGCGGGCATATAGGCCCTTCAAAATAGTTCTAGTTCTTATCAAAAAATTTCTCATCTTGGCCTGGCCCTGCGAAAGGGGAGGGCAGCCTGGGCATGGCCCCTGGGCTCGCTAAGTTAGAGAGGCCCGTGAATTTTAGTTTTCCACCATCAGTGTCCAATTTAGGAACTCTAGGACAGTAGGGCAGACCTTAAATTTCTAAATCGGGCCTTGAACATCTGGATGGGCCCATTGAAAAGTGTATCGAAGTACTGTAGAGTTGAAACCACAAACTTTGATTTTCAACTTCATGATTTCCATATTAAAATCATACTTTGTTATAATTTACTATTTCGTCTTTGATTTGCTCCCCCCCCCCTCCCAAGGTGGGGACCTTACGGCTCTAGGCCGAGCCTCATGGACTTCTTGGTAAATCAAGCCCCTCGCATCAATGGTAAATGAAAGGAAGAGAATGGGGGCAGAAAGTGTCTGGCTCCCGTCGCCAGAGATCCCTGCTTTCATGTCCCTGCTCTGGGCATTTTCATTAACTCATCACCTGTCCATTGATAATAACAATAACTGATTTAAATATCTGTATCTGTTATTACTGTGATCAATATGTTAACCCATTTATGCCCAGTGTCCTAAAAACAGGACGCTTGTTAGTTACTGCATACAAAAACCTGTAATGGGTATATCCCTTTACTAAAGCTGTTTTTCATAAGTTAAATAGTCCCCCTTCTTGAGAAAACCAGATAGAACCATTAGTTGGACATCAGAGTTTATTTATTGACAGCTATTTTCAGACAAATCAGTCAAGCAACAATCCAGCATGGGTAGCCAAAGAAAGTCAGTTTTTTTTTTTTTGCGAGCTTATATTTCATAAATCTAAATTACTTTAAAATGATTTACTTAAAATTGATCACATATGCCTTCTGTAATGTTACTTTACTAAAGTAAAGTCAAGTAAAGTCGTATTTTGCGCACATATCTGCCCAGTGTCCCATAAACAGGACGTTAAATAACGTAATAAATATGGCAACGGCGAACTATTTTAAGCCTAAAATGTATGTAAACCATTCCAAATAAGAGTTTTAAGCAGATAAAATTGAAAAAAAAATTTTTTTTTTTAAACTTGGGCATAAATGGGTTAAGAGATAGAAGTTTTCAAAAATTCGTATACTTATTGCTAATTTGTTCACAGTAAGCCCAAAAAGGGACCACACACTTGTTTTATGGCGTAAAGGAGAGGATCTTCTTTCTTTTTCCATGATAAAAGAATCTCAACGACAAGTCCATAAATTTTGTTATCCCGTTAAAGATTATAGACCAGCAGGAGAGACGGAATAATTTAAGTTTTAAGTTGAAAAGAAAGAAAAAAACTCCTTTGGCGAAATAGTGGAGCAGAACTATTCAAGTTTATTCAAATGATTTTTTTTTATTTTTATTATTCTAATTTTTCTTTATATCATCAAAAACCTCAGACCCGTCACAACTTCGAGAGGGGGGGGGGGGGGGACCTCCGACCATCAAACCTTGAAATCTTTTTTTTTAGTTGAATACTTTTTTAAAACTTTTGAGGTTTGAAAATTTCGGGGGGGGTTCTGACCCCCTGACCCCCCCCGCTGGCTACGGCCTTGAGGCTTATTATAAAACACATCGATCTTCCTTCATGTACACTGTTAAAAAAATTCCTGAAATTTTACTGTAAAAGTTACTGGCATCCATGTTGCCAGTAACTTTCACTGTAAAATCCAATTTTACTGTAAAATTTTACGGTAGGGAATAGTTAGAGATGAAAAATGCAAGATGCGAGCAGCTAGGATCGAACCCGAGACGTTGCTATCGCACTTCGCTTCCTATCCACTGTACCAAATAGACCACACATGACGAACAGAAATTCAGTATTAATTGCTTCGCACAGTAAAGTCACGTGGTTTATCAATTGGCGCTGTAATTGTTTCTTTTTTATGGTACAATGAACTGTAAATATTTTCTGTACTGTAACGCAGTACAGAACGCGCACGCTGTACTGTTTCGCACAGTAAGTCACGTGGTTTATCAATTGGCGCTGTAATTGTTTCTTTTTTATGGTACAATGAACTGTAAATATTTTCTGTACTGTAAATGCAACATTTTACAGTAATATTTACCCTAAAAATTTCCTAAATTTTTAACAGTGTACCGTAATTTTTAAAACAAATTTCCAATTTTCTTATTTTGACTAAGATAAGTTACCTTAACTATTTCACTTTGCCATTTATTCCCCTTATATATAAGTACTATATGCGCTATATAAGTACTATATGCTTCGCACAGTAAAGTCACGTGGTTTATCAATTGGCGCTGTAATTGTTTCTTTTTTATGGTACAATGAACTGTAAATATTTTCTGTACTGTAACGCAGTACAGAACGCGCACGCTGTACTGCTTCGCACAGTAAGTCACGTGGTTTATCAATTGGCGCTGTAATTGTTTCTTTTTTATGGTACAATGAACTGTAAATATTTTCTGTACTGTAAATGCAACATTTTACAGTAATATTTACCCTAAAAATTTCCTAAATTTTTAACAGTGTACCGTAATTTTTAAAACAAATTTCCAATTTTCTTATTTTGACTAAGATAAGTTACCTTAACTATTTCACTTTGCCATTTATTCCCCTTATATATAAGTACTATATGCGCACCCATAGATACTAGTTTTTAATCAGAGGACTTTTTCTGCGACTTCCTTCATAACCAAGATGACCTTCAAATTGAAGATGACAAACGCTCCCGGACAAATACCATTCCAGTTCAAATTATTTCAGTTATTGTTTCCCTTCCAAATCCATTTCCGCAAAACACCGCTTCGAATGATCTCGTCATATCTAAACTTCGCACAGTAAAGTCACGTGGTTTATCAATTGGCGCTGTAATTGTTTCTTTTTTATGGTACAATGAACTGTAAATATTTTCTGTACTGTAACGCAGTACAGAACGCGCACGCTGTACTGCTTCGCACAGTAAGTCACGTGGTTTATCAATTGGCGCTGTAATTGTTTCTTTTTTATGGTACAATGAACTGTAAATATTTTCTGTACTGTAAATGCAACATTTTACAGTAATATTTACCCTAAAAATTTCCTAAATTTTTAACAGTGTACCGTAATTTTTAAAACAAATTTCCAATTTTCTTATTTTGACTAAGATAAGTTACCTTAACTATTTCACTTTGCCATTTATTCCCCTTATATATAAGTACTATATGCGCTATATAAGTACTATATGCTTCGCACAGTAAAGTCACGTGGTTTATCAATTGGCGCTGTAATTGTTTCTTTTTTATGGTACAATGAACTGTAAATATTTTCTGTACTGTAACGCAGTACAGAACGCGCACGCTGTACTGCTTCGCACAGTAAGTCACGTGGTTTATCAATTGGCGCTGTAATTGTTTCTTTTTTATGGTACAATGAACTGTAAATATTTTCTGTACTGTAAATGCAACATTTTACAGTAATATTTACCCTAAAAATTTCCTAAATTTTTAACAGTGTACCGTAATTTTTAAAACAAATTTCCAATTTTCTTATTTTGACTAAGATAAGTTACCTTAACTATTTCACTTTGCCATTTATTCCCCTTATATATAAGTACTATATGCGCACCCATAGATACTAGTTTTTAATCAGAGGACTTTTTCTGCGACTTCCTTCATAACCAAGATGACCTTCAAATTGAAGATGACAAACGCTCCCGGACAAATACCATTCCAGTTCAAATTATTTCAGTTATTGTTTCCCTTCCAAATCCATTTCCGCAAAACACCGCTTCGAATGATCTCGTCATATCTAAACTACGCTCCCCAACACGAAAACATCCATTGCAGACAACATGGCTATTGATTGCCTTCGGACCAGGAACAACTTCTAAGGAAGACAAACTGCCCTTAAAATGGACATTGCTGTCAAATAAGTGAAGGAATTGCTTCCAAAAATGACTTTGACATTTGCTTTAAATAATTTTTATATATCCTTTTCATTCGAACTACATACTCTATGAAAATATAAAAAGCTTTTTTTCTTTCATCTGATGAATTGAATACTCCATTCTAAATCTGGCTAGTGATTGCGATGTGTTTTTAAAAATGGCTTAATTTAGTTGAATGCTGGTGTCTCAGTAGCTGAGTGGATTCGTCGACTGGTGTCTATGGTGCAGCAGTGGTGGTAAGGCTCGAATTCTACCCCACTCTAGCCTTATCTGTTAACTTTATCTCATATTATCTATATTCGTGTTGTAATTGCAATAAATGCGTAATTGCATTAACAAGTCAATAAAAAAATTTAATATCTTTCGGCACATAAAAAAGATAAGATATTTATTTCGTGGTCCTCGTCGTACCTAGCATAGTTTCAAAAAATAAAATGAAATGAACAAATGTTAAGTGAACAAAAAAGTAATGTTAGTTTGTGTTTGCAAACCCCCACATTTTTACTTTAAGTCACTCATGCAAACACCCTTGATATTAACAACCTTTTAAAATCTAATATGGAAAAAAAAAAGTAAATTCCCGATCAATAAAAAGCCATGTAGTTGTGGGCTAAATGCCTTCAGGTGATATTTTGAATATTAGTCATTTTTTTAAAAGTAAAACAGCTATCTAATTAAAAGAAAATCAGATGATGCAATCTCGGGTAATTATGGTGGGTAACCCATCGTTTAGCAGAAATTTATTAATTGTTTGTTAGACCTCGTTTTGAACAGTGAGATCATCACATGTTTCAGAACCACTCTTTTTTTTTCTGTTGACAATTGCTAGAATAAACTCCCCCGACATTGTACTACTACTCCTATATTCCTTTATTCCGGTTACTATGAGACAGAAAACTTAAAAGTTTGTCTGATGTCCAAAATGCCATTTAGAGATGTTTTGATCCAATACCACTTCATTTTTCATCTATCCGGGATTGATTATTTTCTCACAGTAGGCAAAGGATTGTTGATAATGATTGTAGTTAAATCATTGATTCAACATAAAAACTTGAAAAGAATTTATTGTTTGAAAAAAAAAACGACATTTACTCCCAGTCCCCCTATTTATTTATTTGTGCATTCATTAATCTTTCTGTGCAACTATAGTACACAGTGCCACAAAAGGGGGGGGGCACTTTTTAATGTGATTTTGTTGAAAGTAAATAAATCAGCAAAACGTAATAAGAGCTGATCTTAACGAGCAATAAATTTAATTAGTTTCCGAATGACCGTCTTTTGCAGCTATACAGAGACAAAACAGCTTATGAAAATTCTCAGCCATGGGCAATGAAAGTCTTCTACCTTTACTGTCGTGTGGTTCAGAGGAGACCTGAGACTTTAAAATATACTGTACACTGTAATTCATGGGGCTGAGGTCTAGCGAGTAGCGCGTCACTCTACACATGACATGTCAGAAAAACAAGAAAATGCACTGTAAAAAATGAATTTGTTTTTACAGTGTAATACAGCTAATTTTATAGCAATAAACTGTAAAAACTGATAATTTTACAGTAATAAACTGTCAAATTGCTTATTTTACTGAACTGAACTGTAAAATTGCTAATTTTACAGTTTATTACCGTGCGTTTTACAGTTTTAAACTGGAACCTCTGCTGCCAGTATTATACTGTTGTTTTTACAGTATAATACAGCTAAATTTTACGGCAATAAAGTGTAAATAAAATTTCAAACTTGACAGTAAGAAACTAAAATTGCTAGTTTTACAGTTTATTACTGTGCATTTTACAGTTTTAAATTGGAACCTTGGCTGTCAGTATTAGACCGTAAAAGCAACAGTTCATTTTTTGCAGTGTGCGCTTTATTCTACTCTTCAGTTTTTCTCGCCCACTGGGCTGATGCGGAGTGCCGTTGGTTTTCACGTTCTTTATGTTGGTTTCACGTTGGTTTCCACGTTCGTCCCCCATATTCTCGCTGGTTTCGCTACTCTGGAGTCCAGTCTACATTTGCTTTTTGGCCCTCGAAAGTCCAACTTCTAAAGAGACTCACTACTACACTGTAAAAAATGAACTGTTGTTTTTACAGTATAATACTGGCAACCGAGGTTCCAATTTAAAAGTAAAACTAGCAATTTTATAGTTTCTTACAGTAAAGTTGGCAATTTTGCAGTTCTTGCAGTAAAATTTAGCTATATTATACTGTTAAAAAACAGTTGTTAAAACAACAGTATAATACTGGCAGCAGAGGTTCCAGTTTGAAATGTAAAATTCACGGTAATAAGCTTAAATTAGCAGTTTTGCAGTTTATTACAATAAAATTAGCAATTTTACAGTTTAGTACTGTAAAGTTAGCAATTTTACAGTTTATGACTGTAAAATTAGCAACAGTTTATAACTATAAAATTTGCATTATTATACTGTAAAAACAACATTCATTTTTTTTTTTTTTTTACAGTGTGGGTGGATTTTAACGTCCTCATCCATAAAAACCAAAGTTTTTGGCCGCTTGTACGAAGTCCGCCACAGTCTAAGACTCACTTTGGATTTTTGAGGATGATCAACAATTGCCGAGGAGCTTGGAGTGTCGTGGTCTACATACCAAATCCTTTCATTCTTGAAGCTATGACCTGGTTGGACGATAAAAAGCTTCTCGTCGGCGAAAAAAATTGTCTTCCAACTTGAATTATGGTCCGTTTCAAAAGTTTTTGGTATTCATGGAGCCACACGAGTTTGTTTTCTTCATTGAAAAGATGAACTTTCTGGAACTTATGAAGATTCTGTGTGAGTTCTGGTTCTGTTAGCCGCTCTGATCGACCAAATATTCTCATTTATCGAAACAATTTCCTCGTTAAAACCACGGGCTTAGTTGAAGTATCTTTTTGATAGTTTTACGATCAATCGAAGTGTTTACTGTACGTTTTTGTCCACTTCCTTAAAGTCAACCATGATTTCCCAGCTCCTTTTAACGGTAGATTGCATCGGACACTGTTTTCCAAGATACATTAAACAAATGGATTGTCGATTGTCGTTCTCTTTGCTTAATCTACTTTAAATAGCTTATTTTTTGCTCGATATTGAAAAAAGCCAAAAAAAAAAAAGGAAAGAAAAGAAACGTAAACTATGAGCTGCATTACGATATATTTTAAAACTAAGGTGGTATATATACTATATACAAAGAAATGAACACACTCATTTAAAAGAAATTATAGTTTACTTCTATTCTAGAATGCAAACTTTGTTCGAGGTTTTTCCCCTATATTCTGTAATAAGTAGCTTATACCTTGAGTAGAGACATTTATTCTAAAAAAATTATCTGCCCAAAAATTATTGACTTTTTAAAATACATAAACAGTGCACTGACGTATTCGCTCTGCAGAAACGAGAAAGTTTACTCATAGATTCACTTTATTTCTGCAAGTTCTAACTGGGACTTTTAATTTTAACGTATTCGAACATAACTACACCATAACCCTCAATAAATAATCCAGTTTGTTGCATCTTTGGTTAGAAAAAGGAATCGTTCTCAACTTTCGGGTGTGTAAGTATTGTGTAAGCGTGGCCTTTACAAATGATACTTACAAAGGAATAAAGATGGCAGCACCAGCAGCAAAGAGTTTTCAAAAATAAGATTTTTAAAAATAACATATTTTCTGTTTTGGTTAATTTTTAACCTGTTTATGTTTCTCTGAATACTTAAACAGGTTAATATCACGCCATTTTAAAGAAAATCATTGAAGAATGACATCTTTGCTCTTTTGATTAACCTGAATTTATCCACCTTCAAGGAAGAAATCGCGACACGGGTCATTAGCTTTATTATAAGAGTACAAAACACAGAACTTCAACTTGATGTTGATAAAAACTCATGAGTAAGATGACCGTTTATTTTTTTTTTCCTTAAAACGGGACACTGATCAATTTTAGGCATTTGCACGTGCAATTGAAAAAGTGGCTTTTATATATAGCTCATAACAGACAAAAATAGTAACGAACACCTAAACAAGAGGAATTGATGCAGTTTTTTAATGTAAAAATTGCTGAGCGATTCCATACCAAATCACCGAAAATAAAAAAAGTTGGTCGCACGACCGACTCGGATTTTTTTTTAATTTGGTACACATATTGATGGTATAGAGGTATGAAAAAGCCCAAAAGGAAAGTTACCTGCTCCACTTATTTTCTGAGATACATGCCCTCAAAGTTTGTCCGCCACGTCAAAATACTAAAAAAGTGATGTTATTTAATTATTTTTTATAAAAAATTGTACTCATGCAAAATAAAAGTGTTAGATATCTATGGAAACTAGTTACTCCAGGCATTCTGAAAAAAAATACTAGAACGTTCATAATGAAAATTGCCAAGGTACAGGGCTCTTTGAAGTTGTCACCACAAAAACTTGATTTTGCAGATTTTGCTAAAATTCAGGCATTTATTACAAAAAAAGGCAAACAAAACCAAAGGTTTTCTCACTTTCTGGTAGTGTACAGGTCCTCCCTGTAAATTGCTATGCAATAAATTTTTTGGATTTCTCACTCCTTCTTGGAAATATTTTAGCTTAAAGATAAGCCGTAAGGCAAAAAATGCGTTTTTGGCCATCTTGGCAGCCATTTTTCTCATAAAGGGGGAGCAGTAGAAACTTTAATTTTTTTTTTAAACAAGCCACTGATATGTTAGCTATTTACAGGAAAAGAGTTTACTTTTGGTTATTTCTCCCATTAAGAGATATCCTGCTGACAGTATATGCATGTTTTTCGCGACGACCATATGCTTTTGTTCCCCCTCTCATGGACTTAAAATTAATTAAACCAAAAAATAATGATATATTTATTATTAGCTGTATTATCTACCCAATATGTCATGAAATTTAATTTATTAAATCATTGAACAATAAATTAGATAATTGATGAAAAAAAGAAAAAGTATTTCTCTGATGCCTGAGTATTATGCATTCATAATTACAAAGCACTAAATACTTTCTTGAGGAATTAATTAACATAAATGAGCTCTAAATATTTATATTATAAGCAATACCCAATGTTGTGATTGGGATACTCCTGTTTTTAATTGAAGAATTTCTTGAATATCACATGAATATCAGGAAAATAAATGAGGTCTTTTCGTTTGATGTAGGATATTTTATGACAAATTTCATTTGATGGGCTACTAACTGAGCATGGTGATAAAGAGCTATTAATTTCAGCATCGAATTCCATTTTACCTTATTAACAGTTAAATATTTACAAAATAAGTCAATAAATAATTTAATATAAAGCCATGCTAGAAGAATTAAAATTAGTGCAACTAATTTATTCCCATACTGATCTTTACAAAATTGACATGCGTTGAGCACTGATAAGAACTGACAAGAAAAAGTTCACTCACTAAAATATTAGTTCACAGATACTATAAAGCATACATTCTATTTTCCACAAAATAATACTGCAACAAAGAACAAGGGTATCCTCCTGTTTATAGCCATCAATCAGGAACATCCAATCACAATATTGGGTATTGCCTATGAGATAAATATTCGAAGCTCCTTTATTTTAATTGATTTTTCAAGAAATTCTTTAGTACCTACCCCTTTATACCCTTGTTCTTTGTTGCAGTATTATTTTGTAGAAAATAGAATGTACGCTTTACATTATCTGTGAACTAGTATTTTAGTGAGTAAACTTATTCTTGTCAGTTCTTATCAGTGCTCAACACATGTCAGTTTTGTAAAGATCAGTATGGGAATAAATTAGTTGCACTAATTTTAATTCTTCAAGCATGGCTTTATATTAAATTATTTATTTAATTATTTTATAAATATTTAACTGTTAATAAGGTAAAATGGAATTCGATGCTGAAATTAATAGCTCTTTATCACCATGCTCAGTTAGTAGCCCATCAAATGAAATTTGTCATAAAGTATCCTACATCAAACGAAAAGACCTCATTTATTTTCCTGATATTCATGTGATATTCAAGAAATTCTTCAATTAAAAACAGGAGTATCCCAATCACAAGATTGGGTATTGCTTATAATATAACTATTTAGAGCTCATTTATGTTAATTAATTTCTCAAGAAAGTATTTAGTGCTTTATAATTATGAATGCATAATGCTCAGGCATCAGAGAAATACTTTTTCTTTTTTTCATCAATTATCTAATTTATTGTTCAATGATTTAATAAATTAAATTTCATGACATATTGGGTAGATAATACAGCTAATAATAAATATATCATTATTTTTTGGTTTAATTAATTTTAAGTCCATGAGAGGGGGAACAAAAGCATATGGTCGTCGCGAAAAACATGCATATACTGTCAGCAGGATATCTCTTAATGGGAGAAATAACCAAAAGTAAACTCTTTTCCTGTGAATAGCTAACATATCAGTGGCTTGTTTAAAAAAAAAATTAAAGTTTCTACTGCTCCCCCTTTATGAGAAAAATGGCTGCCAAGATGGCCAAAAACGCATTTTTTGCCATACGGCTTATCTTTAAGCTAAAATATTTCCAAGAAGGAGTGAGAAATCCAAAAAATTTATTGCGTAGCAATTTACAGGGAGGACCTGTACACTACCAGAAAGTGAGAAAACCTTTGGTTTTGTTTGCCTTTTTTTGTAATAAATGCCTGAATTTTAGCAAAATCTGCAAAATCAAGTTTTTGTGGTGACAACTTCAAAGAGCCCTGTACCTTGGCAATTTTCATTATGAACGTTCTAGTATTTTTTTTCAGAATGCCTGGAGTAACTAGTTTCCATAGATATCTAACACTTTTATTTTGCATGAGTACGATTTTTTATAAAAAATGATTAAATAACATCACTTTTTTAGTATTTTGACGTGGCGGACAAACTTTGAGGGCATGTATCTCAGAAAATAAGTGGAGTAGGTAACTTTCCTTTTGGGCTTTTTCATACCTCTATACCATCAATATGTGTACCAAATTAAAAAAAAATCCGAGTCGGTCGTGCGACCCCCATTCGGTGATTTGGTATGGAATCGCTCTGCTATGAGTGCATTTAGTGCTGATATTAAACAGGAATGAAACTCTTAGCTAGAGAACTACGATTCGAAGCTGTGCACCCTCGATCGCTTTCCAACAAATAGTCATGAGCAAAATCAACTTTTTTATGACTGCATAAGACTAGGGGAAGCCTAAAATGAATTAAATTATTATGCATGACTGAATTCATTACTATAAAATACTTAAACATTCCACCCAGTGACTTTCGGTTGAAGCATGCAGTATTCCGCTCGGTCTTCTCAGAAAGCTGGACATTTCAGTATGTACAGAGGCAATGGGACAGAATGCCTGAAAAAGGGACTATCACATTCAAAACGTGACGAATGGTCACCTTACTTATGAGTTACAGTTAGAAAGAGAGAGATTCCAAGCTAGGGGGGGGGGGGGATCGATTGCAAGAAAAACTATATTTTGTTCTAAACTGTGTTCTAATTTCCCATTAGCTACCAGCTTTTGTTGGCTCTCTTTGCTCTATAAGAGTATTTTTGCCTCCAGCTCGTTTAACCCATTTATGCCCAAGTTTTTTTTTAACATTTTTTTAAATTTTTATGTGCTTAAAACTCTTACTTGGAATGGTTTACATACATTTTAGGCTTGAAATAGTTCGCCGTTAGCATATTTTTTTAAGTTATTTAACGTCCTGTTTATGGGATATTTTGCAAATATGCGAGCAAAATACGACCTTACTTGACTTAATTTTGCAAAGTAACATTACAGAAGGCATCTGTGATCCATTTTAAGCAAATCATTTTAAAATACTTTAATTTTATGAAAAATAAGTTCGCGAAAAAAAAGATTATTTTCTGTGGCTACCCATGCTGGATCGTTGCTTGACTGATTTCTGTGAAAATAGCTGTCAATAAATAAACTCTGATGTCCAAATAGTGGCTCTCACTGGTTTTCTCAAGAAGAAGGACTATTTAACTTGTGAAAAACAGCTTTAGAGTAAAATGCTATACCTATTACAGGTTTTTGTATGCAGTAACTAACAGGCGTCCCGTTTTTAGGTTACTGGGCATAAATGGGTTAATTCCAATTCGATGCTGATGAGTGAATAATAAGCACGAATCTACAGTCCATTGGATGGAATAATCGAGCTGGTGTTGTATTGCGTGTTTCTGCCTTCGCCCTAGCTTAGGGTTGATTATTTACTGCTTTATATTTTTGTGTTTGAGCACGATAAAAGATCAATGCATCGTTTCTCATCCTGGGGATAATATGTTAAATTGGGGGAGGGGGAAGGGGTGATTTACCCCAAATGTTGGATCTGCATCCGAAACATATTTTTATGTAAAAAGGGAAGTCGCATTAATGACGCAAAACCTTGACAAACACTTAATTAAAATATTGTAGCAAGTGTACTGTACAGTAGACATTTCTTGAGAGCAATTTACGGTAACAGGGCGTATGAATAGTTAAGAAAAACACCCGACAAAGACTTCAAATATGCTTAATCTTTCTTTCAGTTTCAGTATATAAACTTTATGAGGAACATGATGGACTCGACCAAAAAAAAGTTCATGTTCTACAAAGTTGATATTGGCTAAATTTGGCAGCAGAATTTTTAGCTTTCTTAAGAGCAAGAATCTGAGAGAGTGTCACGCCTGTGATTCATGACCTCTCAGATTTTTTCCAAAAAATTGCCAAATGTTTATTATCTTATTGAAAGACCAAATCCAGAATGTTTTGCTCTGAAGTTGAGTTGTTTAGTTTTTATGGACCCCTAATGTTGAAGGTGCGGCATCAAAAATTAAGCGGATTTTCAAGACATGGAAGTTGCTGTGAGCCAAAACTCTTAACAGAAACGGTTGAACTCCAATTTTCTTTTTGTATGTGGAATATAGAAGGTTGAAACTTTACAAAATGAATGTTAAATTTGTGGTAAGTTGTTGCCATAAGGTCAGTGAATTCCCTCAAAAT
Source organism: Uloborus plumipes (assembly GCA_038373865.1). Classification (NCBI taxonomy): domain Eukaryota; kingdom Metazoa; phylum Arthropoda; class Arachnida; order Araneae; family Uloboridae; genus Uloborus; species Uloborus plumipes. The sequence goes on along the minus strand of JAXGGA010000203.1, from coordinate 140,750 downwards.
AAGGCATTTTTGACGTTTTTTAGCGTTTTTGAGGTCCAAAAACAGCTTGTACATTTCAGTTGGCACAGCAAAAGTAGTTTCGTTTGAAAGACCAGTGTAAGCACTTTAAAATAATGTATAAATAACCGAGGAAAGTTCAACGTGCTTTTAGTTGCGTAAGGCCGAAATATGAAAAATGTCATATTTTAGCGATATTCAAACGGTCATAACTTCCTCTGCCAACAACATATTGAAATATTTTTTTTGCCAATGTCATACTCTATTCTTTGTCTTAACAGAACAGTTGAGTCCTTTGAGGCGAAATGTGAAAATTTTTTTTACAAAAAATTTATTTTTTCCTGTGTATTTTTTGTAAAAAAAAATTTCACATTTCGCCTCAAAGAACTCAACTGTTCTGTTAAGACAAAGAATAGAGTATGACATTGGCAAAGAAAATATTTCAATATGTTGTTGGCAGAGGAAGTTATGACCGTTTGAATATCGGTAAAATATGACATTTTTCATATTTCGGCCTTACGCAACTAAAAGTACGTTAAACTTTCCTCGGTTATTTATACATTATTTTAAAGTGCTTACACTGGTCTTTCAAACGATACCACTTTTGCCGTGCCAACTGAAATGTACAAGCTGTTTTTGGACCTCAAAAACGCTAAAAAACGTCAAAAATGCCTTGTTTTGAGGGCCTTCACTGACCTTACGGCAACAACTTACCACAAATTTAACATTCATTTTGTAAAGTTTCAACCTTCTATATTCCACATACAAAAAGAAAATTGGAGTTCAACCGTTTCTGTTAAGAGTTTTGGCTCACAGCAACTTCCATGTCTTGAAAATCCGCTTAATTTTTGATGCCGCACTTTCAACTTTAGGGATCCATAAAAACTAAACAACTCAACTTTAGAGCAAAACATTCTGGATTTGGTCTTTCAATAAGATAATAAACATTTGGTAATTTTTGGGAGAAAATCTGAGAGGTCATGAATCACCCCATAATGCTAGGCGTGACAGTTTCTCAGATTCTTGCTCTTAAGAAAAAATTCTCGCGTTTGAAGCCCCTGCGCTTTTCATGAACAGGGAAAAAATGCGTCCTCGTCAGAAGAAGCACAAATTGTTCTTTAGTATGCCATGCAGAGCACAAATTGTTCTTTAGTATGCCATGCAGAGCACAAATCCGTAATAACAGCTAGAAAGATGTTTCAAACTGTTTTTAAACGAAATTCATCCTAAGATAAGACAATTAACCTGTTAACCGGGGAATTAGCTATTGCTCAACTCGTTTCATAATGGGGACTTTTTTTTCGCAGCGATAAGTAATATCACACCTCAAATAATAAAAGAATATCGTTTTTAACTTATGATTTTTATTTATTTTGATAAAATATTTTTTATTTTTAGCCATATTTTGTAGAAAATAAACAGTACTTACGTCATAAATTAATTACTAATAAAAATATGTAAAACACTGAAATTCGCAATAAGAATATTCAAATCAGAAAGTTATTACTAACATATAAGATACTGAAATGCAGACTAAAATGAATCCAAATTGTGGCAGCTCGAAGTATAGATCATGAAGCTCCCGTTTTCCCGTTAATAGCGCTCAAATTACAGATTACAAGAACGTGAACATTCATGAGGCATCGACAATATGATGGCATATATATAACCACTCTTAGATAAGAACAACGTAGAACGTGATGCGTTCGATATATTGCGATTAATTTCCATGACGAAAAATGTTGTCATGCCATTGCTGTAGGCTAGTATGGCTGTATGACGAAATACACTAGGTGGCCAAAAGTATCCGGACACTTTCAAAAATTCACATTTTTACATATAGCTCGAAAAATAAGTGATCAATTGTTCTTTAATTTTAGTCATACAAAATATAGACTTCACCGAACATTTCCAAGTTAAAATTAAATTACCCTTGCATTTGGGGGACGACAAGAAGGGGGTTGAAAGAAAAACCGCTTTTTGACCATAACTCTTCGAAAATAGCTCGGAATAAGCTATCAATTTCAGTAATTAATTAGCATACTATTTATAATTACTGTACAAATTTTTATGAACGTACCACTCTTACTTCTGAAGATATGAAACACTTTTGAAAAAACGGCAATTTTATTTGAAGGGTTTTTGCTCATAACACGCAGAGTTTTTGATCAAACCTTATCACAACTTCAGGAAAGATGACAAAATACAAGAGAAAGAACATACTAAAACGGTAAATAAAAATATTAAAAATTCGATGAGATATGAACGTTAAAAGGAAATATCTTTTTCACAGCGCATGCGCGAACGACAGAAATTTATAACTACAAAAATATTGTAGCCTGATTTATACTGCATCTTATAGAAAAAGTTCCAGTTGAATATCATGAAAAATGAAAAAGATATCAGCGATCTAGTGAGCTGTATTTCATTCATTCGCAGACAATACATAAATAGTGAGGGGTTGTCCACAAATAGTGTGGTGACAATCGATCATTTTTTTTTTTCAATGTTAAATTGTATACAGTTTGAAAATTTATATTCGGCATTGTCGTCACATTTCGTCTGTTCGGCCAAAAAAACCTTATACGTAGGTTTCCAAAAGTATCCAGACACCCTCTGAAACGTTGGTTTTGAACGACGACGCAATAACCTTTAATTTAAAAATAGCTCTTTGTGGACAGACCCTCACTATTTATGTATTGTCTGCGAATGAATGAAATACAGCTCACTAGATCGCTGATATCTTTTTCATTTTTCATGATATTCAACTGAAACTTTTTTTATAAGATGCAGTATAAATCAGGCTACAATATTTTTGTAGTTATAAATTTCTGTCGTTCGCGCATGCGCCGTGAAAAATTATTTCCTTTTAACGTTCATATCTCATCGAATTTTTAATATTTTTATTTACCGTTTTAGTATGTTCTTTCTCTTGTATTTTGTCATCTTTCCTGAAGTTGTGATAAGGTTTGATCAAAAACTCTGCGTGTTATGAGCAAAAACCCTTCAAATAAAATTGCCGTTTTTTCAAAAATGTTTCATATCTTCAGAAGTAAGAGTCGTACGTTCATAAAAATTTGTACAGTAATTATACATAGTATGCTAATTAATTACTGAAATTGATAGCTTATTCCGAGCTATTTTCGAAGAGTTATGGTCAAAAAGCGGTTTTTCTTTCAACCCCCTTCTTGTCGTCCCCCAAATGCAAGGGTAATTTAATTTCGACTTGGAAATGTTCGGTGAAGCCTATATTTTGTATGACTAAAGTTAAAGAACAATTGATCACTTATTTCTCGAGCTATATGTAAAAATGTGAATTTTTGAAAGTGTCCGGATACTTTTGGCCACCTAGTGTATTTCGTCATTCCCAGTTAACAGGTTAAAAAGTAGCACAAAACTTTTCTTTTAATGGGGCTGCGGTGGCTACTGACCGTGGTTGCAGACCAAGGGAATTCCCCGAGACCGGCACCCATTCTTTCATGTGGCACCACTGTCGGCGGGATGCCATTACCACGAGAATTTCGACGCCCAGTTTCCCCATTAGGTGGAGGCACCTGGGCTCTATGCGATGCGAAACTGCACTAGGAATTTAATTTTGCCATGAGATACTGAATGTAAACTTCAAAACTTTTCTCGAAATGAGAAGTGTGTCTGAGGGAGCTACTAAGTCAGCTGACTAAACAACTAAGGGAACTCAGGGCTACTAAGGGAATTAGTGGAAGTGCACTAATTTCCTTTAAAAAATACCTTGCGAGTATTGGCATTTAATTTAACGGTTTTCTTGTGCTTTTAAACTCTCTGTTGTGTTCTGCATTGCGTACCAGAAAATAATTCTTGCTATTCTCTTACGAGGATGCAAATTTGCCCTTTGTCCGCTCTTAAAAACCGCAGGTGCTTCAGATACGAGGGGGAAAAGGCCGTTAAACGTGATCCAATTCAGTACTGTCTGAACTTCTTTGGTAAAACCTTCCATGCATTTACGCATGCGTCAGGTCTTCTATGATCTTACCAAAATAGGGGTGTTAGGTAAGATAACAATAAGGGGAAGAATAATAAAAAGTATTTTGCGCCGTATCAAACAACGTGGAAGGATGCTAATTTCGAATACATAGTTCAGTTGAATATGTCAAAGGGAAACAGCAAATGCAAGCTTTTAATTGAAAACTTCGGAAAATTATCACCCTCAACCCATCTACCCTTTTTTAAGTGGAACTGTTCGCGAGTGCCAGGTACGGCTCTCACGGACGGACAGTAAAACCCGACTGCCTTTTTTTCGGTGGATGAAAGCATCATGCCCTTATATTTAACCTCAACGGAAAGGGGGTTTCGACCATCGACAATTAATCATCAAATTCAATTCATAAACTTGAACAAAGGTTTAATCGCACTGAATTCCATCTTTGTCGGACCAATTCATAAAGGATACACATCTAACTTCAGGGTTTTCAAACAATGAACTATAAATAATTATTTTAGATTAAATATGCGATATACATTATGATAGGAAACTAAATCAGATTCCCGCACAGATGAGACTCATGGGTCATTTTAATGGAGGTGCAGAAAACAAATTTCTAGAATTAAATATGTATACCGGATGTAACTTATTACGAATTGTTTTATTGAGGTTGAGTCTACCCAAATTAGTAGCATAACGAAGAATTTCTCTGAAAGAGGTTTTTTATTTGTTTTACATCCATGCAGATAGGTAGACAGATTTTGATAAATAGGTGTAGATAGATATAAATAGAGGACATGTGAATAGATAAATATAAATAAGAAAATAGATGTAATATGATGGATAGAGACGTAGATATAAATAAATAGATGGGCAGACAAAAATAAATAAGTATAGATGCATGCATAGAAGTTAAACAGACATTAGCCCCAAACTTTGATGATAAGGAATTACGATTGTCTATTTAAAATCATAGACATCTTCCTGGTTTCGGGAATGTAAGAATTTGCAGTAGCGATTGCATGGGCGGTATACTTTGGATCGAGTAAGTCATGAGATAGCTATAGAAGAAAGTTTTGTGATGGCCGCAACCTTCTTTGACATTATTGTCAGCAGCTATTTGAAATTCTGGAAATCCTAGTTGCGGGTCTGATTAAAATAAAGAAATTAATTTCAAAGCTGAACTTGAGCAAGCATAGAATTGTAAATTTTCGGGTTTTCGAAACTTTGTAAAGTTTTCGACTTTTCTTAATTCAAGTTATCAGTTTAAAAGCGTTTTTAAAAACCTTTTGTTCCCGCTACTTGCTCACTATTTAAAATATTTTTCTGAAGATGAAAGTGACATTCGCCACCTCTAATAATGTCATTTTCTTCAATTTTCGTCACTCTATGAGCGGGAACTGAGCCGCAAACTTTCCAGGAATCGTTGGAAGTTATATACTGCGTGTTTTAACATTGCCAGTGACCTTTTTTGCGTAATCAGCCATGCGGTAAATCGGAAACTATTCTTTTGAGGCAGCACAAATTCGACCTTCTCATACTTTCGGTTGGCTCCTTGGTTAAAACGATGCAAGGATGTGACATAAATTGCGTTTTCCTTCACGCGTGCAGGGTAATTCAAAAAGAATGGTGGAGTTTCAAATGTGTATAATTCAAAGAGTAAAAATGGTACTACAGCGAAAACTTTTTTTAGCTACCAAAAACGGCGTGCTACTTTGGCCCAAACTTTTAACGTCAAAATCAATGAAAAAGATGCATTTTTTTTTCATTGATTTTGACAGTACTTGCGACTGCTCTCTTGCGGATACTGTAGAAATTAATTTAAAAATTGTGATCTGAAAATTAGTAGAGAGCGCTGTGTCTTTTAAAAAGTTTGGTCCAAAGAAAGACCCTAATCCCAAACTAGCCCATGTTTATAGTCTTGGAATCATTCTAAAGATGTTCTGTATGTCCTCCTCCTTACGTGTTAACGATATCACATTTTTGCTCAAACACTTGCGATTCATGCTGTAGCATGTAAACAGTTACAGAAGCAATTGTTTCATCGATTCAAATTTTCAGTTAGTCGAAATTTGCAGGTAAGGGGGATAAACAGAGTATCCCTCATCTCCACAGGAACAAATCACATGATGTAGGGTCTGGTGACCTGGCGGGAGAAGGAGGGACAATTGTAAATCACCTCTCTCTTGATCACCACTTGATTTAACTGGATAATAAGTACTTTGCGGGACACATACGATAATACGCTGAAATATTTAGCAGTAGTCAATTGAAATTTTACAACTCACTCTTTCATTCTAGTTCCACCAGAAATCTGTAGGTTCTATGTTTCCAAATCGGTAGCTTTGTGAAACCTTACCATTCTTTTGAATCCCCCTGTGTTTTAATAAGCCAGAAAACATCAAATGCAAAAAAAAAGAACCTTTTTAGCTCGACAACTTAGCATACTTTGATTTATTCCGTACCCAAGCAGTTCGTTATGGTAGCTAGAGGTGACATCCTATTCTTATTAGAGATCATCAGTTTGGTACAGCCATCACAGAACTGGAGGTTTTTTGCAAGTTTCCAATACTCCTTCCTTTGGCTGGTGTGACTATTTCAGACAGATGATCTCCAATAAGATTGAAACTGTTGCCGATTGTGGATGCCGTAACTAGCTGTTTGGTATTTGATTGTACTTCTGCCCTACTCTGGCAGAGGGGGGGGGGCAGGACTCTCAGGTTACTAATTGTGAGACTCTTGATTATTCAGCTCAATGAATTCCTCCACTCATGTTCTACTTGGAGGAAACACCCTCCAGAGTTTTGCAGTAGCAAAATTACTTTCAATGCTTCGTTTAAATTTGTGGAAAATAAAGCATTAAAATCATCCATGATCGAAAATTCTTATTAATTAGTTTGAATCGCATGTGTTGAAAAATGTAAGCTATACTCTTTTTCGTAATATTGATATGTGAATACAGAAATCAGGTTGAAATTAACCATTTTCGACTACTAAAGTCAGGAATAGACATGTACTCACAGAATGCATTTTGATCAAAGCTTCGGAGTGGAAAGAAAATGACCGACTCCGAGTTTAGAGTTTTAGAGTCTTCGACTCCGATTCTGACTCTTTTCCCCAAAATAAGTTCAACTCTCACTCAGAAGCTATGACAAATTGCGAATTTGGAAGGAAAATGACCGACGCCGATTTCGAATCCGACACTTAGAAATTTATCAAATCATTCCTTTCGTTAATTGATACGACATTTTTTTTTCTAATGTTACATATAATATTCGTATGAAAAAAATATTTTACAAGTTTTTTCTTCAATTACTAAATAATTGATCAAATAGTCAAATCTAATACACTTAAATAAGCGCACGTTACGTTTACTTATACCTTGCGAAATACTGTCCATTGAAATAAATCCGATATCATTAACACCTATTGCGATGATGATATTTCGGAATGTCATTGACTTCTAATTCCGTTATCGAAACAAAAATTAAAGAGCCCTAGATGAAGCTTTACTGACCGATTTCTGAGGAAAGGGGATGATCTCAATTCAACTAGTGAGCCGGTTCTTTTCGGTAGCGTTGTGACGCAAATCAAATGAGCTAATCCCTGTCTTCAGGATGTCGTCGGATTTTCACCTTTCCCTGAAGGTCACGCATCCTAGAATGTTTGGTGGCAGTCCAGTTTCAACTTGACTCATTTTTCCTCGTTTCGTCATTGCAACCTGGAAAAACCGCTGTTCCCTTAACGAACCGTCAAGGGGGGGGGGGGGTCTTTGAGTAATTTGCGTTGGTCAAAATGTTTCCCTTTTGCTTCAGATCAACGTTTTTCAATCTTTTTTTGGTCCACAGACCCGTAAACATTTGTGAAAACATTTCGTTAACAGGTTTTCTTTTTCCTCTATAAAAAAAAGTTTGACAAAAATATGGAGAAATTGTGACATAAAATTGAGACGTAGTGATTTTTTTATTATTGTTGAGTGTCAATTACTCTTAAATACAACGATATTTCATTTATGTAATTATAGCACAAAAAAATTATTATTATTATTATTATTATTATTTTTTAATCACAGAAAATTGCAAAAAAAAAAAACACAAAATTACACGTTTAGCCTAATTAAGAAGAAAAAAAAAAGAAAATTAGGAGTAAAACTTACAGATAGAATCATATGTGTATGTTACCAAATTTGGAAGATAAAGTTTTCGGTCCTTAAATTAAGCCATTAGGGGGTGGGGGGGGGGACTTTCAAGATGAAGTATTATGAGAGTTACTTTTATCAGCTTGAGCTCTTGAGTCTAAATCATGCTTGTGGCGATTAAGTGGCCTGACCAGAATTAACTTGGGGTTTAAAATCAAACCCGGGAGGGGGGGCTTTTTGTCATAATTCGTAATAGTAAGGAAGTCAATGAGAAATTATTGAGTCCTGGGTCGCGACCAATTTTATGAAAAGGGGAACATACTTTTTCACGCAACCAGTACCAGAACGGCGTTCCAGCATCAGTTCATCCATAGGCGACTCGTCCAGGGGGACAAGAGGGGCGACTGCCCCGTCATTTCCAAAAGTAAAGGGGCTTTGTCCCCTCACTTTTCAGAGTTAAAAATTAATGATCGATCAAAAAATTATTTTTTACTCAGTATAGATTGATTTATTTCAGGAAAATAAAAGCCAAAAATTCCTAACAAAAATGGACATTTTTAAGGTTGTTTCATAAGAATAAAATTTAGAAACGGAAGGGGAATATCTACGGTGGCCGTCCGTCTTGGTTTTTGAGGCTATATTAATTTTTTAATAGGTCATTTAATCAGCAACGTTGAAATCTCATTATTTTACTAATTCTGCTAAAAACAAAATAAAAGAAGAAAAAACGGCTTCAGAGATGCTGCTTCTACCCCCCCCCCCCCACACACATTTCTTTAGGGACCCCCCCCCCCTTTTTCAGTGCACCAGCCGCCTGCCTGTGAATTCATCCCTGAATATGTGTAAATATTGACGTGTGTGTGTGTGTGCGTGATTATACGAAAAATAAACAAGGGACTCCACAATCAAGCGGTGGCTACGAGGCGATTCGTGATGGCGACCCTGACCTCGGCTTTGGAGGGAGATGAGAAGACATTTCGCAATCTCCGAGGACAACACACCTTCCATCCCCCCGGGGACGACGACCTTGTGCCGGAAGGAGCTTCTTCTCCTTCTGGGTCATCTACTAGAAAAGGTTGCCGCATCTTGGCGACACATCTGCCGCTCGCTCATCCTCATTGCGAATGTGTGATCTGAAGCTTCACTCACTTTTTTCTCTTTTTATTTCTATAACTGAGGAATTAAAGGAGAAGTTGAACTTCCAAAAAGCTGCTGTCTCGTGGCGGCTTGTCCAGTGGGGCAATTGCACCCTCATTGTCAGTTGTATAAGGGTCTTACCTCCCTCTATATTTCAAAGATTAAAATCAATGACCTAGTCAAAAATATTTTTTTTTCTTTGTAAGTGTGAATTGATTTATTTTGTGAAGTTAGTTCTAAGTGGCCCACGCACTGATTTCTCGTAGAGAACGTGATTTATTCAACAATGAAGTTAAAATCCAGTAATATAGCTAAAATTTAAATGAAGAAAAAAAAAGAAACAAAAAGGATAAATCTGTTTTAGGAGAAGAGCTACTAGCTACTACCCCTCCCCCACATTCATGTCCCTTTTGACGCCCCATTTTTTTAGTACACCAGCCGTCTATGACATGGAACTAGCATATGGGCAATTCCATGCAAGTGAGGAAAAGCGTTGAAAAAATTAAACTCGAGCAATGTGACTATTCTGCATATTTTTTGGTTTAGAAACGTTAGAAGTTTCTTATTTATAACAATTTTTTGTTAGGAATTTAGTTTTTTAGTTTCGGCAATACTTTGAAGTTGGTATTAGAGTATTTTATTTCTAGTGAAGCAAATGGTCAAACTTTCAACATCGATAAGTTTCAATTTTTTCCATTAGATAAATGTGACAAAGGAAGATTATAGTTCATTACACTTTAAACTAATATTGTGAATTGATGAAACAAGTGTTTTTAATTTAATTAAATGATTTATATCAATTTCCAAAAGGCTCTGTTCTATGTAACATAAGTTACCAAAAATATGTTTAAGTTTTTAAAGCAAATAAAGAAAGGGCAATATAATGTTAACTATGTTATATTTTCTATCTAATAAGTGTGTACTAAGCAAATAACAGTACTTTTCTTTTGATATTGTTTATTTAATTTTTTGTGCTACAATCAAACGTGTAACGTAAGTTACCCACATATGCAGATAACGTAAGTTACCTAAGTAGAACTTAAATACTTGTGTTTAGAAACAAATTAAATTGTGAATAAAAATTATGTGGTTACTGGGAGTAATTTTTTCAACTATTATTTTAATTGTACAGTATTTACTTAATTTAAATTAATCATATTTCCTAAAATGTCTCTATTTGTTAATAAGATTACAATATACCTCTATTATAAATTACATGTTTCTTTTTGGCTTTTAAGAAATTAATTCTCTCTAAACAATATCACTGCATTCAGAATATTTAGGAAGTAATATACTATGAATTATTCAAAAAAGACTTCTGTTATGATTTAAAGTTATCAATTATGTTTTAGAGAAAACAAATAAAAAATTATTTTATCTCTTTTATTTGAAATATATTTTCCTCTGCATTAAAATGCCACTGAACTCTGCAGAAAAGATGCGCTGTAGAAGGGGTATGAGAAAAGTCATGTAGATATTACATGTTCCTAATAAAATTCACTCTTGATAGTATTGAAATATGTTAGAAAAAGAAAAATTTATCAAAAATATTTTCTGAAGATCCGCACATTGACAATGACCATTTAAAAACTAGAAATGAACAAACTGTACAGTTTCGTTTAGTTAGTATTTTAAGGAACAAGAAGAAAAAACAGAGATAAAAGCTGGTGACTGGTGTGTGGTGAAGTACGAAAATACATTGTATACTTGAGTTGTAACGATTATTGAAGAAAACGAATTTAAAGTAAAAGTAATGGCTGCTGTTGGAACCAATTAGAAATGGCCAGAAATGACAGATGAAATTTATTATTATAAGAGAAAACATGATTCGAAAAATAGAATTACCTGAACTTGTTAATACCAGCGGCCAGTATGCATTTAAAAATCTTATGTTTTGTAATATTTTTTAATTTATCATTGAGTTTGGTATTAAATTTCTGTAAATTTAACTCATAATTGTTAATTTTCAGTATTTTGATTTAAACTAACCTTTAATTTTCATTCATTAATTTTTGTAATAAAAGTATTCTTGTAAGTAAATTTTGTTACGTAAGTTAATGTAACGTAAGTTACCCAGTTAAAAATTCCCATAAATTTCAATTTTTTAAATAAAATTTTAAATTTATGAAAACAAATTCCTAAGTATTACAAGAAACTGATAAATTATACTTTGAACAAGAAAACAGCTGTAATATAGCATAAATTTGCCTTAGAACCAATTTTCATATTATGTCATTCCCTTTTTGTGTAACGTAAGTTACTGCCTTATTTTTTACGGATAAATTTTGTAAAATTTAAGTGCATCGAATATTTTTGCATTTAATTTTACTTTTGACTGTCAGTTTCATTGAATGCTTTTGAACAAGGTTTGTATAACAATATTTGTCTGTACTGAAGTGCTAAATGCATAAGAGTTGGTCGAAATGTAACGTAAGTTACCGTGGAATTGCCCGTATGACGGCACGGTTACCTCACCTTTGGCTTATAGGGGTTAGGATGGGCCAGATTAACCTCTTGAGTTAGGAGAAGCTTATTCCCATTTCGGGGCCCCTCCGCACTTTTTATTCCAGGAATATTTATGAATTCTACACTCATTGAAAGCAAAATCATTGTGCTACAGATATTACTTCCAAAAACGGTCCTACGGAATTCGGATTCAAGTTTTCCCATTTTCTCCCTCCGATTAAAATTTTTTTTATATAACGCATATGGCTGTATTGCAATTCTACATTTAGTTATTGAATCATATCACTAGACTGGAACAAAATACTATGCTGCAAAAAATGAATGTTGTTTTTGAAGCATAATACAGCTAATTTTAAAGTAACAAACTGTAAAATTGCTACTTTTGCAGTTCTAAACTGTAAAATTGCTACTTTTACAGTTCTAAACTGTAAAATTGCGAATTTTACAGTTTGTTCATTTTTTTGTTTGTTCATTTATTCATTTATTCGTTTTATGTTTTATTATTATTAGTACATATTTTTTTCAGACGGTTTTTTTTGTAACAAAAATTACTCATTTAAGAGAGAATTTATTATTTATTTATTTTTAATTATTGGCAACGGATTAAAAATGAAATTCGAGACATTTTATTTAAGAACGAGTTTTTTTTTTTTTTTTGGTCTGATAAAATGTATTTTGATCTGTTTCCTATTTTAATTCTTTTTTCAAAACAATGAAAAATTATTTAATTATTAAATAATTTTTCTACGGAAGATCTTTAATAGCTGCATTGTTTAAAAGATGCTACAACTTTAATTATTCCTTTGTTTAATTTTTACGTGCCTAGTTCATCAGATGAGATAGGTATATTTGGTTTCTAGAAATCAGTTTTATGTGATGAAAAGGTATGTTCGACCTAATTTGCAGTCTCAAATAATTTTTAAAATATTGATCAGATGCTAGAATGCCGATGTCGATACGGGAAAGGAGGCTCGTTTAGTTCTTGACAGAGCTTCTTGTTGCGTCTTCTTTTATTTAAACGGGAAAGTAGGCTAATAAAAAATGTTTACTCACAGTTTTCAACAGGTATTTATGATATTTCAGATGATGATTCAAATGATGAGTCAAGTAAATGTAAAAAAATACTTATCACAGACTGTATATGCCCACTATATGTTTTTGTTGTACAGCGAAAGGTACGCATGAAACGCAATGTTTTACTTTTATAGGTAGTTTTGTAAATCACTACAAGGTAGCGTAGTCGAGCTCTGGAATTGCAAATTTTTGAATAATAGAGAGTTTTAGAAGTAGTTGTTTTCAGGAGTGGATTTTTGCCTGCTATCCAAATCATAAAACAACTACTTAGTTTAGAATTTCATTTTTAATTTTACATAGAATTTTTAGACAGTCTTCACGTTACGGGGAAGTACACGGGAAGATGGTTCTCCAAAAACCTGACCTTTTCCAATCTCAAATTCTATGAAAATAAAAATGCTTGAAAAAAACATATTTACTCTTTGTTAGGTACTTATTAAGAGAAAAATAGAAGGGGAAGTCACTTTAAGTATGCTACACCTCTCAAAAGAGGGGTCAACTGTTGTCATACCAGGAGAGTGACAAGAAGCACCCGAAGAGTAACAAAATGACTTTAATCATGTGTAAATTAAATTTTCAAAACAATCATAAAGAAACAACTGCTGCCAGAATCAAAATCGCCTTATGCTTATCAGTTGACAAAACAAAAGGGCCAATCCATGAGAAATAGGACATAGGCGTCAAAATATGAAACTCACTTAATAATAATATGTTATACGTCATTTTATTCACAAGAAAGCATAGTTTCCTAATTCAAAGTGTAAAATATCCTAGTTTTTACTGTAAACATGGTTTCAACGTCCTAAAGTTACGGCTTTTCTAACCCATTTTTTCAGTTAAAAATTATCAAGTTTCCAGCCTAGACCCTGGCCACACCGGATTCAATTTGGAAGATAACGAATTATGGTGCTTTAGTAAGCACCCCCTTTGATCTTTTCCAGCAATCAATTTCTTTGTAGGTTGTATTAGTTTTTAATTACAGGCAGGCAAAATTATCTATAATCTTTGTAACGACCGTAACCGAAAACAAGTATTTGTTATTCTGTAACAAGAACTATTTGAGGTAGAAGTTTGCCATTTAGGTTTTATAGTGTACTCATTCATTCTAAAAACATACACTAATAATTTATTCAAAAAACCTTTTCGTTTTTGTGCTATGTTGTTTACGGGTGTTACATGTTTTAGGTCTAAATTCACAGTTCACGTCGGATCTTTGTTAAATTTGGTACATAAGCCCACTGATGCATCTGAAAGTTACTTTTGGGGTATTCGTCTCTTATAGAGTGGAAAAGCTCCTATAATGGCGCTTTCCTACTATAAATACCGTTTACGTTAGTTCTTAGATAAATTTGACTCAGGGGTCATTCGATGTTCACCAGGAAACCATACAAAAGTGAAAGAATGAAAAAAAAATAAGTTATTTGCATTTGGAACATCGTAGTAAAACATTTTGCTGGATTTATAAACTATTTGCCCTCGCCTCCTCGTTTTCGAATTATAAAGTTCTAAAGTCTGCCGAAATTTTAAAAAAGTCAGTAAATTTAGTGAGTTTTAGGTAATGATGGGAGACATCTTTCGCATGCTTTGAAGATAGATGTCCTATCACATGCAGATGGTGAAATAGTCGGCCTTCTATTTCCCCAGAAGCCTTTAAATTTGGAGCTTCACTTAAATTTAATCCTTTAAAATCTTATATCTTCGATAACTGGCGGAAGAGGGCAAATGATTTATGCAGAAAAAAATCTTAATGTGTGAGTATTTTTAAAATGTTTAATGAAGCGAACACTTGTAGTTGAAGCAATAAGGTGACCGGTATAATTAATACCATTTACGTAATAAGCGAACTCTTAGAAATTTTTCCAAGCAAAGTACTGAAGAAATACAGAGCTCACGTCACAGATGATTATGAGGATTTAGTGGAACTAAAATATCTGAAGAGAGACTGCGAAGTGTGGGTATTCTGGTGAAGTTTCATGGGAAAACGTAGCTCAAGAGGGATTTGAAAGCTTCCAAAGTATATAGTAATCAATTGAAGATTACATCTAATCAAATGAACTAACTGGAGAACCTTTCTGCTCATATGTCCATTATTTGACTTTATATATGGCGGAAAAATGAATTTAAATAGCCGTTTACTCATTATTAGCAACATATGTATTGAAAATAGTCAGACGTGTAACGACCGTAACCGCTTTTGTAACAACCGTAACCGCAATCAAAAATTCATAAAAATTTATATTTCAACAAAAAAGTTAAGTTCTTTGTATGATATCATGTCTTATTTATTGAGCAATTATTATAAAAATCCAGAAGATCATACGTGCAATAGATTCACAGAAAAGTGGCAGTGTTTGATAGCACTCAAAAAACCATGTCTTTTTTTTTTTTTTTTTTGTAACGACCGTAACCACACATTTTCGAGATTTTTCTACAACTTCCACTAATAATTTCAAACTAACGCTTGGTGATAATCATGTTGGGGGGGGGGGGGAGCTTTATCATTCCCTATTTTCATTAGAACTTTAACTGCATTTGTGAATAAACTATGAGCAGCTGAAGTTGTGTGAATGTTTCGACCGTAACCATGGATTGGCCCAAAAAATCTATTTATTTCCTCCCTTATCGGACACTCAAAAAGCGGAGGCATTTTTTTGAATTCCAGTCCCTTTATGTAGGTTATTCCAATATTGTTCACTCCGAATAGTTTACACTATAAATAACGGACAATTATTTAACAAATATCTACACATTTCGTTCCTGTCTTAAAATTTCCTTTAAGCAAGCCATACACAGAGTGATTATATTAAAAAAAAGAGTATAATTTTAAACCAAAATAATTAATAGCACTTTTTACATTAAGTTCCATGTTTGTTAATTCAAATCCTCTAATTCAGAAAAATATTTACTTAATTCTAAAAAGCTGTTATCTATTTTTTTTTTTTTTTTTTTTTTTTGTCAGAAACTTAAAATATTTTCACTTACCTGTTCGAGCAACGTTAAAATTGTATAGCTAGCAATTTTTTGGAAGGTTTGGCTAAACAACAGCAATTTAATAGCTAAAAATAATGCACGCAAAAAAGAATGATTTTTTGGATATTCAAAAATTTTTGCAGGAAAAAAAGGAATGATTGTTTTAATTTGAATGAAATAACCGTAGAAAAAGTATTTCTAACAATTAAATAAGTATAATAACTTTCTACGTCAAACAACTGTTGTGTTATCCTTTCGAGAACATGATATTGTTAGGATTTTGGAGAATCACCTAAGAATGAGTTTTCGGAGTAATGTTTTTTAGCCAGGGAGTTTTTTGGCTACTATTAAAAGCCAAAAACAACTTTTTCGTTTAGAATTTTATTGAAAACTGTATTGTTAATGGGGTTTTTAGAAAGACTTTACATAATTTAAGAAGAATGAGACATTTTGGGGAATATTTTCCTGGTACAGTTGGATTTTTTTTGGATTCTAATGACTTGATTCTGGTACAATATTCGATATTCTGTAAAAGTTATTACTGAAATTGTTCTTATTCTAAAAATGTTTATGACTATTTTCTGTTTCCAACAAATACAATTCCAATAATTGTTTGCATTCATAAGCTCCAACAAACTATACGGGGCTCTAAGGCCACTGTCTATTTAAGGAAAAACAAACACATGCCATAACGCCTAAATTGCTTATAAGCTTAATGAATGACAGTAACCTTTGTTCGTAGGGTGGTTTTTTATTTTTTTGTTCTTTGTTCTTTTGAAATGATTTTTTTAAATCTTGTGGATATTCTAGTCTACATTAAAAGCGATGAGAAATCAACAAGTATTACTAAACATTAGAAATTAATTCACACATCACATAGTATATCTCATTCTTTTTAGCGAGCTTTCTCCCCTTTTCTCCCTTAGAATTTCTGAATATGCATCTATAAGAAAAGTAATTGCTCTGAAAACTATTGTAAAAATTCTCTTTAAATAATACATTCTGTTGATATTCCGTAGAATGCTAAAAATTAACTGTTCTGCAAGAAACCTGTCAGTGAAAAGGCTTAAGTTTTTGTTATGACGTGATGTTGGAAAAACGGGGAAAATAAAAATCTTCAAACCTATGATTACGCAAAACTGGTGATGGAAAAATGCTAATTTGAAATCAGCGTCAAAAATTACCATACTCGCCTTGTAACAAGATCTTTGTTTAAAAGTTATTATTTCATTATTATTATTATTATTTATTATTATTATTGTTATTATTATTATTATTATTATTATTATTATTGTCATTTATTATTATTATTTATTATTATTATTATTATTGTCATTTATTATTATTATTATTATTATTATTATTATTATTGTTATTGTTATTGTTGTTTATTATGATTATTATTATTATTTATTATTATTATTATTATTAATATTGTTATTATTATTACTATTTATTATTATTATTATTATTATTATTATTATTTATTTTTATTAATATTAATATTATTATTATTATTATTTATTATTATTATTTATTATTATTTATTATTATTTATTATTATTATTTATTATATTATTATTATTATTATTATTATTATTATTATTATTATTATTATTTATTATTATTATTATTATTATTTATTATTATTATTATTATTATAATTATTTATTATTATTATTATTATTATTTTATTATTTATTACACAGGCCAACAAAAAAAACCTTTTTGAAAACTTTTTTAATTTTAATAGCTGATCTTGATAGATTTTTATGTGCTGAATCCAAATCTGCTTGTAGTTTTTATGTATCACCCTTAGTTTCCAAGCAAAATGTATTTTATTATATAGTCTAATACCCATTTACAGTATATAGGGAAATCAATGAAACACTGTAGAATCGTAAAAATGGTTTGTATTTACAGTAAAATACTTGGAATAGTAATTTTATGTGATGATACAAGGTTCACTTGTCAACTGGAATTGCTTTATATTTTCTTTCCCTTTTTTCCTTGAAGCTTCTTGTGTAGCTTTTCCTGCGATGAATAGCTTGCTGAACTTCCCGGTGAAGTGACCAACAGTAATCCCCCATCATGTTGTAGCATGTGTTTCAGCAGTGCTGCCAACATCATCTTTGTTCATTAGACCTATTTTTTCATGTTATCTTAACTATGAAAAAGCTGTTAAATTCTAAAAATGTTTCTTTATTTCATGAATGTAACTATAAAATGTGAATAAATGGTGGGTGATACAAGTTTTTAAGCATCATATTTGGATTCAGCATCCTAAACAACATAAGAATAAGGTATTTTCATTAAAAAAGTTTTTTCATCGTTGGCCTGTGTTATTATTATTATCATTTGAGGCAAAAGTAAAGGATGTACGTCTTTTTTTCTGTTTGTTGTATTTCACATGAAATACGAACAGGAAACTTGTGTTTGTTATCATTCTTCTATCCTTAATTCACAGCTAAACTTTGTTACTCGGTCAATAGTTTTTGTTTACCCGGCTCAACGGATGCATCCGTGGCCCCTTTTTCTCCATACCCATTGATCTCAAAGGTTATCAAACAGCAATTATCGAGTAGGTATCCGCCGAAGAAGAAGAATGAAAATGATTCAATGGTAAACAGAATGCGAACTTTTTCATTGCCAAGTAGATTTTTTCCGTCGCCAAGCGGGTTCGGATCCGGAAACTGGGGTACTCGGAGCGCATTCTGGTTCCTTCTGTGGAATGTCTTCGCGTGTTGTTCTTCTTCCTCCAAGCGAGAAGATTCCAATCGGATTCCCTCTGATTCGGTAAGTTTCGATTTTATTGTTCTGGTTTCGTCACAGGGTGCCATATTTATGTGCAGCACAGTGACTCCCAAAATGGTTCACAGGGACCCCCAGGGGTCTTCCGGAGTTAGCAAGGGGTCCAATAAAAGAAGGAAAAAACTGGGGTCCACAAGATGCAAATAGGGGTCTGCTGTTGATGCACTAAATTCACTCCCTCCCACTTAAAACGGTCTTCTTTTTGTCCCTTGCACACCTATGCTGCTTAAGGATATTAGCTTGTTTAAGTTTTGTGCCATTATTATGATTGTAACCTTTTTCTCTTCAGCTGTTTTCTTTAAATTTAAATTTTCAGTTTTTACTCTCCATCAAAACTCGAACTGAAACTTTTAGAAAGTTGTCGGGCATTTAAGAAATTTTGGTTGTTTAAAAAATCAATATTAAAAAAGTCCTCATACTGTTAGGTAAATTTATGGTTCATCTCGTTATATTTTCATATATTTTGCTTTCATCTGCTTGTTTTAGAACATCAATAATAGAAATTAGCCATTTAATTCCCGGTTTTTGAATGCCTGAGCTCTGTTGTTACAGTTCCTAATCAGTTTTAGAACAACTCCTAGGAAAGGGATCCACAGGAGACTGGAAAACTAACCAAGGTGTCCACGGAGCGAAAAAGTTTGGGAACCCCTGGTGTAGAGGAAAGCCCACACCTGAATGTTCCCAACGAAATTAAGCCAATACTGATAATGTTTACTATATTTGTGCTATATGTAATATAATTTTAACGTTATGCTGTACGATAACTTCTAATGCAAATGTACTCAATGTTTACTTTAAACCACAAATAGAGAGCAAATAAATTGAATTTCAAAAAAAAAAGAAACAAATTGCATTTCAGCAACTATTGCTTTTAGTATTTTTATATTTACGAAGTCTAATAAATGCAAATTCTATTTGCATACAACGTAACTTTTTAAAGAAAGCGGGACCCTAAAACCTTGGGAAATCTTGAGCTCAGTGAGCCGATACGTTAATCGGGGATTGATGCCCCTCGCAGTTCTTGATTCTTAATGATTTCTCTTGTTGATGAATGATGTTTGAAACAGTCTAACCACGTGTTAATTACAATGAAGAAACTGTTACTCAAAACACATTTTCACTCTTCCATTTAATCTCATCAATCAAAGAAGAATTCTTCGAAGTACAGTCATTCAGATCAATGTTAACGGACAATTTCTCTGTTTCTGGCTGTCCACTCCTTGTCATTTTTGTTGGCATAGAACTAAAGAAAAGCTCTTAGAGTATTACAGTTATCTAAAATTATGAAGAAATAATTACAAAAGCCATTCAAAATGAATTAATTGCATGTATTAAATTTCTACAACTCAAGGTATCTTTGAACGAACGACCTGTGAAACGTGATATCAATTATAAACTATTTTTAATAAACTAATGTAAATTTTCAGCACAAAATGAACCTTATAAATTTTTAAATGCAAATTTTCACCAGGGAAATAAAATTTCTAAATATAAAAAAATTCCTCATTTTTATTTCATAGCATTACAAAATATATTTCTATAATTTAAACACCTCCGTGTCCTAGCGGTGACAGCAGAGACGCTTGTGCCCCGGGAGCTAGATTTTTGGGGCGCTTAACTCACGAAGTATATGAAAAAAATGAGAGGATAAAAAAGGCAAGATATCTGAAGCCTACCGAGGAAGAATAAGGAAAAAAAGAAGAAGAAACTAACTAAATGTAGAGAACACAGAGAGAGAACGGGGTACGGTGAAGCAATATTTTGTATTATTTTATTTCATTCATTTATTTTTTTGTATTGAGTTTTGGAGAGTTCTTAGAGTTGACTCGAATATTAAATGCCCTTCCTAATACACCAATTGCATTGAACTTTCTCAGCATTTGACTGAATTGAGAAAATATTTAGCAGCTTTGTTATACATACACGCAAATGTTGAATGTATTGAAAATGTATTCTGCAAATTTAATACATCCTTGATGTCTAGATGTTTACTTTTTCAAAGAAAAATAAGATAATACAATGTATTGTAAAGAAAAATAAAAATTGAGCTGACTTTAAAACGGAGTTATCGAAAAATCAAGCTACTGTTCATGTAATTGCAAATCGCGCTAAAATTTAAAAGGGGGGAATCTACGTCCCATCTTATTCACTTTAAACATAGTTTTCAAATGATGAGCTCAAAATTATAAACGAAGTATAATGATCATCAGACTTGTAACTTGTTGGAAATTAAATGTTTCTTTCAGTGTGAACAGAAGAAAGAACCTTAGCAAACTCTGGATTCATTTAGATTGATACCTGTAATTAATTAACACTTATGAATGGTTTTATGTGCAATTTTTGTTCCTGCTTTAAAAGTCATATTAAAATGTACTACTGTTGCTGTTTAGAGACGATGAGTTTATGTTTTAATTAACTATTGCATTTTACAATTATATGAATGATGGGGTGAGTTTCAAGTGTTAAGTACCAGTATGTGATCGAATTGAAAAGTAAAATTAAATTTGAATTGATTCAATTTATTAGCCAATATTAGCTTCTCTGTCAAAATTCAATGTCCTGCTCCAAAGCAAAGATCTCTTCATTTTGGTTAAGCCACATACATTCGATATCATTTGGCAAATCTTTACATTTGAAATTATCTTGACGTTTCCTGCAAAAGAATACGTTCAGTTAGGGCTAGGGATGCACCGATTAATCGGCAGTACCGATTAATCGGCCGTAATCGGCTACTTGGCCGATTATTAATAATCGGTAAAATCGGGCCGATTAATCGGCTTAAAAATACTTTTTTGATATTATTTTTTAAAGTGTACCTTCACTAAGAAACTATGATAAACAATTTTATTAAGAGTAATAATAATCCTCAAGTTGATATAGAGTTTTTAATAAAATAATTCTCTCATTTTGAATAAATATACACATAGACAATGTTGCAACATTTTTAATGTGTCGATACTTTTCTCATTAGTTAGCATAGTGCTTTTAGATTCCTTCTAATTTTCACAAAGAATTTCAAGTCTTGAACTAAATTGCTACAAAGAATTGAAATATTTAAATTGAAAGTACTTCTAAATAAGAGTGCTCACCACCTCCCCCCCCCTTTTTTTTTACTCTTCATGTCCAGTTCACATAATTAACAACGTGTTAATGCAATATTGTTAACAATAATATGAATATTTTTCTTTGACATTTGAAAAAAAAATTGAAATTATGTTGAGATAAGTAGGAAAATAGAAAAAAACAAAAATCTTCTCTCCGAAGTAAATTACTTATTATTCCAAAACTCAGAATCATAAAATCAAAATACAAAACAGTAATTGTGAAAGTAATAGTATTGAACATAATCACCTTCATAATTAATCGGCTTAGCCGATTAATCGGCCGATTATCAAAAGCCGATTAATTGGCAATCGGTAATCTGCCAATTTGCTTATCGGTGCATCCCTAGTTAGGGCCCTGCTCCACATTGACGTAAAGCTCGGTAAAAAAATCGGTGAAAAATATTCGGTGAAAAATATTTTTTAAATAATATTTTTAAATTATACCTCCACTAAGAAATTATGATGAAGAATTTTATTAACAGTAATAATAATCCTCACAGTTGATATAAAGTTTTTAATAAATTAATTTTCCCTTTTTGAATAAATATACACATAGACAATGTTTCAACATTTTTTCCCGCTTCTGATATTCTTCTACTTAGCGTAGTGCTTTTAGGTAACCTCTAATTTTCACAAAGAATAAGTCTTGAATTAAATTGCTACTAATAATTGAAAACTTTATATTAGAAGCACTCCTAAATGAGAGTACTCACCTCACACCCCACCTAATTTCTTGTTTTGAATTTTCATGCCTAGTAAACATGATTACAATGTGTTAATGTAATGTTATTGAAATGAATATGAAAATTGTTTCTAAGAAATTGGATAAAATTTTAAGTTATTTTGGGAAAAGTAAGAAAATGGAAAAAAAAACTTCTCTCAGAAATAAATTACACTTTCTAAAATCGGAATTGTAAAAGAAAGAAAAAAATAGTGATGGTGAGATTAGTAGTATTAAAAACAATCATCTTTATTATTAATCGGCTCAGCCGATTAATCGGTAATCGGTAATCGGCCAATTTGCTTATCGGTGCATCCCTACTCGTTACATCCCGGGGTGAAAGCACTTGCTTTGAATGCCAGAGGTTGTGAGCTCGATTCTCACAGGTACCCCGTGGGTGTTCTCCTCTCTTTTTTTATGATGGAAATCTTTCTTGTAATGTGTTGTGCTGTACGTAAATAAAAGAAATGTAGGGGAATGAGGGACAAAATGAAATAGCTGGACAAAGTGAAATGGTAAATTATTCTCAGTTTGCAGTGCCACCTATCTGGCACTTTTTGAACTAAATTCCTAAACATATAGTTCATTAAAGAAACAAAATAAATAGCTCTAAAGATTAACGAAAAAATAATACAAGTCAATTCAATTAATTTCCCCACTCGTAAAGCGAAAGTATTGATCCGTGAAATATTTACAGCGGATTTGTTATGATCCAAGTAATTTAAAAGTAGTTCATGGCTGCAGAGCAGTTAATTTTGAATTTCATCCATCAATTTCTAGTGAATTTGTACGGTTAACATTGAATTAGGAAACTAGGTTTCCTCTCACGTATTTAAGAAGAATAAACAGTTGAAATATGTTGATCATCGATGATGTCCTTTTGTAACCCAGTTAAGTTTTTAATTTTTGAACAACTTATCTCTATAGTGAACATCGATTAGAAAAACGGGATTTCTGTCATGTATTTAAGATGAATAAACAGTATTTGAGACGACAAAAAAAACTATAGGAATAAGATGCTGTAGACGATGTCCTTTTGTGATCATTTTAGTTTTTCAGTTTTGAACACTTTCATTTCTTTGTAGTGAACATCGATTAGAAAAACGGGATTTCTGTTATGTATTTAAGATGAATAAACAGTAGTTGAGACGACAAAAAAAAAAAAACTATAGGAATAAGATGCTGCAGATGATGTCCTTTTGTGATCATTTTTGTTTTTCATTTTTGAACACTTTCATTTCTTTGTAGTGAACATCGGTTAGAAAAACGGGATTTATGTTATGTATTTAAGATGAATAAACAGTATTTGAGACGACAAAAAACTATAGGAATAAGATGCTGCAGATGATGTCCTTTTGTGATCATTTTTGTTTTTCATTTTTGAACACTTTCATTTCTTTGTAGTGAACATCGGTTAGAAAAACGGGATTGATGTTATGTATTTAAGATGAATAAACAGTATTTGAGACGACAAAAAACTATAGGAATAAGATGCTGCAGATGATGTCCTTTTGTGACCCATTTAAGTTTTTAATTTTTGAACAGCTTATAATATCTCCATAGTGAACATCGATTAGAAAAAACAGGATTTCTGTTATGTATTTAAGATGAATAAACAGTAGTTGAGACGACAAAAAAACTATAGGAATAAGATGCTGCAGATATGTCCTTCTGTGATCATTTTAGTTTTTCATTTTTGAACACTTTCATTATTTCTTTGCAAGTAACCATGGAACGTTGGATAAGAAAACGAGGTTTCCTGTCATGTATTTGAGATGAATAAATATCAAAGACGAATGAGCGGTAGGAATATGTCATTTGCAGATGACGTCCTTTTTGTGACCATTTTAGTTTTTAATTTTTAAACAGTTTTATTTCCTTTTACTGGTGTTACAACGGTGTGGTACAATAGTATAATAATTGTAGCATTTATCACTATTGTGTCTATACGATCATGGTAAAGCTTTGCCATGCATTAAAGTAATTAGCAAACTCTAAATAGCATTAAACATATTTTGTGACTACTTTCTTTCATAATTTGAAATACCGAATTTCAACGCACCCTACTTCTGAATTACTTACTACTTGGTACTTGTGTTTTGTAATTCACTTACAGAAAAATAAAAAGGGCAGAAATAATTATCTTCAAGAGAATCACATTTTATTTTAAGTTTAGCCCTTTGCAGTACTTCCCGCGGCAGTTCGATAGACACCTGACTGTGATTGTGTCTGAAGCACTGATTCCATCACCCACTCGAGCACAGCACAGCAGCTTTATTACTTCACAGATATTTCTTGCCAACAGTCCAACTGCATGATATTTTGCAAAACCTGATTTATTTCCTACTAGAGGTACCCGCACGGTTTTATCCGTGGTATAAAATTAAAAGTTCATTTGTTAAATAATTGATATAGCAGAAAGAATACTCTATTTTAATTTCGAATGACATACGACTTGAAAATGTCTATAAAATAGTTCTTCCCCATTTCATTGAATTTGTCTTGAAAAATAAGCTAAGAGTTAGAATAGAAAAAGAACGAAATAGAATTTTCGAAAAAACGCTTCGAGACGCACACACTCATGCTACGAACTAATTTTGTGCCAAAGTTTTAAAAAAATCGATCGAACGGTTTTGGCGCTACGCGGGTCACAGACATACAGACAGACCCCCCCCCCCTTAGCTTTATTATTATTAGAGAAAACTGAGGTTTTCCTTTTTTTTAGTGGGGGAAGAAAATTTTGAAAATTGCTAGAAATATCCATTGTTTTTCTCTTACTTAAATTTTTTTTTCTTAACGATGTCAAGTGTCAAACTTAATGGATTTTAATATTTTGATTGCCACTTAAGTAACTTCTTTCATTAAGTTAATGTGTGGATGAAACACAAAATTCAATGAACATTTACAACTCAGCAAACTAAATTACCTAAATGTTAATAAATTGAGCATCTACATTTTTTAAATTTATAATTTTACTATTTTCTAAAATACTAAAGTAATTAATAACATTCACAATGATATCTGAAGGTATGCGCTCTGATTGCCTAGCGGACATCAATCAGAAATTTTAACTATGTTCCGACCCTCTCCTCCCCCACCCCCGAAGAAAAAGTCCAAATCACGTGCATTTTCAGCTTTTATTCAATTTCATTCACGAATCTAATTGAGGACATGCAAAAGTCTTTTAAAAAATCAGTTGAAGCAAATGTACATTCTTTACAAAAAAAAAAAAAACCTGGAAGGAATTGTCAGAATAAATTGAAATTTTACATGTGTTAAGACAACACTGTTATTGGCGATTCTCTGTAAACTCGTCATTTTTCACACGAAAGCTGTCTGGACACGGTTTTTTGAAATGTTCGTATAATTATAATACTATTGCTCAGAAAATGAACCTATTACTTTGGTTTGAAAGAGGGCCAATTGAAGCTTGTGTTTTTCTGATAAATCATGATATGGGTAAGTCCCCCGCCTAGTATAACTAGGCAGGGGACTGTGCCAGGTGACTGTGTTTTTGCTCTTTTTTGCGTAATATCTGCAAAATTAATGGAACATAATTAATTACGAGACTACTTATAAATTGAGGCACAAATCGTGGATATAATAACTAATATTTTTTACAATTAAATTAATTGACATTAATAAAATCACGTCCCAGAGGACTGTTTTCGCAACGACCCTGATGCATACTTTCATCACAAATGTGGCTCTCAAACTAAGCAAAGTAGCGTTTCAACACCGTTCTCGGCGATTTCGGCAAATTCACACTGATTACTTTAAACTTCATGCCAAAAAGAATTTGCAAAAGTTATAGATTTTTCATATTACAGCTTTGAATTTGTTGCAGGGGACTGTTTGAAAAAACTCCGGACAGAATTTACGTGACAATTTTAAGTTTTAGAAATACGTAATTATACCTTATTTCATAAGAAAAATATAGCTTCATTATTCTATTTTTAAATATTAATTGCCAAATTTATGTAGTGTTAATAGGTTTTTTGAAGTACTATCTTTAACAGTTAGACTATGGGATTGGGACAGCCAGGGGACTGTGTTTTTGTGTGCTTAGATAATTTCTAGAAAAAAAAAATTAAAGTGTTATCACTCCAAGTACAATTGGGCCACAAAGTATGAATGCTTTACTTGTATTAAGAGCGATAATTATTTTATTGCACTTTATTAATTTTAAAATACTCAGCCCGGACAGCCAATTACCAGTTTACAGAGAATCGCCCTTATAAGAAAGTAATTTATAAAAGGAAAGCAAAAGTTTTAATTTATTATTACAAAACTCCAAATGAATGGAGATATTAGTACCCTATAGCTTGGATATTCGAAGCGATGCAAGCAAGCATGGAAACATAAGAGTCTTGTGCCTGATTAAGGAGGTAAGGAAAATTTTGTGTGTGTGTGTGTGTGATGCGTGTATTTCGTTCTATTTCAATGAGACTCTGCTTGGGACATTCTTCGCGCTTAATCTGTACCTTATTAAAGAAAAAGGTGGGGAGGGGGGAGGGATTTTCTACTTTTTCGTCTTGCATGGAGCAAAGGTGAAAATAAAATATTTTTCTGATGAAATTTTTTTATTTGATTATTAAAGATATTTTTTGCAAATGAGTAAATAAATAATTGAATAAATAATAAAAAATAAAGGAATTAATTAAGTAATATATATATATATATATATATATATATATATAAGAAAAAAAGAGTGAATAAAACAGTGAATGTATAAATTAATAAGTTCATAAATGAAGGAATACAAATGAATTAATTAGTGAATACGTGTAGTGGTTTAATAAATGAATGAATATATGAAGTAGTTTAAATAAGCACAAACATAATGAACTATTTCACTTTACCCCAGTATACACTTAAATAATTGCATTGAACATTTAAAACAAAACAAGCCTATAGCTGGGGCAAATTAACCTGGCAGCATTAGCATTGTTCAGTCAGGATCCTAATCACAGCAAATTGCGATGCGGCCAGGTGAGGTTATACCGTAACATTAACTAAATAAGTACCTGGACACCAGTAGATCTGAAATAATACTTTAAATCTTGATCATGAAAACTTGACTAATTTAAAGTAACAAAAATTATTTTTGACAAATCACAAAACCTAACAATATGTTCATCAAATTTTGAAAATGGATCGCATGACGATATATACTGATTCTTAGAGCTATTTATTCTTTTATCTGGAACGCAATTGATGTTAAAGATATTAGTTAATTTTATTGTTAGAAAGGTGGCGACTGTGGACAAATGTATGTTCGTGGTCACAAAGTCTTCCAAATAATTCAATACCCTCTGGGGAACTGGACTAGACGTTGTTCGGCTCCTGGATTAAAAAGAGAGTTGTGGTAGGTCTGGGGACCTTGGAGTGAAAAGCGTGGACAATTGTGAAACTATTTTACCATTTCTCTTTGCCTGCTATTTTACTTTTGCCGTCCCACATTCCTCTACATTGTTTGGTATACGAATTGGTTATGAACTCAAATGAGCACTTTCTCCTTAGCATCGGCTGAAAAGATGCTTGTCTTGTTGTCTGTCCTCCTGCTATCCCTCCTAGCCCGTCCCATATCCGCAGCAGTGGAGGAGGTGGACCAGAGGACCAAGTCCTCTCTGGAAGAGGTGCTGAAGGGGCGCAGCAAATTGCGCATGGATGGCGCCGCCCCGCTCAAGATGACCATGCCCCAGCGGGACGCCCTGCAGCACGTGTCCAAGCACCCTCGCCTGGAGATGGCAGAGGAGGCCCTGAGCATGATATACCACGAACTGTTCGAGGCACCCTTCGCCAAACACCCGAACATGACCCAACTCAGGTGAGTGGAGACTTTCGTTTGTGCAGGTTACTTTCAATGGTATGTTGTAACCACGGAACTTTCTTTTATATTTTGCTTATAAACTCTTCTTGGCACTGACGCATAATCGCCACAATTTTCACTTTTTGATGTTGCTTTTGCTACTCGAAAAGTGAAGATCGCGTTTTTTAAATCTTGCTTAAATTAATAACATTTTATTTGTTAACAATAGAAGATACAGCAAACAGATAAAAATTTTAAATCATTGAGATTTTTCCAATCGCATCTATCTGAGATATGAGAAACTCTGGTTCGCTGCCGCTCCGAACTAGCTTCATATGCCTATGGTCTGTATATTTTACATCCGTGATTGCGGTACACAATTTTTTACAAATAGCTGTTACTATACACTCCCAATATTTCTTCTACTTTTGATTTTTACTTTCTTCTATATCTAATATATAGAAGAAAGTATTGGTTTCGTGAAAATTTTCGAATGTCGAATTTTGACGGATTTGCACGTTTTGAGGTGCGCTGAGTCCATTTCGACCATTTTTAGAAAATGTCTGTCTGTCTGTCTGTCTGTGTGTGTGTGAGTCTGTATGTGTGTGACCAGTTTTTGTGGCCGCGCTAGAGCAAAAACTACTGAATGAAATCGAACAAAAATTTTTTCACATATGTACCACCATGTGAACTGGTGCACCTGACTTTTTTTAGCGAATTCCTCCAAGGGGGGTGGAGCAATCGCACGTGTTCTGCGCGGGGGTGATTGCTATATCTCAGGAAGTAACTGGCGGAATCAAACGAAAATTGGTCCATAGATAGACCCTACTGAGTACAGGTGCTGATTCAATTTGTTTGTCAATATCTCCAAGGGGGGTGGAGCAATCGCACGTGTTCTGCGCAGGAGTGATTGCTATATCTCAGGAAGTAACCGGCGGAATCAAACGAAAATTGGTCCATAGGTAGACCCTACTGAGTACAGGTGCTGATTCAATTTGTTTGTCAATATCTTGAAGGGGGGTGGAGCAATCGCACGTGTTCTGCGCGGGGGTGACTGCTATATCTCAGGAAGTAACCGGCGGAATCAAACGAAAATTAGTCCATAGGTAGACCCTATTGAGTACAGGTGCTGATTCAATTTGTGTGTCAATATCTCAAAGGGGGGTGGAGCAATCAAAAGTGCTTATTTTGTCACTGCACCTACTGTATCTCGGGAAATATTGCTGCGATTTGAATGAAATTTGGAATAACACTAACCCAATATGGAAGCAAGCATCGATTAAATTTTGGCGCCAATCGCCCCAGGGGGAGGGTGGGGTGATTTTTGCGCTTAGTCAACAATGCGAAAAATTACTTCATTAAAAAATCGCTTTCACGCTATTTAATTATCAAAACAGCTGAAAACTTTCAATGATTTGAAATTTTTAACTGTTGCCAATTTCTTTTTACTAACAAACAAAATGTTTGCAATTTATCTAAACAAGGCTTTTGCAATGATTTCCAATTTCGCTCATTGATTCTGCATTTGCAGGGTTATTACGATAATTGGGAAATTGGCGCTGTCTCCAACTACTCGGGCGAGTACGTATTTTATTTTGTAACCGGAATTCATAAGATAGATATAGAAGAAAGTTTCGTGACGGCCACGACAGCTAGTTAATTTAAATTTCATAATCTGCATTAGAATTAACCAAAATATTAAGATATCAAGATATTATTAGATGAACTACATTTTTGAGTGTTGTTATCAAGATATTATAAATCTATTTTGTTTCATACTTTTTAGTGCAAATTAAGCTTACGGAAATAGTCTTTTGATTTATATATATTTTTTGCATTTTATTTAAAAGTTCCTTTCTTTTATGAACTTCATTGGGTGTGATTTTCGATATTTCAAATAAATTTAACCATAACCTATCGTTATTATTTAAATAAAAATAAATAAATTAATAAAAAACATGATATTTATTTTCGTTGTACTATTAGTGTATTGCGCATAAAGAGAGAATAACTTGCATTAGCCCCTAATATTCTCTAAATATTGCAAATTTGGAAGCTTGAACTTAAAACCAATGTTGAACAAGTACAGGGTGAAAAAAAAGGGAAAAAAAAAAAAAAGAAAACGGTTTTAAATTGATGACTTGACTTGAATCAAAGCGTCGAAAACCCGTGTTATTTAAAAAGTTCCAAAAGCAAAAAATCTACAATTCTACGCTTGCCTCAACCTTACAATTAGTTTGTTACCTAACTTTGTTCGCAAAATAAATTTAATAATTACTATTCTTTTCCATTGTTTTTCGCAGCAATTAAAAAGCGGAATTGGCAGGCATTATGACAGAGAAAATAACTTTAAAAAATAGTCTTCAGTTAAAAAATGCATTTATGATTTAAATATAGATGATTTTCCCTTTTATTGGAAAGATGGTCACCCCGCTTTCAACTTCAGCTGGTACTTATTACAAACTGATGCCATTAAAACGATGTTTTCATATATTTTAAAATTATAATTATTTCGAAAGACAAAATGAATTATGAATTGAAAATTTCAAAATGATATTGCGGCAAAGAAATTGCTGATTAATGAAAGCACGTGTTTGTTTTCAGGTATCGTTCATCCGAGCCGAGTGCCCGCCAGACTTTCTTGAGTGAGGGCTTGGGTCAGATCTCGGAGTGGATGATGCGGGTGGTGGAGCGTTCCTTGGACGAGTTGCCCTCCTTGCCCCGTCTTGAAGCCCAGGAGTGTGTTAAGAGGAGTGTCTGCGAGGCACACAACCAGCCCAAAAAATATGGACTCATCGGACTCATTTTACAGCTTCTTTTCCCGTAAGTCTTTCTCTTTTACACAGATAGATCCTCTGTTTGTCAATGTTAAGTCACGGGACAATAAAGATCTTCCGTTTCGACAAATTGACTATTGTATAAAATAATAAATACACTAAGGTTATAAAATAACTGGCATGCCATTGCCTATACAAATAATAGAGGTACTGTCTGCCCAAGGAGGCTATATGGAATCGGGAAACGTAAGACGAGCCCATCAGGATGAGGAGGGAAAGTAAAAATCTGATGGGCGTGATTCACTTTTTTTAATGTGTCTTTGCTTAATTTAGAGGCTAACACGCATCTAGTAAAGCTGGGATCCCTAAAAGGTAAAAGATTCGTTCATTTCCGCAGGTAAACCGGATGTTAGCCTTTCCATCTCATCCGAGATCAAACTCTATAGAGCTAGTCAGATTAATGCGATACGATCATCAGTTTCCATGTCAGACGGCAAGTGTCTTGCAAGGCGTTTTAGATTGAATCCATCTGCTATGCAAGTAGGTAGTTGGGATTTCAGTGGGTTTAAACCGAGTTTTGTAGTTGGTTCGCGAGCAATTAGATATAGAATCTCGAGGTTTCGATAAATTCGGATTTTCTCTTTCGACCATTTTTCCAGCGTGCAGCGAATATGAGGAATCTGGTGTAACATCGAATCTCAGACGTCAGGGCGACCCGGAAAAGATTGTGACAGGAGATCAAAATAGCTACGTAGAATTATTAAAAGTAATAGATGAGAAACATCCGTTATTTTGCTTCAGTCTTTAATTTAATGTATCAACGAATGTTGAGTCAGTGACGTAAATAGCAGCCCCGCAGCCTTAGCCAAGTAGAGGGGGGGGGGGGGGAGATTTAGAGGCGCATAGAGATCCAGAAAAAAATGTACTTGAGTTATAAAGAAAAATATAGAATATATTTTTTAAGTTGAATATATTTTTTCTCCTGAATCAATGTCACTCATACTCTTTCTGAACAAACAAAAGCCTCACATGCATAGTTGACTCTTCCACCCATTTTCCTCCTCTTCTGTGTACCTGCATATTATAGAATTACTCTTAAGTATTTTCAGAAGATCACTGCCCTGTCCCCCCCCCCAGCCCTAACCTGGTTTTTGCATCTTTCAATGCACTCTCCTTGCCTCTTTGAAGTTCATCCACACTTGATCACAAATACAAATCCTTCTTTCAGAAGGCAAAAATTTAGACAAGCACATATCATTTAAATGGAACCCTATTGTTTCCCTTTATGAAATGACATGGGATGATTTTGCACCATTGGTGTAGATTTGAATTAGACGCACTGTGGAGCAGACTTTACCTGAATATTTTCTCAATCCACTTAAACTGTACAAATGTTTTAAATTTCGAAAAACATTTAAAATCACAACCAGGTATAACTTTTATTTTTAGCTGAGAAGTATTAAAATTCCATTGCTTGATTTCCTGTGAAGCGCTATAAGACTCTTGTTGCATTGTTTGCATTTTGCCCTTCCGCACTCCTCCTCACATAGGAAAAATTAAAAAAAAATGATTAAAAGGAAATAACTTTACAAAACTTTTGTCTAAACTTTGAAGAGAATTGCTGAACGCTCTGAAGAAAAATTTTTAAATCTTGCTAAGGAAGAAAAATTATTGTACATTTCAGCAGATGCTGAGGTAAATGGAATAGGAAGAGAGAAAAGCTCAAAAAGCTGAACCTGATACTCAAAAATATAGGTAAAAGAGATAAAATAAAATTAGTAGCTGAAAGAATAAAATACCAAAAAAAAAAAAGAAGAAGAAGAAAGTGATTAATTTTGTATTCATCTTTGGGCCGCATGTTTTTTCTTTTTTTTTTCACGAGTTCTGGCCCAAATTTATTTTTTGAAAACTCTTCCAACTTCAGCCTAGTTCATGGGGCAGAATTAGTAAACTTAGACTCTATCAAAATAAATAAATAGTAAAAAAATGTAAAAATAGGGGGGGGGGGGAGAGATGCAAAGAAAGTGAAATCGTGCGACCACGGAAGGATTTCAAGTTTTTTTTTTTTGCAATTTTAATTCTATCTTTTTATTGAAGTTGCGATTTTTATTGTCTAAAATAAATTTTAATGATTATAAAGCTGCATAAATATCTCTTCACCATACTGTTCCATTTTCTATTATAATTATTTTTTTGCGATAAGTAAGATGGGAATAGGCATCTATCTTGCGGGAGGGGGTCCGCTCCCAAGTCTATGTACGTTACTGGCTAGAATCCAAACTATATGCAACGGACCAAAAGGGATTTGGGCTTTCGGAAGAGAAAAGCTACTTATGCGCGATTTGATTGGATAGTATAAAGTTTTACACTTCGCAAGGGCCCACTAACGCCGCCACTGGACGTTTGACTGGAAACATGTGCCATGGTTTTACGAGTCTCGTTTCCAATAGTATCGGGCAGACGGACGTTTACGGACATGAAGTAATCCTCATGAATCCATGAACCCTTCATGTTAACAAGGAACTGTTTAAGCTAGTGGAGATTCAGTTGAGTTTGATGCATTGTGTGTTAGGAAGTGATATTTTACCTTTGATACAATAAGATTAGGAAGAGCAACAAAGACGCAAGCAGCAAAGACATCAGACAAGCATCAAAGACGCAAACATTCTATCCAACTAACCTGCCCCTTTTCATTTAAATAGCGCATTATAACGGACCTAGAAAATTCCAACAGGACAATGTGCCGTTATACATTTCAGAAGTTGCCAGAGTGGCTGCAGGAGCTCTTTAGATTTTAACTCTTCTGGTGGTCACATAAATGCCCAAATATGAGCATTAGTAAGTATATTTAGGAAGTCTTGCAGCGTGCTGCTCAAGTAAAATCAGCATTACCTCAACCTAACCATGGATTTATGGACTGCCCTGCAGGATTCATGGTATAAATTTCCTTCGACAATACTCCAGACATTAGTAGTGTCCATGCTCGGTCGTAAGGCACTTCTGGCTGGCCGCTCTTGAGAATGTAGCATATTGGGAAGTTATTAACCCAGTATTTAACCCAGTATTGCAATATTAGTTATTTTTAAAAAAAATTAGAACATCTACCGTGTCGAGAAATTTAGTCCAAAAAATGAAGTTGAAAGTTAGGGGGTCGACTGATACGCGGGGCAGAATTTTTCCCGAACAACTTTTGGAAAAAAAAAACTCAAAAACGAGAAGATTTTTCCGATGCAGTCAAATTATTTAAAAAGGGCGCTAAAGAAATAAATACTCATACATTCTACTGTATTTTTGCATGGTTTAATTGTGAAATAAAGAATAAATTATTACAATAAACGACCGACGGAGCGAAAAGTGCGGGAATTGCCGTGTTCGCGAATTTTCGATTGATGGTGTTTATCTTTTTGAAACGGAATGTAATACGGCTACATCGCAAAATTTTATTCATAATAAGGTAAAATAAGAGCAACAGATATAAGAAATTGTAATCGCAAAATCGAATCCTTACAAAAACCGCCATCGTAAAATCGAACCTTTGCAAAAATCGCGATCGCAAAAATGAACCCTTTTTGTGAAAAAGAATAACAATTATGTTTTTACACAAAAATTTTCAGTGCATTTAATTTACCTTCTTTTCAAAACGTTTATATTCAAAAATCGCGGCAAAACGTTCGCGGGTTTTCGATTTTTCTTCAAAAAGTAGGGGGGTCGACTTATACGCGAGATCGACCTATACGCGAGTATACACTGAAGTGACAAAAGTCATGGGATACCTCTTAATATCGTGTCGGCCCTCCTTTTGTCCGGCGAAGTGCAACAACTCGACGTGGCATGGACTCAACAAGTCGTTGGAAGTCTTCTGCAGGAATATTGAGCCATGCTGTCTCGATAGACGTCCATAATTGTGAAAGCGTTGATGGGGCAGGATTTTGGGCACGAACAGACCTCTCGATGGTGTCCCATAAATGCTCAATGGGATTCATGTCGGGCGATCTAGGTGGCCAAATCATTCGTTGGAATTGTCCAGAATTTTCTTCAAACCAATTGCGAACAGTTGTGGCCCGGTGACATGGCGCATTGTCATCCATAAAAATCCCATCGTTGTTTGGGTACATGAAGTCCATGAATGGCTGCAAGTGATCTCCAAGTAGCTGCACATAAGCATTTCCAGTCAATGTTCGGTCCAGTCGCACTAGAGGACCAAGTCCATGCCATGAAAAAACTGCCCACACCATTACGGAGCCACCACCAGCTTGAACAGTGCCTTGCTGACAGTTTGGGTCCATGGCTTCGTGGGGTCTGCGCCACACTCGAACCCTACCATCGGCTCTTACCAGCTGAAATCGTGACTCATCGGACCAGGCCACGGTTTTCCATTCATCTAGGGACCAACCGATATGCTCACGTGCCCACGAGAGTCGCTGCAAGCGATGTCGTTCTGTCAGTAAAGGCACTCGAGTCGGTCTTCTGCTGGAATAGCCCAAGAAATCCAAATTTCTCCGCACAGTTCTAGCAGACACGTCCATTGTACGTCCCACATTGATTTCTACGGTGATTTGACGCAGTGTTGCTTGTCTGTTAGAATTTATGACTCTTTGCAGACGTCGCCGGTCTCGATCTTTAAGTGCAGGCGGTCGACCACTGTGCTGTCCATGGTGGGATGTTATGCCTGAAATTTCATACTCTCGGCACACTCTTGACACAGTGGATCTGGGAATGTTGAATTCTCTAACGATTTCCGAAATGGCATGACCCATGCGTCTAGCTCCAACTAACATTCCGCGTTCAAAGTCTGTTAATTCACGTCGTGCGGTCATCATCACGTTAAAACCTCTTCACATGAATAACTTGAACAGAAATGAAAGCTCTGTAAAAGCACTGCGCATTTATACCTGTTCTATGCGATGCTACTGCCATCTGAAAATTTGCATATTGCTATCCCATGACTTTTGTCACTTCAGTGTATACGGTAATGTATTTCCTCATCAGAGAAAGTAAGCAAGTACGCACGTTTTTTCTTTTTGTCACATGAGGTAAAATTCGGAATTTCATTCCCGGAGAAAATGAGAATTTCATCTCGCTCAAAGATTTAGGTTCCGGACACCTCTTCCAATCAAAATTTGGAAAAAAAAAAAAAAAAAAAACAATTTGAACCCCTTCTAATAGACTGGTGTTTTAAAAATGAAAACATGTCAAGTCACTTTTGAGAACAAGGGTGTCTCAAAAATAAGAATATGCTGTATCACTTTTGAGCAGAGGACTATCTCAAAAATGAGAAAACATTCAATAAATTTGAGAATAAAAAGGTTTCAACGACATATTATTTTTGAGTAGAGTGGTATCCCAAAATTTAGTAATGGCGAATCAACTTTGAAAAAAGAATATGTTTCACAAGTACAAACTCAAGTTTTTCAATTCTAAGTCAATATGTTTTGGAGCTATTCTGAGTAAATGATGTGCTTGTTGAAAATGAACGATTTTGTTTCAATAATAAAAACCCAAATTTAACAGTGTAGCGTTTTTTTCCTCTCTAGTTACTGATATGACTCAAAGGAAACTAATAAATATTAAGCAACATATCATATTCCGTTCCATAGAGTTATTAAAATTTTAAATGTCTTTTGCATCCTCATCCTTATTTTTCCTTCTAGGCCCTATACAAAGGCAGAAGATGCCCAGAACGTGGTGTCCAAATATCAGCTCGCTGCGAGATACGGACGTCAATCTAATGCTAACTGCGGGGTCCAATATGATGGCTGCATGCTCAACTTGTTGGACATCGTGCAAGCTCTAGTTAATGCCTTTGTCCGATAAAAGACAGAAAACAGAACTTTGGTTGACCAAACATTCCTCCAACTTTTAAGTGATTCTGAAGCATATCATGCATTTCATTTCCATTGATAAGACCTTTTTGTGTTTGGTTTTCTTCTGACACTTGACCATATTCACTAACTAGAGAGCCAGCCCCGTTCCTTAAACTGATTGTGCCAGGCTGCACCCATATCTAAGAGGATACAAAAATGACTTTAGGTTAACTTCATTTGGAGCTTCTGCTCAAGTTTTTTTTTTTACTGAGGACTGCAAACTATTTGTCTCACACATTTTACATATAATACTACCACTTTTTATTGATGAAATTACACTAATAAGCAGCAAATATTTACAAAAAAAAAACTTTATCCAGGGCTAGCTGATAGTCTCACCCGCCTCCTTAACTGCACCAAATGACTCGCTCAACCATTCAGTCACCCAAACCCCATGGTTAACCTGATTAACAGAAATTTTGCTACTTTGAATCTGGTCATAAATATAGCAAAGCAAACAGTTCACTTATATATTGCACAGGTTAAAAAAAAATATTTTGAGCTAATAGAGTACAGAAAATACTTGTTACATAAAGTGGTTGAAAACCGAAATCATTGTATAGCAATTTCAATAACCTGCACATCATCCAAGTACATTGTAGAAATTTCAAAACCTTGAGCATTATCAGATATAGTTAAGACAAATCAGCGCAGTTAGCTGGGTGTGAAGTTCCCAACTGGCTTGTTGTGGATATTTTAGGATAATTTTGCTCCTTTTTGGTTCTTAGGTTCCTATATGAATCGTACACGAATTAGATGCACAAAATTGGTGCATAAAACTTCGTACTTTTCGCATGAAAAAGTTATTTAGTGCTCAAAATAAGACGTAAAGGAAGATAAAACTTACGAAGCGATGCTAAAAAGGAAAAAATGTTTTTTTTTTTTTTTCTCTTGCTATGGTATTACTTTTTTCAACCAGATAGCAGACCACCCGAAAAATACATATGAATGAATGTAATCAAAAATAGGATATTACCACTTTTAACCCCCGGTGGTTCGGCAGTTCCAGAATTACATGTTAAATGGACGTGATAAGACGTACAGAACCATCAGGTTTTTTTTTTAAAAACTAAGTTTGCAGTCCCAGTTGTTGAGCTCCTAGTTTATCAGTGTGATTGCTCTGAATTTGTCTTGCACCCATTTAATGTGACATCATAATCAATTATGACACACTTCAAAAGAACATACCTATCAAATTTCTGATGGAGAACTGAAGATTTAAAAATATTTTTAAACTAAAAAGCGTAGTCTAATGGTTTAACAATATTTTTGTGAAAATCATCTGGTATTTATTTTGCTAAACGATTGGAAAGATAAAATTAACAATATATGTGAACAGTGCAACAATCACTACTGCAAGATTCAATCATGGACTACGTGGCATACTTCATATCTATTTATTAAACCGCCAACATACATATTTACGGTTCATTCCATTTATTTATTGTGTAGTGAATTTTTCTGATACATTTTATGATGACTGAAAATCAGAAAACTTTTTTAAATAAAAAAGTTTTATTTATTGTTTAGTAGCAGTTCCTCTTTCCTGTTTCTGAGTGAATATCTAAGCATCAAACAATGGAATGACACATAATCAACATAGTTAATAAGTTTTTATTTTTCCACAACGTTTATATCCATACATTGCAAAATATTTGCAGGGCTGGATACAAAATTATGTTCTTGAATCGAATGGGCAGCTACCAAGAGAATGAGAAGGTAATCACCATACACTCATAGGGACTTTTTTACCATTCTATATTGATCAATTGATCAACTATATTTGAAAGACAGGATGCTCTGAACAAAAAGATATTTCTTTCTTTGAAGTAGGCTGCTTTTAAACCTTTCTGCTTCTGTTTTAAGTCCAATTGGAATCCGTGCCTGAATACCACCTCCACGTTTTTCTAAACATTTTAAAAGGTTTTAATGCAGCAGTACAATAGTTAGTACAATGCAACCATATTAGCATTGCTCCAACAGCACAGCAGTCAGTGCCTGTTCTAAGGGAAAGCATGCTGGGGTTATTCCCCAGAAGGCAACTTGTGGGAGGCCAAATTAATGTCAATTCTGTGTATTTCAAACGAAGCTAGATGTAAAAACTTGATGGAAGAAGGGTCAGGGGCGTAATTCAAAATTCACCCCGCCTCAGAAATATCGATGATCTGGCACTGATAGCAGTTTGGCAACAAGACTTATTGCTCGAGCCATGCAACAAATACATCTCTCCCCAGCACATGGGATAGCATTTCCAAGACTTGTTGCTGATTACATATGCATCAGTAAATAAATGTGTTCAAACTTTTAATGGCAATGCCTCTAAGGATTATTTGGGATTGAATGCATGGAATTGTGTGAACTGCTTTTTTTTTTTTTCTTTTCAAGGAGTTATTTGAAGAAACTAATGCTAACAACCATGCAGAAAATCAGTGAAATTGGTACAAGACTAGGAGGTAAATGATTTTTTTCTTTAAATTTTATATTTCGTAATACATGATAGGATGTAGGTGGTACTCGGGGAACAGGTGCTATTTGGGATTATATTATACGTTTAATCACAGTACAGTATGTATTTATTGAAAAATATAAAAACCAAAGATGTATGTTTTATGGCTACTGGTGAAATAAGTT
Source organism: Uloborus plumipes (assembly GCA_038373865.1). Classification (NCBI taxonomy): domain Eukaryota; kingdom Metazoa; phylum Arthropoda; class Arachnida; order Araneae; family Uloboridae; genus Uloborus; species Uloborus plumipes. Next base: position 101,290 of record JAXGGA010000203.1, on the reverse strand, counting down.
GAAAAACGAAGCTTATTACTTAAAAATCGTAATTCAAGTCGGAAAGGGCTCGTAAATGTTTTGCACACAATGTAAGCATGGTCCTGGTAGCTTCCATCTTTAGTACGCTTTATTGAAGACTACGACATTTAAAATAGAATTAAGAACAAACTCAACAAGTATGTCTCCAAGCTCGACACATGAAGACATTGTGACAACATATGACAGACATATGTTATCTTGCCCATAGAAAAACAGACCCCAAGCAAATGTGGGTCGTATAAAAAATATGTACACTTAACTCTTTGTGGCCACTTAGTCTCTGCTCACCCCACTGGCATAGTAAAGAACTGTCTGATGATACACTAATCAATGAAGGAAAGTTCATTTGAGTCACAAAATCGTTTACATATCCCACCACACGAACAATTCTGAAATGCTGAGCATCATTTCTAGCACTGAATGATTTGTTTTGGATACCAGTCAAACACCAAACCTTGCATGTATGCATGCTACATAAGCATATTACCTCTCTTTGCTGGAGGGCAGGTATGACATTGAGTGCAGAAACCAATTAAGATTTTCAGTTACAAGGCTGCCTAAGTTGAGAAACTATAATAAGTATAGAGTAAAAAAATGCTACAACAGCATTAAAGTTTTATTGTTATTAGTTTGTGTGTTCTCAAAATGAGAAGATTAGTGTTTGACTAGCACACAAAACAAAAAAATCAGTTATAAATATTACACAGTCATTACTGATTTGAACATTGTTTGTTGCTTTCATTGTTATGAACAATTACCAATATAATAAAATCATTAAAATTTAAAGGAAGTACTTTTGCGAATTAAACTATGTCCCCAAAAACTTTCCCCACACAACGAAATGATCATCTATATGCCTTAAAAGGGGTATTGAGGTCTCTAACAAGAATTGGTGATCAAAAAGTATTTGAGTTCAAATTAAGCAGAAACTAATAACATAGCTGCTCAAAAAATCAAACAATTTGGTTTTGGGTGTAAAACAGCAGACTGCAAGCTATGGATGAAATGTCCTCATATAAAACCACATTTAAATCAAAAACATACAGGAAATTCTTCACTTTAAAGATAGTTTTCTAAGAAAGAAAGGAAAAACATAAAGTACTACATTGTTTTATAGTAACACATAAGGGAAAAAAAGAAGAAAATATATAAAAAATTTCCCTGAAAGTTTTTGCCCTCTTCCGTTAAAAACAATAAAAATTATCCTACAACTCTGTTTCATGTAGACTATGCAGAATAAAGTAATGTTTGGGAAGAATTAACTTTCTTCCCAAATATTACTTTTAAGCAGTCAATAACCTTTATTGGAGAAATATTTCTTATTAAAACCATGCATGATTTCTTATTAGAACCATGCATGATGATCAATTTTCACATGATAATCTCATACTACCTAAGATGAGAAAAAATATATAAATTGGGTTAGCAGTAATTATACATTATTCATGTTAGAAGTAACTACTTCTGTATGAAACAATACCAAGACTTAATTCTGATAAGTGTTACTTGTTTTAGTTAGTGAGTATCACATTTACAATTCAAGAAAAGCAACATTGACTTTAAAATATGCAATAAATAAAAATATTAAAAATTATAACAAAACAAAAACTAAACTTCATACTATCTAACATGCTACTAAAACAACAAAGGGATAAATCATTTACATACAGACAAATAAATTAATAACTAGAAAACAATTTTTACAAACAGAAATTTTTTTTTTTGTAATCTCACCAGGAATAATTGAAAGATTTTTTCTTGACTAATGAATAACTAAATTTGTACAGTGTGCCTGCACAGTGTACAAACTAACCAATGTTGGCTTGTACAACACAATGGGTATGAATACTTTCCTTAAGTTTCTGCATCCGCATTCATTTTTACTTCCAGTCATTAGACGATTTAGTGTCATTTTTTATCAAATGGTAGAGCTTGTTTACGACACTGAAATATCATACCTTCTTCCTAACTTTATAAAGTATGATGTTTAATTATGAAAGCAGACAATTTTTTTTTCATATCCATTGTTCTAGTAAAAAGTTAAAAACTTACATACATCACGTAATATCTAAACATTACATACAGAAAAACTACTTTTAAAGAAAGACCATATCTTGACAGAATCATTCATAGTATTTCATTACTTTTCATGTCCTCGTGAAAGTTTCTGTGTTTTGATGAAATTGGGTACATCTGAACAATACAAAACTGATGTAACAAATAAATATTAACTAAAAAGCAGAAACTTCTTTGTCAGCACTCAATTTTTAGCAATAGCTCAAATAAAAGATAGACTAATTGACCATTGCACATTTCTTAAACAGTTTTTTCTTTTATACATGACTGGCACTTTTTGGGATAATGTGGCACACATTTGTGTCTGGACAAAGTTAAAAATTGGGATCAGAATCATCTATTTGCATGCATTGAGCAAAGTGCACGGAAAAACGAGTGCATTGTTCAAAATCAAAATAGTAAGGGGGGGGGGATAACCCAAAGGTGACTTCAAATAAATGAAGTGATAATTAAATAGTAATAACTGTAGCAAAACCTATCAAATGACTGAAAGAACATGCCAACTTGAAATAATTCATGAAATCAAGTTTTGCATTCAATGTATTTTACCAGCAATTAAATTGGTTGCAGTATTTATATAGTGTGGGCTAAAAAATTGTGGCTGTGTGCAGGGGTTTGTCGGGCCTTTGATGGTTCTAAGGGACTTTGACTAAAATGAATTTTGCAGAGAGCCAAATCTTTGGAAGTGGAAGACCTTATGATTTTACTACATTAAAACATCCCTAGGGTTTTGTAAAAAAACTAAAGCAGAGAAAGAAAAATTTGCCTCCAAATAGATTATAAAATCATTATATGAAAATGAACTGTCAACCATAGTTGCAGTATCTTTATTTGAGATTTGTATATAATCAATCTTAAAAGTTTCATATTAAAAACAACAAATTTTAAACAGAAGGTGGTAAATTTAAGCATAAAGTTTTGTATAAAATAAACAACACCATACCTTTAAACCTTTAAATGTTTCACCAAAATCAAATACATATTTCATGAACACTGATTGCTATCACTTTAGAATTATAGAAAATGTCACTAATGAAGTATGGATAAGAATAACTAATAACTAATAACAAATAATTTACAGCTATATATAATGGTAAGCGCAATTAATCATTCTGACTTTTCAAAACAAGCTTTTAAATAAGTTGAAATCCTAAATACAAGTAACATCAGGGACGGATACAAGGGAGGGGCGATCGTCCCTCCCTTGAGGGACTTACCATTGTTAAATTTTCAATTTTGTTCAAAAGAGCAATTTGTAGACTATTTTTGATGTCAGCAGAAGGGTGGGTTAGGGATCTCCCCAGGATACATTTTACAATTTAAGTCTACAACATGTGAGGGCAAAAATTTTGTAAACAAAGCTGTGTTGCAAAGGATATGTAATAAGATCAATCGCCCCTCCCTTGAAACATTTCTAGATTCGCTCTTGAGTAACATTTCTTCTGAAAGAATTCTGCCTTATGGTTCATTTTGGATTGTCAGCTTGCTTTGTCCCTAGTTATTTGTCACTCACCCTCATGTTACTTTTGCTGCTTGCTTGTTGTAGTATTTTTGCATTTGCATATAAATGATATTCACAGGGACTAGAATGTTGTTGCACTAGTTAAGATTCCGTGAACTACACCTCATATTATCATGAGTTTCATGAAAAAAGAAATGTTTGTCAAAAGTCAATGCACAATAAAAGACTTTAATTTAAAAAAAATAATTACCTTATATTTTTTAGATATGACACAAGAAGCAAATCATAGCGGAACAATGTCATGCACCAGAGAAAATATTTTGAATTTTTTTAGTCACCTCTAACCCACAGTATTTGGGACTAAAATTGCTAAGAAATTTGAATTTCTAACTGCAAAAATCCTAATAAAAATAATGCATTCAAGAAATAAAAACATTCAAAAAAAAATTCAAGAGAATCTTTTTTTTTTATTTTAAAATTCATTTTTTTGTACTATACATTCAAATACCATAAACTTCTATTTCTTATAAATTAATAATTACTCCTAAATATCTGATTTCAATGACTTGATTTTTAATAAAAATTTCAAAATAAAATTGCAACTGAAACAATACCTGACAAGAGGTAAGCATTATTTCACAATTATAAGGTGGATAATAAGTTTGCAGACTATATATAGAGAGAGTTGATTACATAATATTTTCTGCTCTCATTTCTGATTTACTTGTTGCTCACTTAAGATAAATTTCAACCAGGTACAGACAAAAACTTAAAAATTTAAGAGTCAGACAAATAATTTTCAGAGTTCATATGTTTTTTTTTTTTTTGGTCATTCTGTAAAAACTAGTATCCAAGGCAATTTTTTAGGCGCCCGTCACTCTGCTAATGACATTATGCTATTGAAACATGGGATAAGTGACAATTATAAACCAGATGTGTCCAGTGAAAAAACAAACAAAAAAAGAGCACAGAATAATAATTAATCTTTTGAGCCTAGGGTAGAAGGCATTTGTACCAGAAGTATTTTGTTCTCAGATAATAGACAAAATGTTGACTTTCATTCATAACTGGCTTTGGGAACTTAAAAAAAATTAGAAAAGAACTCATGCCAATTTGTACTGTACAAATTCTTGAACACCCTTAGTTCCAAGGGCAGAAATAAATTTGAACTCCTGACTTCTGACAGCAAAATTCTTCTGGTACAAACATTGCACTGATCCAAAAAGTGGCACAAATAATAGGAGAAACAAAAAGGATGTGGGTATGACAATAGGTACAGTAGCATACCAGCCTGACTACCTACAGCTCGCGTGGAGGATACGACGCTCTCATCCAGGTCTGTACTGTCTAGCAACAATCATCATCTTGCACGGTACCACAGGTGTTAAAGAATAAAAACAACTCAATCACTTGGTGTCCACCAGCAGCTCGTCCCCGTCTCGTATCTGGTAGCTGTAGAGTTTCCGGCCGTTGTAGCGCAGTTCGTCCGGACCGTGGGCGTCCTTCAGGTCCTGGTCCAGGTAGAAGAGGCGCATACGGGCGGGCCTCAGTCCGAACCGCTCGCTCAGCGAGTGCTTCAGTTCCTGCACCGACTGCTGTAGGTTCACAGTCACCACTGATTGTTGTTCGCAGAAGTTCACAAACACTTGTGCCGTTTTCTTCGGGCTCAAGTCCACGTCCACCAGGGGAGCTAGTTTTCCATGCACTGCCTCCAGTTCGGAAACCCTGTCGGAGGAGGAGGAAAAAAATTAGCAGTTGGTTCATCTTAGAGAGTGTAGCAGAGCAAGAGCTTTACCAGGCTATATAGTCCAAGAGCTAGCAACATTGAAAGAACAACAATTTTAAGACATTTGGCTTGTTAATATATATCTTTCCCTGTGCTCCTAAGCAGCATGTCGGATGTCTGGCGGACGAGAGTGGTTGCGTTTTTCACTGCTCATCACATTTGTACTAGAAAAAACTGATTTTTAAGTCATTTTTGGGCAATTATACATCAAATCAATCATGAAAAATGTTTTTGACCTCACCATTTCTGATTTTAACAAAAATTGGTGTGAAGGACGCATTTGACAATACAAGTTATCCTGTTAAGTTTTAGATTTCTATTTCAAAAATTGTACTAAATACAGAGCTGTTAAAAGATGAAAAAAAACCCTTTTTACATGCAACTTCTTTTCTTATTATAGTAGAGTAAATGTTCAAAATCCATTGTGAAGGCAAGAAATAACTTTCAATTGATACATTACATGACAAACTTACCACAGGTTTAAGTTTCTAATTTCCCCAAAATGGTTAAAAAAAAATCACTATTTTTACCAACAAAAATGTGATGTGCAGTAAAAAACACAACCACTCTGCCAGACACCCCCCATGCTGCTTAGAAGAGCATAGGGAAGCATATTTTAAAGAGCCAGACGTCTTAAAACTGCCAATCAAAAACATTGTCACACAGCTCTTAGACTAAGACTGCGATAAACTACAAGGCATTTTACATGGAATGGGACAAAAAGAATAGAACAGTACAAATTCTCTGATTGGTTTGCTTAGTTGAAACAAATTGATTTTGAAGCAACATGTAAGTTTTATAAAGCAACAGCTAAAAATCTCCCTGTTACAAATTTGATATCAGTGGTGTTGTAGATCAAAATAGCGCCACCCATACAGGAGAAAAAAAAAAATCATCAATTATCTTTATTCAAAGACATTTTTGGATGCAATGAAATTATACAAATTGGGCACAGCATCGAGCAGTAGATGAAGTTTTTTCTGGGTGACAGATTACTCCATGGCTAGATTGGTTATGCTGGGGCAAACAATTAGCCACCCCCCTGTGTTAACTATCAAGATCCTTAAATCACCTTTGTGATTTTTACCTATGAGATTGTGGTGGAACATATTATCATTATTATAAGTTTTCTTCCCCTTTATTTCTAAAGGATTTAGTCCTGTATGTCTAAGGGAAACTGACACAATACCCTTGAGTAGAGGATAAATGAAATTCCCCAATCATTAACAATGTATACTGTATGACGAATTAGGCAAGCACACCAGAATACGAATAGATATATGCTGCACCTCTGGAGAGTTACACACAGAACATCAATAAACTTGAGCAATCATAGTTCTTCTATAAATTTTATTTTTTAATATATGATGCATTCTATGTGAACACCTTGTTATGCTTAAAGTTTAGATATGGTTTTTTTGTTTTTAACAAAGAGCAAAAGAAACCTAAAAACTACAGAAATCACTATCAGAGTTCTTCTAAATTAATAGCACAGAAATTAATGATAGGCTAATTTAATTTCAATTGTTTGGATTCATCACTATAGCAAACAGATAGCTGAGCAGTGCTGTTCTCTGGTTATAACCGAAAAAAGTGGAGTCTCAGTAAGTTCCAAGGGACCCACTAAAAGCTTCAAGCCATTGGTAGTTTGAGCTATGGGAAGTTTCAACAGAAATCCCAAGAGTCTGGTGACCCAAAGAAAACTTCAAGATAATAGATGTATTGTATGTATACTATTGTACATGGGGAGTTTACTTTTTGAGGCAAATGCGATGGGCATTTCTTACTAAGGGGAAAGGACTCACCTCCTGGGCCTGTTCTGTGGGTCGTGGTGCAGGAAGTGCCTGATGAAGGCCCTCTCTGCGTCCTCTCTCTCCTTCTGGGTTATGGCACTTCCGTTCAGGCGCTCCACCGAGGGCAGGTAGGCGATCAGGTGCTGCCTCCGCTCCGGCTCATTCAGCTCCTAGAGAAAGAAATACGGCAAATTAAATAAACAGTCTGTAAAGTTTACAAATGCCTTTGTGCTATAGATGCAAAGAAAATTACAATGTAAAAGAAGGCACAAATAAGCAGGGATACTGCAGACACGAGTTTCGGCATTACGAGGAACGCCTCTTTCAATGCAAAAAAATTGCGAGCTTATGGATGCAAAGACAGCCGACAAAAGCTCACAGTTTCTTTTGCATCGAAAAAGGCGTTCCTCGTAACGCCGAAACACGTGTCTGCAGTATCCCAGCTTATTTGTGCCTTCTTATACGTTGTAATTTTCTTTACAAACAGTTTGTAGTCATACAGGCTGAAAGCATTCAGTGGCATTGTCTCTTTAAAGCCATGCAAATACAAACACTATGTAGGATATGAAATGAGTAAGTGCCTCTGTGCAACAAGCTAACCATGGGAAAGAACGTAATGAATGCACAAATATCGCAACTCCAAAACTTGTGTGCAGAGCTTCTTGAAATGTTTGTGCATTAATTATTGTTTTTTATGCTTAATTTTAGGGACACACCATAAGCAAATTGCCGATGTTGATTAATCCCCTATCTATCAATTATAACGAAAATGGTGTTTAATATTACAATTTCTCAATCAATTTTTTTTAACTTAGAATTCTGTCCCCCTGTAAAATTTGTTAATAGTTTGCTTATTTCTGTGAGAAATAATTTCTTTTGCTCTACTTTCATAATTTTTCTTCAAAATAATGTTTTAAAATTTTATTTAAATTCTATAAACCAGTTCTCTTATTATTGTTTATAAAACTATATTAAGTTTTTTACTAAACACATGAAATTTCAAATATTTTGTTAATAGATCCTTCTTTATAGGTGCTTTTAATTAAATATTAACTTTCAAAAACTAGCAGCGACTTCATGCAAAACATATATCTTTGCAAAAAATTATCAGGCAACATTAAAGCATGGTGTTAAGGTAGAGCGGGGACAGAGCTATTGACACATTACAGGTGTGCAACCAGGGACGTGATTTAGAAATTTTCCAGGGGGGGGGGTAGGCAAAGGGTGTATACACAATGTAAAATTTTCCAAAATGTGGCAAAAACCACGCCCACTTATATGCCAATACATTGATTTCCCAAAGTCGGGGGGGGGGGGGGCAATTGACCACCCCTGCCCCCCCTCTAAATGACGGGCCTGTGTGCAACATTATATACAATATGATTACTGAGCAGATCAAATTTAAAAAAAATGAAATTAAAACAAAAAAAAAAAAAAAATGAAATTGTACCAAATGTTTTTTTGTTTAGAAAAATATTTAGTAATACTAAACATATTTAGTAATACTAAAATTTTATTGTATTTAAAAGGAAGTGATTTTAAAATAAAAATATAAAACGTATGTTGTGATGGTATGCATAAGCCCTGAATACAGCAGCTGAATCGGAGTTTTCACTCACGTTTTGGGAGAAAGGTGGAACTGACAGACTCAGAGGTTAGTAACCATCTCATAATCTCCTACTTTATTTATAAAAACTAATTAAATATTTTTTTAATGGATGATTCAACCCTTTTTAATTCTAATAATATTCTTCTCTAATTTAATTTACTGTAACAAGTCATGCTTCGTAGCAGAAAATTACATTTATTTATTGTTCATGAACTCATTCAGTATAGTTTCAAGTTCTGGGCACACTTAAAAGTAATTTCAATTAACTTTTGGCCAACAGCAGTACAACAGTTGTATCAATGTTTTTCTTCACCTGCCCCCACTTCTCATTGTTATGCCTTAGGTTTTACCGCACAAGTCCTCCATGTAGGTCCCACAGATCCACCTAGCATTTTGGAGCAGGTGATATTCGGTGGCGCATATCGACACAACTGGAGCAGATTTAGGATCATTTCGTACAGATCAGAACAGCTAACTGTGCCACATATTGGGGCTGTGAATAACTATTTTACAGATGAAAGTAACGCTCAATTTTGAAAACAAAAAGAAAATGCAAAAATGTAATAAAAAATGGGAGAAATAGATACTGAAATGTACAATCATGAAAACGGAAGAGCTGGCACGTCTGTAATTGTCAAAAAAAAAATCATCCATACAATCAAAAAGTCGCTCAACTGATAAATGGCAAATATTCTTTCTATCTTCTCTACAAGTTTTAAGAAATGGAATCCTTTCTTAAACAATTGAAAGGTGCCTCATTCCTGGAGAAAGACTCCAGGAACACTTTCCCACACTCACCTCCAGCACGGGGATGTTCTGCAGCCGCACGTCTTCCAGCTTGCGGAAGGCGTTCAGCCGGTCTACGTCCGTCCACTCGGCCAGGGGTACATTGTTCAGGTTGAGGGTCTGGAGGTGAGGGAAGAGCTCCTCCCAGCCCCGGGGGTCGGGGATGCGCGAGAGGGGCGTGTCGGCCGCCACCAGGGACTCCAGCTGGGGGAAGGCCTCCCCCAGGCGCATAACATCCTCCCAGGAGGACAGGCGGCTGCCGCACAGGTACAGTTGCCGCAGGTTGGGGTAATGGCAGTCGCGGGGCAGCCCCACCGTCGAGTAGTCGTTCAGGCTCAGGTGAAGCTCTTGGAGGCTGGAAGAGAGAAACAGAAGTCAGTTAATCGGACTTTCGAAAATGAATGAGTGAACCTTCAAAAATAAATAAATAAATCTCCTTTTAAAATAAATAGAGCTTACATTTTAGAGTGAAGAATTTGACTTCAAAAATGCAGTGTTTATAAAGTCTTGTATTGACAAAGAACAATTACTTGGAAAAAAACTATACACACAATACTTTTGTTGAGCAATAACAAGGTGTTTAGTACTTTCACCTGACTGCAGTTGTTCCTTCGATTTTTGAACTTTATTTATGCCCAACCCTCTCAATCATCTTTAGGCATCCAGTCTCTGGCAGTTATTTGAATTAGAATTATGTCCTTTACAATCAAAAATTGATATGAGTCTTTTATAGAAAAAAAAAAAAAAAAACACTAGTAGGGTCCTATCACAATTCGTGGTTGCTAAATTTATAATTTTAATTCAAAATCTCAAGATTCAAGATGTTTTGTGATGTTTTTATTTATTTATTTACTTTTATTTCATTATTATTATTTTTATCTTTAGCTCATCAAATTTTCCTTCCCATTGGTGAAATATTAAATTAGTTAAAGTCATGTAGGTGGCTCCAAGATGAGAAACTGGAAATGGCATATTTGAAAGAAAAAACTCCAAGATGGCCTAAAGGGTTGAGGATCACAGCCCTAGAACCTTTGTTTTCAAAAGATATGGTCAATTTCAATAAGAAATTTATATCCATATGAGAATGAAATGACCGATTCTTCAACCACCAGAAAGTATATTGGTTGCACTAGTACCTAGAGTGAAGTTGAATATCATCTAAATAATTTTCAGAGCTAGGAAAAGTGCATAAATAAAACTGAATTAACGCCATGTAAAAAACTTTTCAAGTTTAGAATCAAATTAAAAATAGAATTACAGTGAAACTTCTATAACTCAACAATTTACTTTTCAGTTACAAATATGATATGCTGCCTTCTACATATTGGCAATTATTAATCTTGGAAACAATAACATAAAATTGTAAAAAAACTCTATAAAAAATTTAGCACTCAATCATGAAAATTTTTTAGCAAACCAGTCATAAATTTTCATTCCACTGAGTTGAAACTTTTATCTCAATGCATAAATATGCAGGAGACTTTCAATGTAATTTTATAACAAACCAAACATATAGATCTGAAAAATTGTTCGTTTTAGCTGTAATTTCATTTTAACTATGATGGTACTAAGAGAGTGCAACCGTTTTAAGATTTCAGCAATGAAGCATTTGACTGACCTATGCAATACTGACTCAAGTTTGAAAATTCCTAAATTAATAAAAATGAGATACAATCATCCCTGACTCACTTTGGCATAGCTTCTAGAAAGCCGCAGACAACTTTCCAGGGCGCATGGGTGTAGTTTAGGACAAGACTCTTCATACTCTCCATGTGAGTGAGGGGCTTGAGATACAGAGCTGCCGTACTCAGGTCATTGCGACTCAGGTTCAGAAAGGTTAGGTTAGGCATGTGTTGCAGCAAGACATCAATCTAGGAAAGCACAAGGGAGACAATGTTAGTTCAAAAGTGGCTACCGCTAAAGCCTGAAAACCAAGACTTGTTTGTGATTATAAAACTCCTTTTATTACACACAACAAAGGGCTGAAAAAGTAATGGTAGCATTTATTTGCCAGAGAAAAAAGTCCTGTAGCAGAATTTTTTCCAGCTTTCTGCGACAAATTTTCTAGAACTAAATTCTTTCTACAACACTACAATTTTCTTCAATAATAAATATATATGCAACCCTCTCACAGTAACACAAGGTGTTTATATTTATAAAAATGTTAACATTAATACTATAGATTCATAGGTTTTTTTTTCTGGTGGCTGTTTTATGTTATTTTGTTTTCTTAGCCTTCTTTTTCCTCGCAATCACAAAAATCTTTCTGCACACTGTCTCCCTGATTCTGTGACAATGTCGCCGTGTCGGCAGCTTTCTGACACAGGGGAAAAAATTAAAGACTGTTTTTTTGGGGCATCCAACTGCAATCAAAAGACAGGTGCGGAAGGGCCATCATGGCAGGGGTCTGGTCAGAGGAAATTTTGGTCTCTTAACAGGATCTTAAGTCCAATGAACCAAAATGGACTTTCAAATTATTTATTGGAAACATAAAAAGCTTCTGTGATGTTAGTGTAAAACACTAATAGTATAAAAAATATATATAGTTTATGTAGTTCATTTCGTCAAAAGAAATTAACGTCAGCTGTTTTGCTTTTACTAGCTGCGTGGTCCGGCGTTGCACGGGCTGTAATGTAGTGAAGGCAGTTTGAGAAAACTACTCGCCACCAAGGCGGCTCGCCTTTAAAGTAATGAGGAAAGTTTAAACAGTTTACTCGCCGTCAAGGCGGCTCGCCTTTACACTAGCAAGGAAAGTTTCAACAAACTACTCCCCGCCAAGGCGGCTCGCCTTTAAAGTACCAAGGAAAAGTTTAATAAACTACTCCCCGCTAAAGCGGCTCGCTAAAAAGCTTTCCTGCATCAAAGAATCAATCGAATTATTTGCACATGCTTCCTCAAAAATAAAGACGATGTCAAGTAGCGCATACTTAGCACTCTCCCTAAATAACAAATAAAATTCCTTTCCAAAAACAATTATTTCCAAACAGCTTTCTTCCTGTAAAATTAATTGCAAAATTCTAAACGAAAAAGTTCTTTCAATATTTGGATTGCAGCCAAAAAAAGTCCCTTCTAAAAACAGCAATTGGAATTTTATTTAAAAACACATTTTCAAAATGGTATCAGAGAAAAAATATGTCATTAATAATTAGAATAAAAACAATTGTTAGAACTTTGTTATAACACGTATTCAAAATGACAATGGAAAAAAAAAACACTTTCATTTTAAAAAGTTCAATTAACGTTTTAATTTAAAATCGCAACGGAAAGAAATAAATATCTTGGAATTTTAAATAGTTCAATAATTTAATTAACGTTTTAATTCAAAATGGCAACGGTAAGAAATAAATGTCTTGGAAGTTTAATCATTTATTAGGCTTAATCGCATTAAACTTGACTACTTATTAATTGATATCTTCACTAATTAAAATCGTATAATTATATAAATTGAAATTAATGAAGCCTGAAAAATTACCTATCTATCGGTACCTGGTTCGACTTTCAGTTCATTGGCGTTCAGGAGAAAGAAGCGTGACATAGATAGATAGAAAGAAAGATAGATACTCAGTTTTTAATATAAGTAGATAACTCAGCTTGTTAGGTTTACTATAGCCAAATAAAATCTTAGCAGCAGGGTTGTTCTTGCTGTATAGATTTCTCTAAAAATTCAAGTAACTGCAGCTTGAAATTACCGCCAAAGGACTTAACTCCCTATCATGATTTAAACAAAATAATAATAAAATAACAACATCAGATCGTATATTTTAGCAAATTAAATTTAAAACTACACAGAAGGCAGAGGTGGGAATAAAATATTATTGCTTCAGTTTGTGAACCAGCTTTAACCTTTAGGAGCCGGGCGGTACACACGCTGTACCGTAAGTCTTTTTTCTTTAGAGGACGGGGTTGAGATTTTCACTCGAACCCTTTGGAGCCAGGGATTTTTTCTAGGTTTCATACGTCTGGTATGACAGTTTATACCTTCTCTTTTCAATGGAAAAGAAATCTGTGTTTCAACTGTCACACTAACTGGGTCAAAATAAAAATTTCTAAAAAACAGCCCGGATCCAAAAGGTTAAGATTATTGTCATTTAAAGTCTGCAGTTGAACATTTACATTGACTTGATTCGAAAACACTCCAAACATTTTCCCAGAATGACAATATTTTTGACTTTATTATGTGAGATGTTATTTTTATTTTTGCAAAAAATTACATGGCTTTAGCAGTTTTAATGCTAACAGTGGTGATTGTGTTCGAGTTATATATTCAGGAACCGCGCTAAGCATACACCACTTTTCTCAATGCAATAAAGTCGAAAATTCGGAAAAAAATTTCTGATTTGGCTGAAGTATTGGCAAATGGAAAATTCTCAGAAATTTACACTAGAGGAAAAACTAAATATGTATTACATTAATACGAACAATTAAAATTATTTGACTAAAACTATCGAAATTTGTCTCAGACAGTTGAAATTTGGCTACAACTTTTAAATCCTTAGAGCGGGCCCCAATGTCGGAATTATCGTCTTCTTTTGTGTTAATACCGGTAATCTAATCAAATCCGTTATCATACCCCCATCTCAGGTTTTTTTCCTTACTACGAATTATCGGTGAATATATATGTCAATGATTCTGATTATTAATAACATTCACCACATAAATCAGTTAAAATGCAATTCTAAAATTAACTTTAATAAATTCTTTATTTGACGTTTTTATACTTTTGATGTCTTCATGTGAAATGACTTGAAAAAATGATCTCTTTGCATTCAATATAAGAAATTTTGATGCTTTCAAAGCTTTATTACATGGCAATAAGATGAAATTGCTACTTATTTATGCTCAAAGGATAAATTAAACATTTTCAAGCAAAATTCCATGTTCTTCACTGATTTTTAGCTTGGAGAGCTTTGAAATTCTTTTCCTACATCATAGACTTTATTTGGGTTCCGATGTTTCGGATTCTTGACACTCTTCCCCAGAGGGGGCCTACTTTTTTTGGGAAGAGTGACACTATCTTACAAAAAAAAAAAAAAAAAAAGATCTATGCATGCCATTATCAATTTTTCCAACACAATCTACAAGCCATACTGTGGCAAACCTGCCGCAGGTTGGCCATCTCTGTTCTACTGAATCATAAAAACAAAAATTTATGCGGAATTCTACCAATTTAAACACAGACGTTGTATCTGTACTTTTCATTGAGGTATTGTCACGGTTGGTGTTTTGTAATGTATTTTACTTACACACATAACTCTGTACTCCCTTAAGAATAGAAAATATTTTGAAAAAGTAGCATCTGAATCAACTACATTGATGTGTAAAACTTTAAAAAGCAATTTCTCAGTTAGAGCCCAGCTGTAGGCACTTACTTCAGTGAGACTGGTGAGGTAGTTCTGCGCCAGGTCCAGCTCCTCCACCTTCCCGCAGAGCTCCCGGATCTTGGCTTGGGATCCGGCGCAGTCGATCCCGCACCGGTCGAGTGTGAGTGTCCTGGGCAGCACCAGCCTCCCGCTGGTGGGGCTGGACCGACCGGGGTAGCTGCCCACCAGGAAGATCTCGGGGGAGCTCTCCCCGGGGTCCTCCTCCCCGTAGCGGCTCTCCAGGGCCTCCGAGAACGAGCACCGAGCCACGGTTGGCCGGAAGGGGGAGAAGGGGTTAAACATTACACGGGTTCAGTCAAGGGATTAGCCTGGAAACATCAAAATGAGCAAACAAATCAGTGACCTAAATGATGAATTTTAAAAGACAGAATAAAGAAAGACAGAGACATGGATCTTGATTAAACTAATGCCCTCGTAATACTAATTGCCTATATAGTTTTTTGCAGGGAGCAAGAACGAAGTCAAAACTGATATTTATCGGATTTCTTCCGATAAATGTCTGCTGCTGCTCTATGATAATTCTCTACTACTCAAAATTATTTGTAGAGAAATTACCAATGGGTTTATTTTATAATTTTAATGTGGAAGTAAAGAATTCAATTTGAATTTTTTGGATCCATCGCCATAGCAAAGTCACTTTTTGGGGTCGGTTTTCAACTCTAGTATAAATATGATTTATTTATTTCATCAATCAGAATATTACATAATACATAGTAATAAAAAGCAACTCTCCCCGATCAAACACTCCATCTTCTAGCCTTTTTAAGCATGTAAACTAAGAATGAACTTAAATCTTGATTAAAATAAGATTTACACCAACTGATTCATTCACCGACACCTTGAAATAAAAAACTTATTTTCTCTAATTCAATTTAGGTTTCATATGAAAATCACAATATATTGTTTCAATTAACTACTTGATATTTCAATGTAGTATGTTCACTGGATATTCATTACTATGTGTGTATTGTGTTCTAAGTTTGTATACCATCAATTTAACTTAAGATATTCCGACCAAAAATAAACAAAGTAAAATAATTACTTTATTTATTTACTCAAAACAAAGCTTAGATTTGGAAAGCCTTTTTAAAACTTAGTTTGATGACATGATTTTTCTTTTTGTAATACAATCTTAGCAATCGAAATAACTCTTCATTTACTGTGATTTGCTTGTTTTTATTTTGTTGAATGGCGGTAGAGCATTTATAGGCTATACTGGGACAGTACTGTGATTTGTCTAAATTATAAGTGAATAAAAGTCGAATTTCTTCAAACAGTTTCAAATTTAACTTCTTATTAGTTACAGTACATTGTTTTATTTTGGAAATTACTTTTTGAAATTTAGGATATTTTTTAAAAGAAAAGGAGCTTTGATGACAATGAACTTGAAATGATATTTTTAAATTTAATAATAACAAATCTGTTCATTCTTCCCGCACATTTTGAATATTGGAAATTCATAATCTTAGCTTGTGATTCACACAATTTTTTAAAAACTAATGCAAACCAAAGGCCAGAAAAAGTAAAAACCATTACAATTCATCCTGTCAAGAGATAAGAAAAAAAACAATAAATCCAGAAAAAATAGAAAAAGCATTTAAAAATTGAAAAATATATAACTCGTTTTTGAATACTTGAGATGCAGGAAAATAATAAAGGTGAAAAAAACTTGTCTTATATTTTTAACCATTCAACATTATCGTTGCAAGTAAATGCCTTGTTTACTACGTTTATCATCAACCCAGCTGACGAGGTAAACATTAGCATCACACTGGCTTCAATTTATCTACGACATGATTTAATAAGAAAAAAACTGAACTTACAAAATATTACTAAATTCATTCGAAAAAATACATTCGTCGTTTGCACAAAAATATTCTGCACTTTTGTAAATAAACATTAACGAATTTTTCAACTTTTCGAACATCAAGCTAACCTTGGACCAGAATTTTAATTATTCAGAGTTGAGATGTCGTTGTTTATATGACCTATAATGCATATTTTTTGAAAAGGTAAAAAAAGAAGAAAGATTAAAGTGCTAGGAGAGGCTGATTATTTAAACAACACTTTTGTTTTCAATAAAAAAAAAACGGTGATAAACAATTCCCGTTAATAGGACCTTTAAATGCTATCGCCATTCCTTCAGTAAAAGCTTCCATACTATTTTTATTATTTCAACCCAAGACCAACTTTCAACAGTCGAAAGTAATTGAAAGAATATGACAAAACTGATTAATAAGCCTTAAAATTAAATATAAATTCAATAGATCACTTAAATTTCAACTCCAACTTCAACTTGAAATTTTTACTCTATTTATTTTCTTTTTTTGTTTCATTTTTCCTCTGAATTTTGAAGCTTATCAATCTTGCGGATAGCCCAGCGTTGGGCTAATTAATAAGTAATGTGAGTGAATTAATTGTTTCTACTCTAATTTTTTTGATTATTTATGTCTTGAATTTTTAATTCTGTATGTTTGTCGTTTGAAATTGGAATTGTACATGATGGGAATTCACAATTGTCTATGTCGGCCAATACAGTGTTAAGTAGGAAATAGCACATAAATAGTCTGACATTAATTACCTCTGTTGAGTCGAAAACCATTTTTCTAAAATTTAAATGAACGTGAACCTTGATAAGTTTAATTTTCTTTTAAAGAAAGAGTTTTAAGGATTTCTTACGTTATTTTTTTCCATTTCGAATTATATGTGAAATCCGACGTCGTAATTAAAGGGCTTCTTTAAACGGATTATCTCCTGCACTTTTGATGCTTCAGCTAGCAAAGATCAAAAAAAGGGACAAATATAAGTTTGGTTAATCATAATATTTAATAATGAGTTAGTAAATCATAAATCAAAGTAGCGATTGCAGCATGATAAGTTCGATTTAAGCTTTATATTGTGTTGCACAGAGGTAATTTACAAATGATACGTTGTTTCATTCATTTCTGTAATATTTTGCTGTTGAGAACATTGTGCTTGTTTTAGGTTTGCAGAAAAATAGGTTTTATAGTGCTCTATAATATTCAAATATTAAAATTCAAAATTTATGCTATATGTTTCATATTTCTTGTAACTGCAATGACTTTGGTTGTCTTTGGAATCCCTGCTTTTGAACAACCGTTGTGACATTCTTTCATCCTTCACCGCTTACTTGTGCAGTGAGGCACCATTTATACGTTTTTGGTTTCGTTTTTACATTTTTATTGGATTTCTTGATTACAATGCTGTACGAAAGGAAAAAACTTTTTTCCCAGCAATTTCAATTGTAACCTTAATGTTGAGTGCACTGCGCTATGAACATTGTTCGCTGAACTTTTTTTTCTTTTCAACTTTAGATGCATTCCAAAGAACGTCATTTAGCCATCGTTTTTTTGTTGATATGCTTCTCTGTAACATCATCTGTCCACCATCACAAGGCGGACATTGAAGATAATGAATTTGCAGAGTTTGAGGAATTCGATGAGGAAGAGATGACCATCACAGAGGAACCGATTGCTCGGAAACCTGGCGCGGAGTCGCCCAAGCCCACGGCAGCTCCCACTCGGGAATTCGATGAAGAAGTGCAGATTGAGGTAAGAAAATTCTTTGCGTATTACATCCTTTCCTCTTTTTTTTTAATTTTTTGCTACAATTTATGAACTGACTTCGTAACCAAAAAAGTTACAAGGAGAAAAATAATTAAAGGTTTTCAATTAGTAAAAATAAAAACCATTTGGCTCTTTGTTTGTTTCAAGAAATAAATCTTTCAAAGCAAATGGGTGCTGCATCATCAGAAAATTTCAGTAGGTATCTCATGGTTTGACCTGCTTCAAATTCTAGTGTCTTTAATGTCTTAAATTTGTTACGACTAAGTGGCTGAAATGAAATTTTATGTCTATAGAATTGTTTTTAAATTGTCATTGACTTAGTCCACCTTTGGTTGTTAACCCACTTACGCCCAAGTTTTTTTTAACATTTGTTTTCAATTTTTATCTGCTTAAAACTCTTACTTGGAATAGTGTGCATACATTTTAGGCTTGAAATAGTTCGCCGTTGCCATATTTATTAAGTTATTTAACGACCTGTTTATGGGATATTTTGCAGATATGTGAGCAAAATACGACCTTACTTGACTTTACTTTTGCAAAATAACATTACAGATTGCCCCTGTGATCAATTTTAAGCAAATTATTTTAAAATAGTTAATTTTATGAAAAATAAGTTCACAAAGAAAAAACTTACTTTCTGTGGCTACCCATGCTGGATCATTGTGTGACTGAATTGTCTGAAAATAGCTGTCAATAAATAAACTGTCCAAATAGTGGCTCTAACTGGTTTTCTCAAGAAGAAAGACTATTTAACTTGTGAAAAACAGCTTTAGTAAAATGATACTCTACAGGTTTTTGTATGCAGTAACTAACAAGCATCCCGTTTTTAGGCTACTGGGCATAAATGGGTTAAAGTTGTTAAAAAGTTATAGCAATCCATGCCCCTGTTACAAAGATGCAGCCTGTGTGAGCTGGACTGTCATCCTTCTTTAATCAGTATATAATAATTTGTTTTAATCCAACATATGAGGAGTTGATATCGAAGATGACTTCTTCAGTGTTCGCGCTGACCTATTTGCTACCTGGGTCCCATGGACCCATTAATGAAAAAAAAGTGAGTCCTTTGATGAAAAAATTGAGTCCCGAAATATTTGAATAAAATAACATTATTAAAATACAAATGTTGTAAATGCATTGCATATATGTTTCCTCAGAAAAAAATTTATTAATTGTGTGCACACTTTTGAATGGAAAACAAGCAAACTTGGTGAATGAGTAAATTATACTAATAAAGGAGTTTTTCCTTTAGTTTTTGAGATCAATATTAATTCAATTCAATTAGAGACAAAAATTTGTTCCTGTAGATCTTTGTCAAGCCAGTATACTGTCCTCATTTCTTTATCAATTTGCTTTTTCCATTGCCACTTCCGAACTTTTCTTGAAAGAGGACTGTTTAATGATATTTACGGCAGTGATGCACAACCTTTTTGAAACAGCAGGCTACAAAAGATTATGTTGAGGGTCACTTTAGAAGGGGTGGAGGACACAGCCTATTATGCACTCCATTTGGAGATAATATGTAGAAAATTGTACAATATGTTGCTTATTTCACACTTATGCAAAAAATAAATAACTAAAACTTACTAAAAAAATAAATAAAATTTAAAATTAGCAGGTATAATTTAACTGTCATTTTTTTGTAACTAGACACAGCTAACTAATATTAGTAAAAGCATTTGTTTAAAATTGATCTGAAAATGCACAATAATCTATTGATTTCATGTACTAAATTGACAACTTTTCGCAAAATTTGATGCGATAAAAAATCAATGATGCTACAAGGAGATAACTTAGATTTTCACCATTAATTTTTTTTAACATGGGTTTAATATTAGACGTATCAAGACACAAAATAAAAAGGTTTTTATTTGAATTCCTAGTATTGGACATGTTTGAATTCATGACATCAATGTATTCCTAGATGTAAGTACTGTCAAACACAATGGCACAAGAAGCTGTAATCAAAGAAGCAAGTTTTTCTGGCAATAAATAAAAACAAGGATAAATCCATGATTGTAATCTTCTGTTATTTCCTAAAACTTATAATCAGCATTTGATTTTTTGTGTAAAGGTTTAAAAAAAAAACTCTGTGGTTGGGAAAGCACAATTATGTCTTCAGAATATTTTTAATTATGTTGATTAGTTTATTGAAAAAATCTGTAAACAAATCAGAAAGATAAAGTAAAACATGCTAAGCAAAATGAAACTAAATGTTCTGCAGAGGAAAATTATAGTTAAATTTCAAGCAGAAAATATGTTTCAATTGCCGTTTTTTTTCGGGGGAGGGGGGAATAAGACAAGGGGAAAAATACCATTGTACTTTAGCTCTGTAGGCTTTGCACTAGGGACTATTTAGGAAATAATCAGAAAAATAACTAACCAGAAAGGGATGCTAAAAGATAGCTGCTCAATCAGTAAAAATGTGCCAAAATTCACTAAGCCTATTTTCCACGTGCTAAGGAAAAACGAACAAAAAAGATCTAAAATACTGTGAAAATTTCGTACCTGTATGATGTTTACTATTCAATTCCAAGAAAAGAATGGGAGGACAATGGGACAACATGTGCAATGTCATGAGGCTTTTAAGAATAGAGCGGGGGGCGGGGGTGATTGACATGTCCAAGTCACAGCTGTGTCCGACCCCGTTCTTAGAACTAGGATTGCCTGGCCAACACAATAGGGGATCATTGAGTTAGCTGCTAAGGATGGGTTTCTTTTATTCTATCCCCTCCTTTCATGATTGTAAAAGTTCAACTATACAGCATGAAATCAGCACTAGTTTTCTGGAGTTTTTCGATTCACAGGGGTCCGAAATTACTTTTAGATCGGATTTTTTTTCTCCTGGCATAAACTATAATTTTTGGGTCCCAGGGACCCGAAACGGCGTGAATGTTGCGCCCGTTCTACAAGAATTTGCGTAAAAAACCGCTATAGCGGGTAAACGCGAACCCTGCTTCTTAGTTATGAATGCAATAGTGGTGCATTTTTTGAGCTTGTGAAATTCCGTGCCATAGGCTGCATCTGATTTAAGAGAGCAGAGCTTGTTGTTTCATTAATGTTTAATCCTTAAATTCCTCCTACAAAAATTTTTGTTTTTTTTTTTTTTGAAATAAATGAAAAAAAATTTTTGATTATATTTTAAACAGTAGAGGTTGGTTAATTGAATCGAATGCTTTAATGAATGTAATTGTCAAAATCAGAATAAAGTCCACTTTTATTGAGTTAGCCACTTTATTGAATCACTAGCGGTACCCGCACGGCTTTGCCCGTGGTATAAAATTAAAAGTTCATTTGTAAAATAATTGATATATCAGAAAAAATGCTCTATTTTAGTTTTATTCAACTATAATTCCTTCAAAGTGATATAAAGATCTGATATGGACCCCACACTACTTAATTTTACGTGTAAATTTCTTAGTAGATGCCTTAAGTGCTAAAATAGTGCTTGGAGTGAGCAAGATAACAATTCAAACCTATGTAGTCCTAGTTTGCTACGAAACAATGCAAAAAAATATTTTACAATGATTAATCTCCTAAAGATCGTCGTTTTTAACATCATTCAGTGGAATTTTCGCAAAATATCGCCAACAGCGCCAAATTGAACCTAAATCAAAAAAAAAAAAAAAAAATTCGCCAATTTGGCGTCAAATATTTGGCGATCAAAAGCTTGGCGATATATCGCCAAGTGGTCGCGCCAATTCATATCACTTTTGTTAACCAATTCATATCACCTTGCATTGAAAACACTGATTTACCCGATAAATGGGGTAAAACACTCCCTTAGAACATTCGAATGCAACCCCAAGGGAGATGGACAAAAATAAGCCAAAAGAGAAAATGGGAACATTTTTGTTGATAACAGAAACCAACAGAAATCTTACCAAAGTTTAAAAGAAGAAGAAAGTTTTCTTTCCCAGCTTAAAAAACAAAACAATACATTTTCCGAAACGAAACACTTTAAAAAAACGATGCAATATCGAAATTGATACGATATTTCGTTAATCTGTGCTTTAGGTACCCTTTTCTCGCTAAATGAACGATAGGCGCGCAAAGCGTGATAACCCTAGCTATTTTGCGTAGTTGACTTTTTGAAAACGCGCCAAGCAGGGTCCCAAAGCATCTTCACCGGGAAAAAGATAGGGTTGCCAGAGAATTGGAACAAAAAATACTATACCTCCTCTAAAAAAAATATTACAAAATACTACTGTTTCCAAACGTTGCCAAAATCAATGTTGCTGAAATGCGAAATCTATGAAAATGAAAAAAAAAAAAAATCCGCCAAATCTTTTAATTAAGTCATTAGTATATTGGAAACAGGGTTGCCAGAAAAATACTGCGCTCCTTATTTGGGCCGAAAAAATACTACCGTAGAATCAAAAATACTACGTCTGGCAACCCTGGAAGAAGAACGAAACAAAAATAGGTATGAACACGTAACCATAGTAACAACATGAAAAGTTGATTTCCGTTGATAAAATAATTCTTTTCATCTCTCTTTTCAAACAAATTTTATTATCGAGCTGAACCATTTTAGAATCGTTTGGCTTGCTTTTCTGAAGGTAAGCCTTGAATTTCGGGATTCTAAAAACAATTGTTACAGCTCTCCTGATGATCGTAGAAACTTCGAAAAAACTTCATTTTGTGCAGAAAATTCCAAGCTTTCGAATGACATAAGACTTGAAAATGTGTGTGAAATATTTCTTCCCTATTTTATCGAATTTCCGCTAAGAATTCGAATAGAAAAAGAACGAAATGGAATTTTCGAAAAATCGCTTCGAGGTGCAAAACTACATGCTACAAACTAATTTTGTGCCAAGTGGCATGAAAATCGACCGAACGGTTTTGGCGCTACGCGCGTAACAGACAGACAGACAGAAAGAAAGAAAGAAAGAAGGACAGACAGAACCACCTTCAGCTTTATTATTAGTAGAGAAGACTGATTAGAACGAGCAGCATTCATTTAAGCATCTACCACTGTATAAGGATTTTTTAAAAATTATGAATGATTTTGACAAATTCTCCTCTTAGCTCATCATATCTCATGATAAGGAGTTTTTCGATCTACTTAAAAATAACCAATTTCACTCTTTGTGTTTGAAAACCCTTATTGTTAAATTTTTGCATGATTTTAACTATATTAAATTGGTTGTTTGTTTATGATTTAAATCAGTTGATTTAAATTGAATAATTTATACTGGGAATTCATTGATTTAAAGTATTTTTTAACTTTTACTATAGAAATTCTCTTGAAAATTCTAAAGATTTTTTCTGATTATTTTTATGTATTCAAATTCGCTCACCTTACTAAAACCTAAAACTTCTAATTTTTAATTGGTGTCCAGTAGACTGAGAATTTATTGTTACTTTTTTATTAGTAGCAACTGTATTGATGTTTTTTTAAAGAAATTGAAACTGAGAAAAATTTAAAGCACTACACTGTAAGTTGTGTACGAGGAAAAGTCGTGGCAAATGAGACCTGTTAATGTGTGCATATTTCTACAAAAGGAAAAAGGAAACAAAAAACTAATATTCTATCAGCCTTGTTCTTGTAAAAAAATGAATTCATATGAATTAAAATTAAACATAAATAAAAAAGTTACTTAAAAATATTTCATAAGTTAAAAGGTTGATTTTTTTCTTACCTGTAGTTACATGAACACAGTATACATATAAACAGTGAATGTATGGATTTTTAGCTACTTTTACAACAAATTGGGCAAATTAAAATTAGTAGTTAGTTTTATGAAACCATCTCCATTCATAAAGAGCAGTAGATCTTTTACTTTTTAAAAAATCTTATGCAGTTAATAAATAAATCAAAATCAATGTTTGATAACCTTTCTGCAATGTTTAAATGCAAAAATCTATTTGTCATAAACAAGTTCAATAATTTGTTGTTCATTTTAGGAAGATGGTGAGGAGTTTGAGCACTTTCAAGATGAGGAAGAGTTTGAAGGGTTGGACCAGGAAGCGCCTCTGTCCAAGGGGAAAGCTGCAGAAAAACCAGACCTAAAGATTACGAAAGTGAGTGAAAACAAATTTGTCTTCACTCTGCAACTAGAATTTTTCTTTTTCATTGATTTCTGAATGCATTAAATTATCCTGTTAATTCTTTGTACTTTTTGCTGTAATATCATTTTAGTCATAAACCTTTTCCATTTGCAACATATATTATATGCATTAGCACTATTGATGCATTGTACGTAAAACACACAGAATGAATACAGAGTAAATTTGTTAATAAGATAACATCTTGCATCAATATCCAATTAGGAGCAAAATGGCTTTCACTTGATAACCATATAATGCATTTGTGTACTAATGCATGTAATGCATTGGTTCCCTGTTTGATGAATTTACTTGTAATCCAACAAAATTGTCTTGATAAAAATAAATAAAAGTTGAAATTTATAAGAATGTGTGAGGGCATGAAAATAAATGTTTTTTTTTTTTCTTGACTTCTGCCTGTATGAAGGTAGTCTGTTTCTAGAAGAAGAATTTTGATATGATTTAACAGTTTTATTACATTTAGTACCCATAAATTTCAGGTTCCTCTTCATCTTAGAAGAAATTGGGAAAGTTTCTACTTAGAATTCTTGATGGTTGCTGGTCTGCTCGTGTACTTCATCAACTTCATTGCAGGAAGGAACAAGAATCAAAAACTGGCAATGGCCTGGTTCAATTCTCATCGTCAAATTTTAGAAAATAACTTTGCTCTAGTTGGTAGGGTGTATTTTTTACTTTATTCTTTAATTCTATTGTTTAAAAAATCAATAAATGAATGAATAATTATAACAGTAATAAATCAAAACTAGTGAGGTTGATTCAATGATTGTTTTGGAATCATGTGGATGAAAAGGGTTCAAACTAGTTTGACCGTTCTAATATGTGAGGTGTTTAGTTTACAAACCTGCTCAATCTACTTTTTATAATATTAAAGGAGAGACAAAGAACATTGATGGATCAAGCTATTCCCCCCCCCCCAAAAAAAAAAAAAACTAGTTTGTGACAGCAGTTTTCAACCTGATTGAGCTCCAAATTTTTTGATATGCTCCAAATGGCTTTTTAGCGTAATCGTATATTTGAAGAATTTGCTAAAAGAAAACTTGAAAATATCTGGATTGAGCCAGTTTTGATATTTAATGCAGTGTTAGAAATCAAAATTTAAATTTAAGGGTTGTATTGGAGCCTAGTACAAGTTCCAATTCATTAAACCTACTTAATGGCCAGTTTTACTGAATGAAATGTATGCATCTAAAATCAATTATTTTATTTTTTTGTTGAGCACACTGCGATATGTACTTTGCTGATGACTGCCACACACTGCCGATGATAGCATATTTACAAAATATACAAAAGAAAATGATTTTATAAAAATTACTTCTACAAATTTATTCTTTGGATCAATCTCAGGTCTTAACCCTCATGAATTGTTAGAAAAATAAAGCTTCAGTGTAGACCAAAACTTTCGATGTTAATTTTGGCCACTACGGTGGAAAGCTAGGCGTTAAATCAACCTTTTTAGTTACGAACTATGATTAACAACCGCTCATTTGTAACACTGATCCAACACCTCATGTAATTTTTGCTCAAATTGTTTCTTGATTTGATACCAACTTTTGTTAGCCTTAAATGTTTTTCATTCTGAATTTGCAGGGGACGATGGCAAGAAGGAGATTGAAAGCCCTGGTTTGCAAAAAGAGTCTGAGAACGTGTATACCCTGTGGTGCAGTGGACGAGTATGCGTAGAGGGGATGCTTGTCGAGCTCAAGCTTCTGAAGAGGCAGGATTTAGTCAGTCTCATCTCTAACATATTTCGGCCAGCCTCCGACCAGATGGTGAGTTTGGAATTCTTCTGATGCCTGGTTTTTTTTTTAATTCAAGAAGTGACTGGGAACTACAGTATGGAAGTCCTAAATTCAGAAGGCTCGGGACGAGGATTTTTCCGTTTTCAGAAGGTTCCAGAATTTGGATTCTAATGCAACTAAAAAAAGCACAAATTATCATAAGTACAACATACAATATTTAGTACATATTTATAACTTCACTATGTTTGCTGATGTTGAACTTCTTATTTATATTTGCTATAATAAAATGATCAATGACAAATTTTTCTGTAAACTTAGTGAGCCTAAAACTTTCATCAGTCTCTTGTCAAAAAGCAAGTGCTCAAAAACTGAAGAAAAGCATTAAGGATCTGTCCTTAGGACAACTATAACATCCAACTACCTTTCCGTTTCATTGGCCCCCATTCCTTAACTTTATTTATTATTTTTTTAGGGAAAAGTATGAAGAGAACATGCAGATGGTTTTTCAAACTGGTTTATTGTCTGAAAAGTGCTTCTCTCCCCTCAATTCATTATTTCTTTTCATTATTTTTCTTGAATAATGGTATGAAGGACTTTAAACTAATTTATTGTAACCAAAGAAAAAATGTCAAATAAACTTTTCTTTGGGGGGAATTTTTGACCGACATATATCAATAATTTAAACAACAAATTTTAACGTTGCTATTGAAAGTATAAACATTTTATTGGAAAATGCAGAATTTCTTCTCTCCCCATATATATCAAAAATATAAGAAAAATTGCAATGCACTGGTTAACTACTCTATTTACAAAAAGATAATGAGTTATATTTTTATAATGCTTTTTAAAGCTCTTATTAATACATGCTTATTTGTATTGCCCATATAGGTTTTGCTTCGTGATCCTTGAATGTGATTTTTTTCCTTTATCTAAATTTATCAAGTATTTAAATGAAATGCACTCAACCTTGCCTGTTATTTAGTAGACAAAGCTGAGCCAGTT
The DNA here is from genome assembly GCA_038373865.1 of Uloborus plumipes. Lineage (NCBI taxonomy): Eukaryota > Metazoa > Arthropoda > Arachnida > Araneae > Uloboridae > Uloborus > Uloborus plumipes. The sequence goes on along the minus strand of JAXGGA010000203.1, from coordinate 73,979 downwards.
TAACTCATTGAATGCATCTATCCTCCTTGAGTTAATAGTAAAATTTAATATAATTTAAAACTTGAATAAAACATGTTTTGAATTGATTTTTCAGATTGTTAAAGTTACCATGAGTGCAGATTCCATGGAAAATTTTGTGTTCTGTATTGCAAGCAAGAAAACAGCCGTTCGACTTGTCAAAGAGATGAGTGATCTTGTGAGTTGACTTTCTTAATGTGTATATATTTTAATATGTCATCTATGAGTCATTCCATGTCAAGTAGACTAGTGGTCCCCACCCGACCATCTCCGATTTGGATCAAATTTTACAGAGGTGTAGACATACCTATGAAACTAACCTGTGCAAATTTTTAGCTTCCAAGATCCAAATCTGGAGGAGCTAGGATCCCGCAAAAAATGTGGTTCAAAATGGCGGATGAGCTTCGTGCAACGAGTTGCAGTGTTTAGGTCGAGGTTGAAGAAAATTTTATCACAGTGGAAGTCTAATATTTTTGGAGCTTAAAGTACTTTTTGTTGTCAACACTCTCCAGTATATTTTGTGAGATTGCGCTTATTAGATTTTGTGTAGCACGCGCCTAAACTTGCAGAAAAACGCGGTGGACAATTTTTTTTCCTGGATTTCAGGTTGTCATACATTTTTAACCAAAAAACTTCAAAGGTTCATACTTTGTTGTTTTATTGTCCAAATACTTTTTTTTAATGTTTTACAGCTGCAGAGCTTAAATATTGTATTTGTAAAAGATATTGGCAACCTAAGTGTCGATGAAAACGCTTCTTTTGAAAAATCGCCTGTTTTTAACTCATTATATCTCAGGTTTGTCACCTGCGACCATTTTTTCGTTAGCACCATTAAAAAGAACAGATTTTTTTCTATCGAAATGAGTTTTGTTTTCAATGGTGTTCTTTCGAATAAGGATGAAAAAGTTAGCTTGAAATGCTGTCTGTTATGAAGAATTGGCATAATTAGGCTAAGACTGCTTACTTAGGGTGCCAATATCTTTCACAAATACAACATTTAAGCTCTGCAGCTGTAAAACATTAAAAATAAGTATTTGGAAAATAAAACTACGATGTATAAACCGTTGAAGTTTTTTGGTTAAAAATTTATGACAACCTGAAATCCAGGAAAAAAATTGCACACTGCGTTTTTTCACAAGTTTAGGCGTGTGCTACACAAAATCTAATAAGCGCAATCTCACAAAATATACTGGAGAGTGTTGACAACCAAAAGTACTTTAAGCTCCAAAAATATTAAACTTCCACTGGGATAAAATTTTCTGCAACCTTGACCTAAACACTGCAACTCGTTTCACGGAGCTCATTCGCCATTTTGGACCACATTTCTTGCGGGATCCTAGCTCCTCCAGATTTGGATCTTGGAAGTTAAAAATGTGCACAGGTTAGTTTCATAGGCATGTCTACACCTCTGTAAAATCTAATCCAAATTGGAGATGGTCAAGTGGGGACGTTTTGAAAAATTGGTCCAGTTAACGTGAAATGACTCCTATACAAATTTTTTGTCCAGGTGTTGTTACATATCTATAAGAATTCTCTCTGATGATGTCCCTAAAGCTGGCAATGTGAGGCTTTTCACATGATATTTGTGTGTGTGTGTGTGTTTTTTTTTTCTAACTGCATTATTTATTCTTTTCTTGTCAACAAAATTAAACCATATTGTTTGAAAACAATTGCTAGACACTTGTTTATTGATGCAGTTGAAGGAAGGTAATGTAAAATTATAAAGTTATATTTTAGCATCATTAGCGAGAAATCTTAGATGTTTTCCCCCCAACCTTTTTATTTTTAATTTTATCAAAATTTTATTGAAGACTGTACCTGGTCTAGCATACTTTTATATATTAACAATCTTTAAAACATTTTTACATATTTAGTAACTTTTTTCCTTCGCATTTGTTGCCAAAAACTTTTAAATAAAAAAATATCTGCATTATAGCACTAAGTTTTATAATTAAAAAACATTAACTTGCTTAGCAATTGTTAGAATGACAAAATTTTTAATGTACTAAACTTTTTGTATAATTTGCAACCATTGGGGGAAATGTACATATTTGTTACGCATTTGCCCTAACATTTTTCCCAGGATCCGTTTTTCAAATTACTTTTGTAAGAAAGAGAATTAATTATGTAAAATTTGACTTTATGTTTTTTGATACTTTATAAATGAATACACAAAATGAGGGACATTAAAGTGTTTGCCCAATTTTGAATCAAAGGTCTGCTTTGTCGTCAGCATGATTTTTTAAAAGTTTCCGTTTTTGATGAAGAAAATTAAACAAATATTTGCAGCCTTTTGTAAGCTAGATTCGAATATATAAGATGAGTTTTTATAATCATTAATTTTATAAAGCAAGTAGTGCTCAGCCTGTCATTGACTAGAAAAAGTCTGAGTAATATAAGAATATAGTTGATATATCCATTTCTTTTCTAGTCATTTGGGTATAATTTGAATGAGACAATCTGTGTTGAATTATGTGTAAAAACACTAGAAAATTTCCAAACTATTTTTATAGATGTTTTAATAATTGTGTTGAAAGTACTGATAAAATGAAGTAGCCTTCTTATAAAAGCAGCTTACCTTTATAATAATCAAATTCAATGGCCACAAGTAAAAAAATTTATCTCAATTACAGTAATAAAGTTATGTGATCTGATATTGTAATTGTAGAAAAATATGTGAGGTTTTATCTAAATAAAGCACAGTAAATGTAATTAGCCGAAATAAATTTCTTTTCAATTACAAAAACGGAAAGACCAGTCTGCTTGCAATGAAACGCGTCCAAAACCGATTCTTTTCTGCAATTTCAGAGTACTTATTGTCCAGAGAAGAAGAGCGTGGAGCGGCACGGTGTTCCCGACAGTTTCGTGATGCTGAGCGAGCTTGGAGAGGCAGCTTCTGCCATGCTAGATGGAAAAGTGAGTGCCTGTTAAAGTGAACACGAAATTCGCTTAAACTGAGATTGCTCGCTCAATGTATGGCATACTCACCGCTTTGCTTTTAGTCAAATTTCTCGCTTATTCTTTTTAGAAATTATGATTCTTTGCGTAACTTACCCAAAGGTCACAACTTTGATGGTATAGAAATGATGAATAAATTCTAAAAATAGTTTCTTCGGAATTGGCTCCTATGGGTGTGTCCTACCCAACGCGAGCATTTCTGTTGTAGTTCTGAACAATGCTTCCAAGAGACTTAAAATCAAAATAGGAGTCTAGTGAAGACTACCTCCAGCAAAAATTCAAAATCAGTGTACAAAAGGTGTACTGTAAGCCCCACTAAAAGAGGCTGAAAAAAAAATGTGTGTGTGAAAAATGCAACAAACTCATATGTATGAGGCACATGGTGTGCATTTGTAAAAAAATGAGCAAATTGAATTCAAGTCTTTGTTAAAATATTCTTCAATTATATTTTACCTTTTTATTTGCATTTTTACTTTTTTTGAGAAAAAAATTGGACTCTAAAATAAGAAGAGACCTCCTCTGGTATCTTCTTCATTGAGTGGATTTTCAACTGATTTCATCAAAATGCCATGCTAAAAAATTAATACACTTAATAAGATATAAAGTTTCTTGTTATTAAAAAACTGGAGTTTTTTGAAAAAGGTGAAAAAGTACTTGAATGTTATGTTCTTTTAAAATTTACCCCTAATCATACATTTTCACTTTTTCCAGCTAGTCACAGTCTTGCAAAAGTATGAAGAGTGCATTGATTTCATTCATTTCTCGGACCAGTTTTGTGGCCCAAAGATACAGGAGTGAGTGTCGTATCTTTTGTATTCAAAACATGTACCTGTCCAAAATTAGTTCGTAGAGTATATTAATTGAAAGAATTCATTTGGGCCTTTATCCTCTTTGGGAGCAGTATTTTAAGCTCCTTAAATGTTACAAAATTACATACAAGACTGTAAATGTAGTAAAATAACTTAATTAAATTCCTCTAGAAGAAATAAGTTATTATCTCATTTAATTCAACAAAAATTTTTTTTTATCCACATGAAATTCCCTTTTATGTTTTGTTTTTCTTACTTTTTTAATCTTATTTCATGAAATTTCTCAAAGTATAATTTTTTTGGGATATGTATCGCTTTCTTGATATTTTACTACATAATTTAAATATAAGTATTTTTTTTACTGAAAAATGGATTTTTTAAAACTTCACATAAGAAAAGAGAGAGAAAGACCTTATTGCTCTGTCCATAGAAATGAATAAAATAGCTGTAAAAGCTGTTAGCATTTATGCAAATTGGCACTCATATTAAAGCTGTATTGTTTTGAACAAAAAAGTTCATAAACTGTAAATGTTCATGCTATAAGTAAACTAAGTGATCTTTCTTTTTATATCAATGTTGATGATCAATTTCATCAATAATTGTTAATTAAAACTTTGAGACTTTTTGCCCCCTTTTTAATGATTTCTAAAATCTTCTAATTGCTTGTGATACTGAGAAAGTTTTTAAAGCATAAACAGCTTTTATTTATTTATTTTTTCAAGATTTAATCGTCAATAGAGAAAATCTATTTCTTTAAGTAAAAATTAAAATTTTATACAAAAGGTTAAGAAAAGAATTGCACATCATTTTATCATTGCTCTCTTTCTCTCTCTCTCTCTCTCCTTTTTATAGCAATAAAATTGTCTGACTTGTACATATGTTTTATTTCTCTTCCATTTCGAGTGTAATAAATACATTACAAGCCTTTATTTTAATTAAAATGCCCGTTGGTCTCTGTCCTGCAATGCTATTAATCAGGGGTTCTCAATCTTTTTGGCCCCGCCCCCCACCCATCCTCGAACATTGATAACAGCTCACCCCTTCCCATATGATTTTGTAAATATGAGCACTAAAATAGGAATTAGAAACTGAAATGGAGTAGGATAGCTAAAGCTGGTTGTTAAATGAAAAAAAGATAATTTCGTACTCAATTAAAACCAGTTTTATAACTTTATTTTAAGCATGTTCTTACGACAATCTTAGGGAAATATTTTTATCATCTTTCTGTGTTGAAGTGGTTTAGTTATTATTCCTTTTTTTTTAACAGGGACGCTCAGCTCACAAAGCTGCCGGATACAAAGAAAATGCTCATCTTCGGCTTCAACAGTAAGTATCTATTCCAAAGAAATTTAAAATTTTAACCAAATTGTTATTTAAGTAGATATTTAATGTGATGGTACAACATTATCTATTGGGTAATAAAACAAAAGATAACTACAGAATTAATACATCGCACAAATTTTCTATAAACAAGGTGTCTTTTCTTCCATTAGTTCACTTTTTCTTTGAAAAAACAATACCTTGGGGGACCCCAAAACACTTGGCTGCATTTTGTGATAAATTTCTGCATAATAAAAATGATACCTTTAACTCTTCAACAAATATATATTTATTTCTTATTTCTTACTTTGCTGAGTTTATTTTTTCATATTTGCTGAAACTTTTGCAGTGTTATAAGAATGAGCATGAGCTTGAAAACATCCATATTACTAAACTTTGATTTTATGATTTTGACTTGTTGCACATTCCTGTAACCACATTATCTGCTCTGTCACATCATTTTAGTTTATCTTCATCATTGTTGTTTCTTCTTCCACATTACATAGCTGTATTTGGGTTTTAACTTTCAAAAAATGTACATTTTCTGAACAATTTTCACTTAAAATTGATTGTAATAATATGCATTTTTTAAATTTCATTTGTATTGAACCGATATGAAAATTGTTTTTGTCTAATTTTTTCTATTAAAATTTATTTTTCTCAGTGCCAGGAAAAGGTAAAATAACTCCTGAAACAATGGAAACTCTGAAGCCTTTACTGCAGCTGGTATTTTACTCCATCGATAAGGTGAAACGATTTCATCTGAGCAAAGAGGTAGGTCTCTTAGTGAAATGCTTTTCTTGTGAATTTTAAAATACAGAAAAACTAACCTGTATGGTCTGTCACTAGAAATATTTTGTACAATCTCTTTAATCTTATCTTGAATTCAGAATTTGTTCAACAATTAAATATTACACTATTATGGTTTTTTCTGTATGCACTTGTTATGTCAGTGTTTTCATGTTATAATCTAGTTTTTGATGTTAGTATCCCTTTTTTATGTACAGCCTAATTTTAATGTATTTAACCCTTAGTTATTTATTTTTTCAGAAATATTGGTAAAAAATTATCGAAATATTTTATGACAAAAAAATGTAAAAATTCTGAAAAAAATACTGTAGAAAGTCTAAACATTTGATTATGTTTATTTTGAATTTTAAAGGGTTGAAATTAAATTATCATACTTACATGCAAAAAGCAGTAAATGCTGCTTAATATGGTAAATAAGTTTAATTACAATCTAGCATCTGCTGACAATGTGGTGTATAGGTTGGGCGATGACTTCTTACGCCTAAGATGCAGATTTGAGCCTGGCTGCTGTCCATGGATTTTAAAAATACAGAAAATCCATAGTATCCATGTCGTATCATTGTGACGCCATGTGAAAAGCTTTGAGTACTCTTGGAAAAATTTAAACTCCTAGTATAGTTTTACATCCGAGTGCCTAGGTGCCTTCATCTGATGGGGAAACTGAGCATCTAAATTCTCATAGTAGTTGCATCTCAGTGTTGCCACATTAAAGAGTGGATCCAGGGATCAGACTATGTCTTCAAAAGGTAGTTCCTCTAACACTGCACTCTTACAAAGAATGAGGAGACAAATAAGGATTTCAAATCAGCACTAGAAATAAAATAACACAAGATATAGACTTGCCTGTATGAGACACAAAATTTGTCAGTAATGTTTTCTCATGTCAGGCATGGCCAAATGCTTTTAAGTGGTTGAAATAATCTTTTTTTTTTTTCTCTCTTGCTAAGATATTAGGACCATTCAGCAAGGCATTTGTTGATTTCAACTTAACATGAAGCCCTGTTTGTTGAGTTATTTCTTTACATTTTATTGGCAAATTTCTTTTCGCTGTTTCAGCTTAATTGTGCTTCATACTCAAACCTCACAGCAAGGAAATTTCCAGGCCTGTCCTTTCAGGTTTCAGGGGGGGGGGGTCAATTGCCCCCCCCCCCCCTCCATGACTTTGGAAAATCAATGTATTTATGTATAAGTAGGCGTGGTTTTTGTCATTTTTTTGACAAATTTACATTGTGAATACACCCTTTGCCCAAGCTGAAAAATTCGAAATGACGGACCTGGAAATTTCCTGAAAAATTTTACATAAGTGTGTTTAAATTTTTTGATTGCTTTCCAGGCCAAGACAAAGGCTGAGCGCAACCGACAGAGGGCGGAGGAAGCATTCCTAAAAACCCGTCATGCCCAGCGACAGGAGGCTGCTCAGGCTCGCAGGGAGGAGAGAAGGAGGCAGGAGAAGGAGAGGATCATGAACGAAGAAGATCCCGACAAGCAGAGGAAGTGGGAGGTGAGGCTGCATTTTGGTCCTATAGGTGGAAAGGGAATAATGAACATGAAAATAAGTTTTTAAGTTAGAAAAAGCAGCTCTTGGGGATTTTTTTAAAACCGGCACAGGGATGGTTACATTTTTAAAAAAAATAATCTGAATAGATTTTAATAGTGTATGTAATAAGAATTGGTGTTACAAAGTCCAATAACTTTCCCACTCTCCACTCTTTTTTCCTACTGGTTGTCATGGTTTGGGCACTATGAACTTTATGCCACACGTTGCTGTTTCAACACATAGCATGAGAAGAAATATTGTGGAAAACATTTCGTAGTGCTGTTACCATGACAACTAGAAGTGTAAAAGGAGAGTGAAACATATTTGACCTTGACACTCCAATTATCGTCACATAGACTTGCAGTAAATTGTCTGCAAATTAGTTGCTCAAAAGTTATAATCTATTGCATGTAATTTACAGGGAGAAATGAAAGTAAGTTGCTATTAGAAAGGGAAATCATCCAAGTTAACTGTTATCACAAATGTTCAATGTAACTTCTTTTCGTTATTCTAAAAATGTCTTTTTTTTGTTAAACCAGTTCTTGCCACAGATTTGTCAGTCCAGTGACAATTTGATTGGATACCAAATGAGCTAACACTCAACCAATTCCTGTACCTATTTCTGAACTATAATCAAGAATCAGTTCTACAATAACATGCTGACAAATCTGTGGCAAGAACTGGTTTACATTTTCAGAGTAATGAAAGGAAGTTCTATAGAACTATTGTGATAATGGTAGACTTAAATGACATTTTCTCTACCTAACAGCAGTACTTACTTTTGTTTTTTTCCTGTAAGGTTATTTTTTTTGCCCAAGTAATTTGTAGACACGATGCATTATTATCCAGCATCTTTTTTGCAATTTTTCTCTATGTGAATGCATTTTATTCTAATCTATGAAATGAGAAAAACTGGGTTCAAACGAACCAAGCACAGCAACCAGAAGTCTATTGTACTAGATTTTTAATCTAAGAGGTATGTTTCTCCAAAAATGCTTGCATTTTGAAGGCTAATGAATGCAAACTGATAGAATTACCACCTAAAGAAAGCTTGAAGGAAAAAAAAGTGTACTCTTACACCCTGAAATTCATTGAATTTCATAAATCTGAGGCATAAAATCTTTAAAACAATTCTTCACTTATGTAATGTAATTGTGAAGTTTCACTTGTTTAAATCTTTTTTTAATTTAAGTGATGTATAAACATATTCTCATGAGTACTATTTTTAAAACTTCTAAAGCTCCAAAAAAAATTTCTGTTTTGATAGTGTATTTCCCTTTACAGGAACGAGAACATCGGCGTGAACTGAAGAAGAGGGCTCCCAAAATGAAACAGCTAAAAGTAAAAACGTTGTGAACGTTTTTTATCCATGGTTAAAACTTCTCCACACAGGCAACTGTTATGTTGCTACGGATTGTTGATTTTGTAAATAAAAGTACTTATATAAGTTATTATATTTAAGATTAAATATGTGGAATTATATTCCTCGATCATCATAGTTGATTTTTATGCTTCATTTCAAAATAAAAGGTTTTAAAAAACAAACACTGTTGACTTCATTTACTCATATGCAGGGGTGCAAGTAACCAAATGTGGTTTGGGAGTATCTTCGGTAGCAGGGAAAATACCATTTGGGAGTGGCAAAATTGTGTTTAGGAGTAGGCTCGAATAAGATACTATGTGACTATAATAAACACATACATTTATAGTAATTTAAATCTGTACCTAAATGCAAGAACAACCAATGTCAAAAAATTGATGTTTTTAGTTTTTTATCATAATGGGGACAGAAAGGTATCCTCTGTCATATCCAACAACAACCAATGTTTTAAAATAAACCGCCTCACAGTGGAGTATTTGAGTGAAAATCCTGGCCAAAAGTCAAAAATTGAAAAGTTATCCGATTTTTATGAAAATTTATTTTATAATAGTTGATTAACTGGTGCATCGATCGGCACCAGTTTTGGAAACTTGAGCCACATACAACTGCTCATAGCCTCAGTTAAAGATAAAGTTTCCGTGATAATTTTCGCTTTTTTATTACGGTTCATCCTAATTATTACGTTTTGATGTAGATTTTTTTGTGACGTTATAAATGAATGGAATAAAACCAAACTAGTTTTACTGGTTAGAGAACTGTCAGGGCCTTGTGTTAAATTTTGATTCGAAGTAAATAGTTTTATTTTTTGTCGTCAAAAAAATAAATAAATGCTTGGAGCGAGAAATTTTTAATTGCTTTTTCCCAAATGTAGAACTAGTGAAAGCTTTTTAAGTGTTTGTCGTGCTATTTTGAAAGTTGGAGCTTATTTGTGAAAGTCTCATGTGCTGATTTCTGCAAAAAAAATGTTCCGCAAACAGTTGCCATTTTTATATATGATTTTTTTAATAAAATGTATCATTTAATCATTTTGGGCAAGTCTTGATATTAAAATGAATTTGGCAATGAAAATAAACTTGTAACTTGTGTTTTCATTAACATTATGAAATAGGTGGTGAATCCAAATAATAAAGCACATAAATAGCAATAAAATTTCAGACACGTGTTTCAGGGTTACAAGAAACTCCTTCATCAGTACATAAAGATGTGAGCTTAGAGTTGAGATTCAACAAAGTAATTTCATATTTTTTTTTTGCATCGATTGTGCCCTTGAAACATGTACATGCAATTTTATAACTGTTCGTGAGTTTGATTATTAATTTTTTTATGTACGATAATCCGTCAATCAATTAAAATAGTTTATTCTCCCTGCGAAGTTTTTTTTCCCTTTTAAATTAAGATAACTTAAAAATACATTTATATATACATGTTTTTTTTTCTTTATCATTAGAAAATTATGTGACGGGGGCGTAAGGGGGGGGAGAGGTATTTTTCCGCTTATATATAGTATGTTAGTAAATTTCTTTTCTAGCGCATTTCCTATCGATATTATTATTGCTTAAGACGTTTTACCTACTCACTGTGAAATAGAAATCATATTAAATTTGAGTCCTAAGTTTCTATTCGTAGAATTCTTAGTGGGAAACATCACAGTGCTATGTAAACTGTTTTGTACATAAAAATCGACTCAAGGAATGGGTACTATTCGCTTCCATATGAGTGTGTCCAAAGCTTGCGCTCATTTCACTAACGACATTGGTCCCCCGCACCAAGGCCCTGCACCTGCACTCTTGAAATCGGATATCTACGTCCGGTCAGAGATAGGGGGAGGAAGGAGAAGACCACTGAGAAACAGAGGAACGTAACATTACGAACTACTATCATTGAAGAATCACACGAGTCATTTTTAAGCTCCTAACCATGGAAAAAGAATTTAGCAGGCTGCAGTTGCACGAATTAATTAAGGAATGTCCCGATAAAGCACTTGATAAAAAACTACAGTTTATGGAAAATAGAGTGGCTGAGTTAGTAAGGTGTCCAGAAACTGAGAGAAGTTCCATTAGCCGTTCCCTCAGATATTTTAAATCCGCCTTCAAGAAAAAATGGTCTTCGGCAAATAACATTATCTTTAGATGCAAGTTTCAAGTGTGTGGGAGAGAGGGGAGGGGGGAGTAATGTATCTACCAGGGGGAGGAGGGTTGGTTCACCCAAGGTCACACCTAAAATTGATTAAAGTGTTTGTGAACAATATAAATACTTCAATGTTGAAAATTTCCCCCAATATTTTTAAAATTATACAGAATCTATCAAATTTCAGAGGTAAATAGTGCTCATTATTGCGGGGGGGGGGGGGGATTGTTACATAGGCATATTGTGCATATTTTACTTAAAATACTTTCAAAATGCATACTTGCCTTTTCATTCAAACTTTTGTTGCACCATATTAAGAAAAATTATATTTTCCAGAAATTTTAAAAGTTCATACTGTGATACAACAAAAAAAGTTGTTACTTTACCTTTTTCTAGAGGAAGGCAAGGGGGGGGGGGGGCGTACACATAAAAAAGCCACGATGGATACCACCCGTGTTAGTTAGAGTAGTCATAGTGTTTTTTTTTCTTGTGTATGGTTAACTTAGTATTTTAACTATTATAACCGATCAATTAAGTACCATGATTCAGAAAAGAAAAAAAAAAAAGGTTCAAATTTGTTCTGTACACAACACTGGGCTATGTAAACAGCATTTTTTTCTTTCATAAACAAGTATTAATTACAGTGAATTCTTTCAAATGACACGAAGTACATCACATTAAATGCGCTTTCTTATTCCATTTTTGCTTGAAACTAGATTTTGGCAAGTAGCCAGCTGTTCCGGTAGGAACGCTGCAGAACGAAAATGGTGAAAATATTTCTTTCACCTTTTTATAAAAAAATTCATTAAAAATCAATGAAGCAAGATAACTTCACCGTTTTTGCTTTTAATGAAGGTGAAATGTTTATATTGTATTCTTGAAAAGTTTCAGAGCAATAACATCATTAGATTCTCGGATGCATGAATTTTGATTTACATTGATTGATAAATTAAAAAATGTCGAAAAAGTGACCTTTCTTTGAAAATTAGTGGAAAATCGGAAAATTACGTTAGAACTTCAAACAATTTAGACTTTTAAAGACATTGATTTGCTGTAAGTGGTGATGCATTGTTTTTCTTCCTACGTTTACTAGAAACCTTTTTACGGTCGTAAACTCGTAAAAGTCTAAAACATGGATAAAACATTAAATAACTTTTTTCTAAATTAAATTTTTAAAATCGAGCTTCAGGTTACAACATCTGACCTTTTAGAGAGCTTGTGTACCAAGTTTCATAGCTGTAATCTGGATAGCTTCGCTGTACAGCGCACAAACGCACAGAAGGGTATTCCCTTCAAAAGAGCGAAAATTCCGAAATAGTTTTGGCCAGGATTTTCAGTCAAATACTCCACTGTGCGCCTTAGCAGTGGTGCGAAACTAAGACACCAAATCAACACATTCCTATGGAGACTTAAATCTTTGAACCTGAATATCTCAATTCGACGAATTTTGACATTGGTTGTTTTTGCATTAAGGTACAGAAATATATTTGCATTTTAACTAAGCACTGATTATTTATTATTACATTTTAGTTATAGTTTAAAAATACTAGATGTGGTTTCAATAGGTGAACAGCAAAATGTTTCACTGTACTTAAATTTTAAAGACAACGATATAGAAATTGGAACATTCATTTAAAGTAAAATTTAAACGATAAACTCATCCACTTTTTTACAATTACATTTATACTACCAATCCTTTTTCATTTTTTAGAAAAGAATTCTATCCATGAATAACCTAGGAGCGCGCGCATTCATGGTGGTTAAATATGAAATGCGAACGTTTGGTTTAAAGCTTCCACGACTATGAAAAATTTAGACATTTTTTTTTTTTAGTTGCATAATTATCAATAACATTTGGATTTTCTTTTGTTAACAATGCGCTTTAACTTAAAATTGAGGAACTACCTTTGTGCTTGAAAAGTAAACTAAAGTTTTTTTTTTTTTTTTTTATCGTGCAAAATTAGATTTTGTGGGCTAAAAATTGAAAAACCTTAATTTAAAAGTTCAACTTGGTTTCTTTTTGTTCTTTCTCTTTCTCATAACTTCTCTGCATCTTCTAACATCCATTTTGCAACTTGATTTCAGACAAGACATTGTTCTTAACAGCTGACTTTAGTCGATGGTTTGCTAAATTTAATAAAAATGTGATGACTCTTGATTGGATTAAGCTTCTTGTGTAACTATCGTATTCACTTTTAATTTGTTTGTCTCTCTGCTTTTAATGCCTTAAATCTGTGCTGATTACAAAACTTAAAATTATAATTTTATAAATTCAACTTTTCAAAATACTGCCTTTCAGTACAAAGCCATTATTCAACATTATGTGCTTCATTGTTTTAATTGTTTTCCAAAAAATGAAGCAATGGATAACCTAATGCTTATTGAAATCAAGCTTGCAAAAATTAATAGGTATATAAATAGAAAAAAATAAATCATTTGTTGTCAAAATATAAGCTAAAATAAGCTAATATATAAGGTATCTATTGTCAAAATAACGGTTAATTGTCAAAAATATTAAAATGTTTGCAAGATGCATTTGGATTGAAATCTCCAACATAGGAAGCTTCGTCCGCGGCGTAAACGCTAGACGTTGACATGCTTCTAAAAATAAATTACTTTTTTCTCAAAATAAAACATAAAATAAGTTCAGCTGAGGTTGCATTCAAAATAATTTTGGATTGTAAAAAATGTCAAAATTTTTGCAAGATGCAAAAGGATTGAAATTTCAGATGAGGAGAATATTTTTCGCGAAGCACGTGTTCAGATTAACGCCATAGCAACCGTCATAACGTACGGTTAACAAACGCAGAACTTATGCCACTTTTTCGCGATATTCGCTAAAAAAACAGCCGTTTTGATGCATTCAGGCGCAATTTCGATCAAAAAGTACGCTTGGGAGCAGGATGGCACAAGATTCTTTATTTGGCGCAGCGGGGCGCAATTGGCGCAGCACTTGCACCACTGCATATGCTGATTATAAGATGCCACTTCATAATAGAAAGTTTAATGGTAGATGTCCCTGGAGCAAACAGTATATTCCAACTCTCATCAGAGGTCATAAATCAAATAAGAATAATTAAGTTATTTTTTTCAGTCTATCCCAATAGAGCTTTTCCATAACTCAAATTCATTCCACATTAATTCATTGTGGTGTAGGTTCATTACAACAGTGCTGGTTTTAGTACTAAGTTTGCACTTTTTTAATTGGGAAAAAAAAATATTTCGTTAAAATGAACATGACCCTAAATACAGAAGGCAGTGAAATTAAATCATAGTGTGTACCGTAACACATGTTCTGAAGAAATACAGTTCAGGTATAAAATTAAATTTTATTTATTTTTCTCACCAAGTGTATATAAACAATATATAATAAATAAAATTTCAGAAATTGCATTTTTAAACAACTGCGATAATGCAAATTTTTGATTACAAAAATAGATTGGCACATCATAAAGCTGAAAATACAAAGGAGCCTAAATAATATGAATTTGTAAGGAATGAATAGCAGGCATCACTTTGAAGAAGGCAGCTCCATGGTTAGAATATGTTCACATAGGTTAAGTTCTTGAAGGGGAAACTTTTTTCAGCTCTTCCCAATACTTAATGACATCTTTATCTTCCCAATGGCTCTTTGGAAGGTGTGAAAAATACCTGTAATAGGGGAAAATTGTAAGAATTTATGTAGACGCACAGATCATGCCACTGATTTTTGTTACTGAAAATAGTAGTTATAATGGTCTAATAAAAAAGTCTCCAAAAATAGTCATTAGATGCAGAACAAAATTTTTAAATAGTCCCATTTTTTTAAATAACATCTATTTCATAATGTATTGATGCTTTGATAGCTACATATCATGGCTGCATAGTATGTAAGGGGGAATATCCAAGCAGAGAGCCAAATCAACATGGGAGGCAATTTTTTCGAACATTTTCCATCAACAATTTTTGAGGAGAAAAGAGCTTAAACACACAATTTACAGACTTTAATCCTACCTTTTTAAATGGACACTAAAGAAACAAGTACTGACACATTCTGGTAAAAGAACTTATTGTCTAACAGTTAATTAAAGACAACTGTAAAAGATTGACTGGCTTAATCTAAGAAGTGTAAAGATCATCAGATTCTCGATATTTTTGATAGTGTGGAAATCAGCACTCATTTTCAAAAAATCCATATTATAAGGCAACAAGAAACTAAAAGCAAAATTTTATTAACATTCATTTAGAATAAAAACAACGGTTTACATAATTAGTTACCTAAATTCCGCAAAAATCATGATCACAAACCCTTTACAAAAATCTCAGTCGCTAAAACGAACCTTTTTGTACAAAAATAATTATCACACATTTCTGGTAGAGTATATGTTCATTTCATGTCATTTTTAACCGACTTCAAAAAAAGAAGAGGTTCTCAATTCAAAGCATGTACCGTATATACTCGCGTATAGGTCGATCTCGCGTATAAGTCGACCCCCCTACTTTTTGAAGGAAAATCGGGAAAAAATCGAAAACCCGCGTATAAGTCGAGACCACACTTTCTGAAACGATCGGGAACGTTTTGCCGCAATTTTTGAATATAAATGTTTTGATAAGAAGGAAAATGAAATGCACTGAACATTCTAGTGTTAAAAACAGCACGATTGTTATTTTTTTTCACAAAAACTGTTTATTTTTACGATCGCGATTTTTGTAAATCGGGACCGATCCGGGAACGTTTTACCACGATTTTTGAATATAAACGTTTTAAAAAGAAGGAAAATAAAATGCAGTGAGCATTCTTGTGTTGAAAATAGTACGATTGTTACTCTTTTTCACAAAAAGGGTTCATTTTTGCGATCGCGATTCTTTTAAAGGGTTCGATTTTACGATCGCGGTTTTTGTAAGGGTTCGATTTTGCGGTTACGTTTTCGCTATCTGTTGCTTTTATGTTGCATTATTATCAATTAAAATTTGCAATGTAGTCATATGACATTATGTTTCAAAAAGATAAACACCATCAATCGGAAAATTCGCGAATACGGCAATTCCCGCACTTTTCATGCCGTCGGTCGTTTATTGTAATTATTTCACAATCAAACCATGCGAAAATATAGCAGAATGTATGAGTATTTACTTCTTTAGCGTCTGTTTAAAATAGATGGACTGAATCGAAAAAATCTTCTCGTTTTTTAGTGTTTTTTCCCCAAAAGTTGTTCGAGAAAAATTTTCGGAAATTCTGCCCCGCGTATAAGTCGACCCCCTAACTTTCAACTTCATTTTTTGGACAAAATTTCTCGACTTATACGCGAGTATATACGGTACTTTTTTTTTTTTGTTCGCACATAACATCTGATCTACTGAACCGATTTGGAAGATTTTTTTTTTTAATCGATAGGAGATGGTGTAATTTAAGTACCATGTACTCATATGACGATATTTGTTCACTAGAAAAAGAGTTATTAAGGAAAACAGTAAATTTCATGTCATTTCCCCATTAAATGATTAAATTTTCAATCCATTGTTGCAAAAATTTGTTGCCTCGCAACAGCAATATTAATAGTAATCATGATGAAAATTTTGAACCAAAGCTTCTCTGGAGTAAGTATGAAATACTAATAAGTAGTCGAATTTAAAGCGATTTGTCCTAAATGATTAAATATGAAATCCATTGTTACAAAACGTGGTTGATATGAAACTGTAATAATAATGATAATGAGAACTTTAAATGAAGGCTTAACTAAATCAAACATGAAACTCATTAGCGGGCAACGTACGTAGTATGTGTTAAAATCTTATGAACAACGAAAAACTAGAATTGCTTTGAAATATAAATTAGTTGAAAAGCCGTTGATATTTAAATGGCTTTGATTAAGCTAGTACACAAATAAGTACCAGAGAATAACAAAGATTATTTTTTAGTGTCAATCGTTTAAAATTTTAGACGCGTTGATAGTTTCTTCCTTTTTTTTCAGTTTATTTTATCGAGCATTTACTTAAGAAAATAAGGTGAAGTTTCGTAATGGAAACATTACCTTATTTCATAAGTACACTTACACTAAAAAGAATAAAATAAAATAATTTACAAAAAAAATAGAACCGACTTCAGTTGGAAATTGCTCTAAAAAGTAAAAAATAATTTTTTTCTTTGAACACCATCAAAACTACTTTTAAACATAAATTTTGAAGTCGGCGCTAAAACGATAGGTAAAATGATATTTAACCATATTTTGCCAATATTTTTCAGAGAAACCATTGAAAATTAAAAGCAGAATATTTGTACCATTACACAAATGTGTGGTAATGAATGAAATGTATGCAAATGCTCTTAAAGAACCTGGATCCATTAAAATTTATATAGTTGAATTGTAGTTGCGTATGATTCTATACATTGTTTTTCCGCTGACTTCAAAACTTACGTTTAAAAGTAGTTTCGATGGTGTTCAAAGAAAAAAATATTTTTTACTTTTTAGAGCAATTTCCAACTGAAGTCGGTTCTATTTTTTTTCCAAAATTATTTTTCTTACTTTTTAAAGAGCTTATTATCAAAAATAAATAAAATAACTAGCAAAACTTTTTCAATTTGCCACATTATTAGTGTAATAATGGATTGCTAAAAAAGGTAATGCGTAACTAGAAAAAACCTTAAAGAGCATATTGTGATTTATTGCAATTAAAGTACTTAATATTTATTATTGCAATGACAAAATGCAAAAATAGAAAGCCAATCCCTTTTTATGCAGAAGTGAAAAAACTTTTCTTTATGCAAGCAAATATTTTTTTTTTATTTTCGGCATATATTAGGTAGTTTTACAGCATATTTAAATGGCTTTCAGTGCATATGATTCAGGCTCTAGCTATAATGCTTGCAAGCATTGTAATTTAAAACTGAACCAAACGTTGATTCTTCATAAAAAAAATTGAAATGTATAAGAAAAGTTTAAGTATCTAAGATAAGAAAACAATACTTTTTAGTTTTAAAATCAGCTTTAAGCTAGGTGTTTCTTTCTCTAGAATTATAACCACTATACATATCATAAGGCTAGGTTATCTTTGAGCCCTATATGGAATTGTAGCAGGGAATGAATTTATAGTCCCATTATTTATCATGTTCTGATATTCATTATTGCTTTTGTATAGGGTGTTAGGTATTATTACAGTATTTGCCTTTTGATGCTCTTATAACACTGAGTTCAATCAGACCGATTAAAGGTTTGGTTTTTAAGAAAAAGTATTGCTCTATTTCACATCTCAAGTGCTGACGTCACATGCACTTAGTTTATCTATTTTTATAACTCTTGGAGCATACCACTAAAGAGTAGGACGGTAGGATGAAGAAAAACATTTTCTTTAAAACTAAGCCTTAACCAAGTATTTTAATTCTTTTTTTTTTTTCAAAGAATGCTTGCTGTTCCAACTTACTTTTGAATTATTTCTTCCTTGACTGCCATTTCATGAGGAGTGAGTCCATTCAAAAGGGTGTCCAAGTTCACTTCCAAGTGATTTTTCCTAAAAAATTAAATGATTCCCTTACCTACTGTTCAGATTTTACGCAACATGAAAATACTAAATAAAAATTTAAAAAACAATCATCCTTTTAAGAAACAATTACATGGTGCAGCTAAATTTAGACAATGTCCTTTTATTTTTTAACTAACTAAATGAAAAATGAGTCTCAGTTTTAATTTAAAAATGTTTTCAACACTTGAAAGGCTCTGGCATAAATAGCGGCATGGGTGCAAGTTAGGCCATGCTTCCAAGACTGAAAATATTTGAGACCCCCCCCCCATGCATACCCAAGAAATAAACCAAAAAAAAATACATATATTGTTCATTAAACTGTCTAAACGGGGGGGGGGGGGGAGGCTTAATTTTACTTTTAGCAACAAGATCATAGTTTTAAGTATAGTAATCGAGAGGGGGGGGGGGGGAGATTTGTCGAGACTTTTTTTCAAAAAACCTATTTTTAGATCATGTTTAGAGATATTAGGATAAGGTGGGGCAATTTTTGACGACGTTAGAGGAGGAGGCACAGAAAACGAAATCCTAAAAATGAAATTGTAGGTCATATTTGATGAAGTTAAGGGAAGAGAATGGATAGGGTCGAAGAGAATCAACACCAACCAAGGAATTATGCCATTGCAGTTCGTTTATTCAGAAAGAGAAAGAAAGGCTTCAATGCAAATGCAAATAGTTTTGGATTGGAATAATGATTAAAATGTACTTTTAAGAAATCTGATTTTATATTCCCTTCAGTTTTGTTTTCTTTGGAAGTAAATATTGAAGGAATGAGATCTTTTTTTTCCGTCCCATGGTCTGTCTTGGCGATTTTGACAAGACGGAAATCCGTCCTGAGACGGAAGGTCTTGCATCCATGAATAGCGGTATCTGACAAAATTGTAAAAATTAAATGTGGTAAAAGCAATGGTATGTGGGCCTATAAACAGAAATCTTACATGGTTTACCACGACACACAGCTCTTAATGTACCCACTTTGTTTTTAAAATCAAAATACTTGCTACAGTAATTTCTCTAACTTTTCACAAGCAATATCTTTGATTTAAAAAAATGCTAGTTACCACTGCTTACATCTAAGCCCCCTCTTATACATTTTTTACAAGGGGGATTTAACCTCAAGGGTGAAAGTCGTTCACTCAGGGCATTATAAGTCCCCAAACTTTCAAATTGTTCAATATACCAGCACACTGAGTTCTCGAATGTTCGATTAACTAATGAAATACATATGACTTCTGAATCTTCTCATTTTATTTAAGTCACTATTATTTTAACTATAGGCATGAAATACTATTTCATTAAATAGTTCATGTAGCTGTTTAAGGTTTTCCAACAACATGGAGATTTTACAGCCACTGCAAAGAATTTCTATACTCTAAAATCTCATTACAAAGCAGACCAATGCAACAAATTATCTAACTCAGTGAAATAAATGTTCAGTCGTTTTAATTTTTATTAGAGAGTTTGAACATCATTACAACAAATTCCTGTTACAACGAACAACATTTATGGTCCTTTGAAGTTTGTTGTAACAGGATTTAACGAAATACAAAACAAATTCTCACAAGATGTTCTTCTAAAATTCAAAAGATATTTTCAAAGTTTTTAGGTTTATTTTAATAATGAAAACTGATATTCCTCGAAAAGTGGGGAGGGAGGGGGGGGGCGATATAAACCTTACATTATTCTTACAATATACTTATAAAACAATTTTAAACTCACCCCGAATTTTTAACTTTTACATGAGCACCTGTGCAATCAAGAATTTACGTTAAAAAAATCCTACAATTACATTTAACCAAGAGTAAAGCCTACTAACAGAATTAATTTGTGACAAATATTCAATGGGTGAAATGATGTGCTACAAATATGAGGGTTGCAAAAAAAAAAAAAAAACGAAAAGAAAATAAATGTGTCAAACTTACTTCTCCATTCCTATAAGATGAACACTAATATCAGGCTGAACATAGCAATGGTGGGCTGCAAGTTTGGCAATATTTACATTTCTGGCCTACTGAAAGAAGATGCATCAAACACATATCTACACAAAATTGATTACGAGTATTAAATTGTCACACGCTTACATTTGTCAAAAATAAACAAACTTTTATAAACTAAACATTTCTTCTCATTATTAAAAATAAAGTAATATTAGTCAAATGTGTTTTTAAAGCACGCGCTCTTAAAAAAACAAATATCAACGCAGAAAATACAGGGTTATTCATTATTCCCTCCCGGTTTTGTAACACTAATAAAAAAAACTATGATAAATGCAGCAAAAAGGAATATATAAACAGTTCAATATTGTTACAAATCTTGTAAATAGTGGTTATTTTTACACTGCTTTGCTCAATTTGCTGTCAGTTCCGTTAATCCTTGCTTAAAATTATTGATGTTTTGTTGTAACCTTACATGTAAGTTGTTTATCCTATTTCGCACCACATTTGTCGAGAAATCATTAGATGTCACCAAGCTTGGCGACAACTGGCGTCATTTCGAGTATGACTATAAATTATAATTAGTATTGAAGGACAGCCCCCTTGTAACATTAGCAGTTTGTATACCTTTCACTCTATGTAAACTACATTGAATAAAATACAAGAGGGAGGGGGGGAAGGAACGTTCGGTAATAAATGGGATTTTTCTTCAGTTCGCTAGAAACTTATTGAATGAACTTGAAAGTTGTGGAAATTTTGTCGGGAACATTTAAAAGCTTACAAAGATGGATTTGAGAGAGAGAGAGAGCTTCGTCTCGTCTCGTCTAATAGCGGTTCTGCTGCTAGGGGTGAGCTTTTAGCTCTGTGAATTTGAGCTAGTTTGTGATCAGCGTTTCTGCTGGGGAACCTTTGTGCTTGATTATTCGCTTTGCGAATGTGTTTTACACTCTGCTTTTGAGCTAGTTGGGTGTTAGCCGATGTGCTATTAGAGTTTGTTTAAGCTCTGTGATTCTTTCGCATAGTTGATTTAATTATGTGGTATACAGTTGGGTGAACTGTGCTTGTTGATATGTGCTTCATTAATACGTGCTGAATAATGCTATGAAAACATATACTATACTTGTCCTATTTTAAATTTTAACATTAATTATTTATTGTGTTATATTTACAACTAAAAGTGGTGTTGTTTTACATTATCCTGGTCAAACCAGGACATCTGTCAAGTGTATCTTTGAGTAACTAAATGAAAATGTAACTCACGGAACAATAATCTGCAGCTTCACGACACGCTTCTTTCAGGTCTTCCTCAACAGGATGCCAATTTGGAGGTCCACCATGTGTGAGGAGACCCATTCCCAGGCCGGCAGCGCTCACCACAGCCACATTCTTTTCCTACCAACAGAAAGAAAGCTTAAAATGTTTATAGAACATCACTGTATAACTCAATTCAAATCACTAGATGTAATCTATGCATTGTTTATATGGATACTTACAGATTATTCTGTTCATTAATTTTGTAAATGTCTCAGCAGATATCCCCCCCCCCCTTACTGAATTTGGAATGACTACTTTGGTGATTAAGAATTTAATAGAAACAATTATTAATTCCAAGTCAGCTTTTAGAGAGCTTTTATTTTACTGAAAGTGTCTGATGGAATGATTTTCACAAAATTAAAACTGATGATAAACAATGCAATTTCATGACAATTGTGAATGGAATAATGAAATATATTTACAGTATAATTTTATTACAACATCTTTTACAATAAATTTCTCTGCAATGATATTTTGAAATCCTCATGAATTTACATATCTTTATATATATATATATATTGGGCTGTATGTGGGCATATGTGTGTACATGTTACGAAAACAAATCTATAGTTAGCCTCGAATCTTGTTTGGAATTTAATTTTAAAAAATCCAAAGAGATCTACATCTAAATTTTGAGACATAAATTGTTCTTTTCTGCATGTCAATATGAAATTTTACACTACTTTTTTTATTTTATTCAAGTCTGATTGTTGAACCTGCGTCACTTGACACAACTTTTATTTTCAACATAGACAATGCAATGTCAGGCCACGGAACTAGTAATATAATGTAAATTGCTGTTGGACATAATATTTTTTAGCTTTAAACTTCTGTAAGGTGATATTTTTCTTGTGAACAATTATTTTTTCTTATCCTTTCTCATAGTTTCAAATATTTGGAACAGAAGGATTCTCTTATGCTTTCCCTACTCCCACCTTTTTCCACAAAATCTCTGATGGCAAGCATACAGATTCACATAAAATGTAGAACTCTACATCCCTTTCTAGTTTTCATAGCTAAGTCAAAGCCTGAAAAACCTTTTCTTTTCAGGTTCAACCCAAAACACTACATCCCAGTTTCCCTTCACTTCTCAGAACAGAATCAAATGTCTCATTCACTGTTATCCAACATAGCTTTTTTATCTACGCGTCTCATTCTGTTTGCTTTTTTTTTCTTTTAAAAGAAAGATTTTGAGTTTTTTATTTAGGTGCTGTAAGTGCACCAGCTTTCCAGGGATTTACAAAGTAACAGAACACAAAAATCAATCAATGGTTTGATCAGGGACAGATACAAGGGAGGGCAATGTTGCAAATTCCTTGAGTAACTCACCACTAGTAAATTTTTAATATTGAAGTTCAAAAAGGCATTTTTAGACTGTCTTTGAGGCTAGTAGAATAGACGTTCAGGCTCTTCTCAGAATACATTTTGCAATTGAAGTCAAAAACATATGGGGTCAACATTTATAAACCAAGATGTGTAGTAAAGGATACATAATAAAATCAGTTGCCCCTCCCTTGAAACATTTCTAGATCCATCCTTGGGTTTGATGAGTTCTGGAGTATGGATGTTTTATGATTATGAGAGTTTCTCAAACAACATCCTTATTTAGGGCCATGCTCCACATCGACGTAAAGCAGAAAAAATAGGCAGAAGCGTAAAATGGATTCAATGGTGTTCCTATGGAAAGTACCCGGATTTTCGCTTTCTGCCTTCAGTTTCGGTCGCGTTTTACGCTGATGTGGAGCATGGCCCTTACTGTTAAGGAAAGGAAGCAGTGTTTGACTTTTTAAACTGTACTTTGTACCCAATTTTAATGCTCAAAGTTTCCTCAGAGCTCCAAAACACATGCATGCATTTAGTATTCACACTCCAGGGTCCCCCGTACCAACCACAACTCGTGGTTTAACCGGGACAGGACCCTGAAGAGAGCTCTGTTCTTTTTGAACCGGACCGAGGGCCGAGCAAACCCTTGGCCCAGCACCCCCAGAGGTATTGTTTCACTTAGGACTTTGTGACCACAGCATTTTTAATGTCCCACAGCCACCATTAATCAAGATGGTGGATCTTTGATCAGCTGGGATCGAACCCGGGTTCCTCTGGTCACGAGTCCGACGCCTCACTGATCGGGCTACCACGGCCCATACATTTAGTATTACAATCTGTTTCTTATCCACAATGAATTATTTCATGTTCCAACAGAAAAATAAAACAATGTTTTTTCAAATTCAGTATTAAGTATACTTACTTTAAAATAAGGTATGTAACTTTTCAGCGTATCATCAAACAAAGTGCATCGACAGTAAGACAAAATGACATCGATTTGAACTGGACTTCTCACCAATATCTCTCTGCAATGATCAGAAAATATTTAATCATAATAAAAATGTGATGTATGATATTTTACAATTGATAGTTTTACCCCTTTCTGAGCTTAATTTCAATTAAAATAACAGAATATTCTGAAAAACTTTCTATTGGAATCATCTGCAAGCAAATCATTTCATTTTATTGGGATCTAGCCAGTTTATTGGTGGTAAATAAAATAACTTCAGAATTCACTCTAAAATACAAATTTTTGCTATATATAGCATTATACATACTGTCAGCCCCACTTCAACAAATACCATCAGTTCCAACATAATACTCAATTAAACAGGGTATCTGATTAGGCAGGGAAAAGTTTTTTACCTTAGCCAAACTAATAACACTTTTCTAAAAACTTAAAACCTCTTAGTTACTGTTTTTAAAAAACAATAAATGTTAGTGGCAAGTTATTTTTTTAAAAAAAAAGTTTAAAAAACAGAAAATATTTGAATAGTTTATTATTTAGATAATAAGGACATATAAAGCTTTTTTTAAATGCAAATAACTTCGAACTGAGATCGCAAAATCTATGTTTTGCAATCCTTTTCTCTACATTACTCTTTGAAGAAGTCCATAATAGGGGTTGGTTGCTCAAAGTGTTTTGGGAACTTCTTTTCCAAATATGCTTAAGATTATTATAATTCCAACTTAAATTTTCAAAGTGCCTTTTTCTTTCTGGCATCTATGGGTAAATATTTGGTTCTGAAAAGCTTTATTCTTATAAGTGGAATTTTTATTCATATGTTGCCAGACTAAGCGACGCTGACAGTATATACAGACGTTTCTATTGAATTCCAGGATTGGAGCTAATGCAACGCAATAAATAATAAACAAATAAGTTTAACAGTCCTGAAAACAATCACCTCCAGAATTCACACTTTTTATACGCAGCAGTACAAATTCTGGAAACGCATTTCTTAGTCTTCTGAATATATGTATTGAAGCTGAGCGGTGACGTTTGTCTTAATGTCCTCTACATCCTGAAATCAATCTCCAACAGAAAGTGAGCCAATACAAATGTATGATAAAAATATTTCTTTCTTTAAAGTAGAGTCTGTGAGATTTAAACATTGCCAACCCCCCTTAACTAAGAAGTCTCATAATTCCATTAATATTATCATAAACTCCCTCCATTGCTGCTTTAATATGTCAATAAATCACCCTTCATCTCATGGTCTGATGCAAATCTGAATCACTTGAGCTATTTTTTTTTTTTTTTTTGTTCAATTGCCCTAAAAGGTGGGTTTCACAAGACGAGAGATCTGAGCTGAATGGTGTACAATCAGCTCATCAACCTGTGGAATTGCGTCCAGGGTGATTGCATGGTAACTTTGGCCCAGGCTTGGATGATATTTGCAACTACAATGGCTGCCGCTTATATGAATCACGTTCGTACAAAACAATTTTTATTAAGGCGATTCTCTGTAAACTGGTAATTGGCTGTCCAGACTGAGTATTTTAAAACTAATAAAGTGTAATAAGGTAATTATCGCTCTTAATACAAGTAAATCATTAATACTTTGTGGCCCAATTCTATTTGGAGTGATAACACTTTAATTTTTATTTCTAGAAATTATCTAAGCACCAAAAACAGTCCCCTGACTGTCCCAATCCCATAGTCTAACTGTTAAAGATAGTATTTCAAAAAACCTATTAAAGCTATATAAATTTGGCAATTAATATTCAAAAATAGAATAATGAAGCTATATTTTTCTTATGAAATAAGATATAATTATGTATTTCTAAAACTTAAAATTATCGTGTAAATTCTGTCCGGAGTTTTTTTTCAAACAGAAGGGTGAGAGAGACAGCACATCAAAAAACTTTTATGACACCTATATATAACTATGGTAAATTAAAAATGCCTTTACGTAGCCCATATACGTCACAGATTGTGGATCAAATCATTATTGTGAAGGATGAGTTGGCTCACTTTCATCTGACAATTTTTTATACGATTTTTATCCTGATAACTCAATCTATTTTTAATACTTCTCACTTTTTACTTTATCTCAAAAAAAAAAAAAAAAGTGCCAATACATCTTACTGGCACTTCTTAACCAATGTTTAAAAGGCAATTTGCAAAAACAGCTTAATCTCTATTTTGTAGTGAGTTTTTTTTATGTATTTGAGAATAATCATGAAAAAAAAATTTTTGACAATCCGATTTTTTTCATTTGTTACAAAACTCTCTTTTTTCAGCATGATAATTGTTTTCTGATTATTCCATTAAAGAAAGGGTTCTGGATGAAAATTTCGATTTGATGGAAAAAGTTTTGCACCTACTTCAGTACCTTGAGCGGGTACCCTGTGATTCCAATAAACTTGGTTTTACCAGCTTCTTTCATCTTTTGAAGAGTAGGGAGAGTCTCATTGACAATGATGTCTGTGCTGGCAGCATATTCAACATCATGAGCCTAAAAAATTCAAGCTCTAATTGATAACGATTCATTGGTGCTGTTGACATTTCAGTACCAACATTTCCAAAATAACAATAAAGAAAGAAAATTGTAATTTAAATAAATGGAAAAAAATAATTAAAAGGCAAAATTGAATAGAGCTAGAGCCCAGGTCACCTCTAAAACTTTATTAACACACAATTCAATATTTTCACCCCAGAGCAACATAGGCGGACTTAGGCTGTTCTTTCTGGGGGTGCAGAATACCGGGGCCTGGGGGGGGGGGGAGAGAACTGGCCGGGGCCTGGGGGTTTGACCTGCGGGGGGAGGGGGTATTCCACAGGTCAAACAAGGCTCCGGGGCATTCTTTCAGAAAATGTTCTTTTTTTTTTTTTTTGAGTTTAATCATCATTATGGTTGTTTCGAAGTAAAAGAAACTAACAATGTACCAATGAATACCCAACTGCAGTGAATACGATTTTTCTATAATACGGCCACTGAATAATATATAATTATTTGATTTATGTAATGATTTATTTGCTAATATTATTTCCTTTTTTTTAATGGATAAAAGTACTGTTATTTTTAATATGATGTTGATATTATTGTAGCAACATTTGCTCGAAAAAAGGTACGAAAATAGGAATTTATTAACATGACTTTTGTCTAAAATGAATTTAAGGAACATAAATTATTACAAAGCTCAAAATACAAAGATAATTCTTTAAACAATGCTAGTAAAATAATAGAGTGAAGTTATTGTAATAAAAATAAATACAGTGAACTCTCATTTATGCGCCGGCCCAAGGGACCAACGGAAAAAGGCGCATAAGTGAGAGAGAAGCATAAGTGAAAAAGCCTATTTAAAAGTCTAAAATGCAACATAAGTTCTAATGAGAGCATGAATAAGAATGTTTCTATAGAAAATGGTATATTACTACGGTTTGGCAACTATTGTAACCTAACTACAATGATAAGGATAAAACAAAAATAGTAGCATACCTAATCACAAAATGGTCCCTTTAAAACGAGCCATAATAGATAATTGTCCCTATCCGAATTTTTGTTCATGCATAAAAATTACCTTCCTTGAGCAATAAAAGCGAAAGATTAAAGAGGAAAGTGAAGAAACATGCTCATTTTGTAGGAAAATAAATTAAATTGTTTGCATTTTACGAAAAATTCGGCGCATAAGTGAAATATTTATCTTTAGAGAGACGCATAAACAAATGAAAATAACATATTACTATGGAATGTGCAGGGACCACTGAAAATCGTCGTACAACTGAAAAAGGCGCATAAATGAGGCAGTGCATAAGTGAGCGTTCACTCCACATCAAAAATAACTTTAAAGAACTTCAAAAGTAGTTCATTAGCGATAGTAACAAGACAGAGACTCACTTTCATCGAATTCGGAAGTTCTTGGTGGAAAGCTGGAAATTTTTTTATAATACTTCCTTCCAAAACTTTTTTTAAAAT
This sequence comes from Uloborus plumipes, assembly GCA_038373865.1. NCBI lineage: Eukaryota > Metazoa > Arthropoda > Arachnida > Araneae > Uloboridae > Uloborus > Uloborus plumipes. The sequence continues at coordinate 46,035 of JAXGGA010000203.1, read as the reverse complement.
TGAAATTATTTATGCTACCTTTGACGGGACGTTGGAGGATCAAGACTACTCTGGGAAACTTACTGAAGATTAAATTCTAAACACGCAATTTCAGGCTATCTTTAGTGACGTTAAAGGAATTGAGAAGACTCGGGGGTCGGGGCATCTCTCCTGAAATATTTTGACACTGAAGCACAACTCAGAATATATTTCTTCATGATATAGTAAAAGAAAAGAAGATTAGTTTTTTTTTTTTTTTTTGAACTGAAGTCTCATTAATTTATCTTTGGGAAGTAAAAGTTCAAAGACCCTCCCCTGAAAGATTTTCGATACATAGATGCGCAATTTCGCGTTCTCTTTGGAGACGTTAGACACAAAAAGTGGTTAGGGATCTCCCTCTGAAAATTTTCAAAATTGAAACCTTAAGCCATCTTTACTTTGAGACTATCTTTGGTAGTAACGTTAGCAAGGACTCTCTCCCGAAATGTTTCGAAATTAATGTTTTAAAAACATTTTTATTTAGGTTATCTTTAATACCGTCAAGAGAAGAGGCAGGATTCAGGTGCTGTGCTCCGAAATTTTGCGGCATTGAAGCTTCAAGAATGCAATTTTAAGCTCTATTTTTTGAAACTGAAGGTTCAAAATTTTACTTTTAGCAGAGGTGCCCATTACCCCCAAGAGCAAAAACTTATCATCCAAGAATTCCACGAAGATCCCTCTAAAAACGAGAGCCACACGTGAAAGAAGAAGAAAACAAAAACTTTTTAAAATGCCCCTTAGAAATAATTCAATAGCGCAGCTTAAGCCATGATTCTTGACAGGAACAACTGCTTTTAGTCTTTGTCTGACAACATATAGAATAATAAAAGGATTTAGGGACTCTTCCGGAAATTTTTGGGCATAGAAACTGTAATTCGGAAGCTCTCTTTTCTAAAAACACATTTTAGAGCTGAAGACTATAGAAAAGTAAGGGGGGGGAGGATATCCACTACCGTTAACTGTTTGAATTTTAAATCTCTAAAATGCCATTTGAGGCAATGTTTGACCAAGGTATTGAAGAAGAAGCGGGAAAAGAACTCTCTTCCGAAAATTTTTGGATATTGAAGTCTTGAAATTGAAATTAAATTACACGTTGTAAAAGCGAACTTTTAATATCTCTTTGGACTCTTTAAGGGGGTCATGAGCATTCTTTGAATTCGTGCTGGTGGATACACGGGTCTCGACTTCCTACCCTAAACCCGCCACTAAGAGGCACTCTATTATTTAATTTCACCCCTGGTAAAGAGATTGAAAATTACGTGCCCCTTCTAGCACGACCGGCTTGGACTTTTACCTCTTTTCGATTTTTTTTCTTTTGCTCAGCTGAAAGATTGGAAATTACTTGTGAAATAACTAAAACCGAAAATGATTGCACTTTATTTTAAATTTCTGGCTGGGGAGGAATGACCACACTTTATTTTAAATTTATTGAGTATAGCATTATTTTAAAGACTCTTATTTCCTGATTGACTATAAAAAAAGGGGTGAATGAGAAGCAAGAGAGAAACGTAATTTGCTGACTAATAATCTACATGTGTTGAATATTTTTCATTTAAAGATTTCTATTCAAAATGATTAGGATTTTTTCTATGCGTTTTCTAATTGATATATCTTCATTTTCCCAAGACATGTTCCTTTTCTCTTGAGTAAAACGCAAGGGCTCCCTGACCCTCTTGGATTGCACCACTGCCTTGTGCCATCTAACGAATTATTATCAGCAAATAATAATTTATTTATTTATATATTTCAAGCTAAAAGTATATAAATAATTTAAGAGTAAACTAAAACCGAATAATAATAACTACCTTTATTTTTTTAAAAAAATCGAAATTTGGGGGGGAGCGGTTTTGGAAGGAAAGACCCTCTGGGGCCCTCCCTTACATACACAATTGAAAACAATGTAAATAGAGAATGAACTTTTTTTCTTGAGGATTTTTTTTTTTTTTTTTTTTGAGCAAACACGAACCGAACACTTATTTTTGAAAAAATCTTTCTCAATTTCGGGGGGGGGGGGGGGGGGGGAGGAGGCCTTAAATACGCCCTTGGTTAGAGCTGTGGGAATAAACTAGGGGTCCTCAGAAAAGTACAAGCACGTGTTTAACCATGTCAGTTGAATGCTTTCGGCTGTTTCCCACGAGGCGCGAGTTAGAGTAAAGAATTTGGGAAAGATAGACCTCAGAAACGTGTTTTTAAAGAAAATTTTTTGCTCTACAATAATCAAGTTAACTGAGGATTTTCCCCTGGAACCCTTAGGGTAATCAAGAGTATACTGTATTAATTTTTGAAATAATCGTTCAGCAAGAATTTTTTTATCCTAGTTAAGCATTTTTACTTATTTATTTTAGTAAGGGAAAAAAAATTCTAACTAGCTGTTTGATGAAAAATTTTGAATTCAATTTTTTTCGTAAAGTCCGGCCAAAATGTTGGGGGTGCGGCGCACCCCCTGGCACCCTCGTAAGTCCGCCTATGCAGAGCAAACAACAGGATATCTCGCTGTTATTCCTGGGATTGGATGTGCTACTGTTGCTCTCAGGCAATGATATATGCACTTATACACTATGTTTAATCAAATCTATTCTCTTTAAATCTGAAAAAGCAGAAAACAATTTCTCCCTCTACATGTCCATAAATTGCGAGCCTAGTTAGCTCAATGGTAACAAGTTTCCCCAAATATGTTATTAATGAAATGGTCAAAAAGTGGACTCCTAAAGTAAGTTATGGATATCGACCATTTTATGTTTTTCAAACACTTTCCACAAAACTTATATTAAATTTGCAGTGTATTTAAGCAATAAAGATTTGTTGGCCTTTTGTATAGTGATAAACTTTGAATAACTTTTATGTCTGGAAACCTCAGAAGATAAACGTAAGTGTTACACACACAAATATTTAAAAATTGATGGCAAACATAAATACGGAAAACTTGATGCCATAAGGTTTTCGTTTGCCTTAAGAAAGAGCAAGTTGCAGAAAATAATGTTTAACTCACAAAACATAATTTGTGTCAGAAAAGGTAACGTCTGAATGCCTGTGGAAGTTGTGAGCATGTAAGTGCCATTCCAGGAAAAAGCTGACATTTTGGCCTGCACAAGACAGCTGATCTATTTCATTAAAAATTAACAATTTTATATGGTATTGAACAAAAGTTTTGATCTATAACTCACACATAGATTTTTGATTTCTTAAGCAAAAATATGTTGTTTATTATTTTTTTAAATTATAACTTTTTAAAAATAAGCTGTGACTTGCTGGACATAATGTTTGCTTTTACATGGAATGGCTGTTAGAAAAATATTTGACTTAAAATCAGATGATTTTAAGGAGAAGACTAGTGCTATCAATGGGAACTTACCAACAAGACATCAACAGTGTCAAGCCCAAGTCTTATTAGACTCTCTTCTACACTGCGAGTGACACGCTCAGCAGAAAAATCAAACAAGTCCTCCACATTTGGTCCATACCTTCCCACTTTCGTAGCAATAAAATATGTATTACGTGGCAAATGCTTCAGAGCCTGAAAGAAACAGGAATCAGAGATAAAAGTTTAGCAACACAAGACAGCATGGGCAATGTTTGACCTTCAAAGACTTTCTTTAAACCACAGATATTTTTACAGACTTACTACTTTGATTACAGCATAAAATTCATATTTCATTTCAGAGTTTATGCTTTAGAACAAAGGGGGAAAAGCATTTTGCTAGATAACCAGCAAAAAAAAGAAATTCTAAAGTTTGAGTCTAAAAGAAGACAATTTGCTCAATGTCTCATAAATAGTAGATTTCTTTAATAAATAAACAAATAATACTAAAACCAAATAAACTGGTTTTCATGATTCATTGCTTCCGAAAATCAGAAATAGTTAAATTTTACAACTGTTGCAAGAAAAGCATCATCCCCAAACCTGATTTTCTAAGTTCTAACAACGTTACAATTAATTTTTCCACAAACTAGAGCCATAACATCTGTACCGAAATTTGAAAAAAAAAAAAAAACCCTTAACCATGCTCATAGCTAGTCATTCACCCTATAAGCCTTAAGATGAAATACCTTAATATGTAGCTTTTAACAACTGTATTAAAATGATTTTACCTTCCCCAGTACAATTTCTGCCTTTCCATGACCATAGTAAGGTGCTGTGTCAATGTAATTGATGCCGCTTTTGATGGCTTCCACCACTGTCATAATACCGTCTTCTTCTTGAGGAGTGCCGTGGCAAAGTGCCAGTTCTGCGCCACCTATAGGAATCAATTATGGAATTAATTAGCCTACACTTATTAACTTATTATTGAATTATAAAACAAAGTACTAATAAATGATACAATATTTTTAAATAAGTATACAGTAAGCCTTAAGTAATGCATCATTTTTTGTGTGCACTTCATGGGTGCATGGAAGGCCATGCTTCCAAGACGGAAAATATTTGAGACCTCCCATTCATACCCAAGAAAATAAACAAAAAAAAAAAAAAATACATATATTGTTCATTAAATTGTCTAAACTGGAGGGGGGGGGCTTAATTTTACTTTTAGCAGCAAGATCATAGTTTTAAGTATTTTAATCGAGAGGGGGGAGGGATTTGTCTAAGACTTTAATTCAAAAAACCTATTTTTAGACGATGTTTAGTGATATTAGGATAAGGTGTTTCAATTTTTGACGACGTTACAGGAGGAGGCACAGAAAATGAAATCTTAAAAATGAAATTGCAGGTCATATTCGATGAAGTTAAGGAAAGGAAATGGATGGGGTTGAAGATAATCAACACCGACAAAGGAATTATGCCATTGCATTTCGTTTATTCAGAAAGAGAAAAAAAGGCTTCGATACAAATAGTTTTAGATTACAATAATGATTGAAATGTACTTTTAAGAAATCTGATTTTATATTCCCTTCAGTTTTGTTTTCTTTGGAAGTAAATATTGAAGGAATGAGATAGATTTTTTTCCGTCCCATGGTCCGTCTTTGCGATTTTGTCAAGACGGAAATTCGTCCCGAGACGGAGGGTCTTGGCATCCATGGTGCACTTTGCTTTTCATAAGTTTTACTCAAGCCATAATAGTTCAGCTAAAAAATTCTGCCATAATCTATTTTGTGTGATTTTAAAAGTTTTGAGCAAATACTATTCATTTCGTGAAAATCAATTTAAGATGGTGAAAATGCTTTCAAAAAAATATATTACTGGCTCTCACTATGCAAAAAAGTTAATCAATGAACTAATGAAAATAAAAAAAACAGGAAAGAGTAGGATAGTAAATATAAAAAAATAAAGCAAAGTAACTATACAAGGAAATTAACGCCATTAAGAATTTTTTTTGCACACAAGAACACTGATTATTTTGTAAAAGGGTAGTTTTTGTGATCTTCACTGCCACAAAGAGTTTTTGCCACTGTAAATTTTAAAAACAGTACACATTTTAGGATTTAAAACAAAAGAACACAAAATAATAGGCTAGACTGGTATAAATGTATAAAATTAAAAAAGTTGGTGTTTAATAATGATTTTACGCTTATTAACCTTTATGAACTGGGCGATACACATGTTGTACCACAAGTCTTTTTTCTTTAGAGGAAGGGGTTGAAATTTTCTCTCGAACTCTTTGGAGCCGGGGATTTTTTTAAGGTTTCATATGTCTGGTACGACAGTTTATACCTTCTCTTTTCAATGGAAAAGAAATCTGTGGTTCAACTGTCGTACTACATGGGGCCAAAGAAAAATTTCCAAAAAACAGCTCGGATCCAAAAGGTTAAGTCTTTCACTTCAGGTATAGATCCATGAGGCTATAATGGCTTAATTGGTAATGCATTGAACTTGCAACTGTAGGGTCCCGGGTTTGATATTAACTGATCGAAGATTCACTGTGTCCACTATTGGTAATTGGGGTACATTAAATAGGTTTGTGGTCTAAAGCCCTCTAAATTTCCATTCCAAATCAATACCTCTGGGACCAGGGATTGCTTGTTTCCTGGTCTGGATCAAAAACAAGTGCAGGTACTCATGCGACCAGTTAACCCATGTGTAGTGGTAAGTACGAGGGATGCTGAAATGTGTGTACATATGTGCAGATATAGATCTATATTTTTTTTCTTCTGCTGTAAAAAAATTAATAACAGCTCATATCTACCCACCCAATTGCTAAAAAAATCAACAAGTTTTAATCGACTTCAAAAAGGAGACAGTTGTTATAAGGGATGGTCGAACTCAGGTTTGTTTGACCATATTTGTTCTATAGTAAAAAGTTATGTGTAAAGAACAGGAAATTTCATTCCCTAGGAGATGATTAAATATAAAACCCCTTGTTTAAAAATTGATTTTCATAAAACAGTAATACTAATTGGAATCATAAGGAGAATTTAGAACAAAGTCTTCTCTGCAAATATGAAATAAGGAAACAGGATTTTTATCCTGAACAATTTGCACTGTTGTGCTGTTAGATAGAGAACCCGTTAGTTTGAGAAACCATTAATATTAAAATGTTTCTGATTAAATTAGCAGACAAAAAAATCGCTGGGGGAACAAAGATTAGTTTTTAATTTCAATCGATTAAAATTTAGACCTGTTAATTTTTTTACTCTTTTATTTTTTTAAATGGAGCATTTATTTGAAAAAATAGGGTGACATTTTGTGACGGTAAGATGATATTATTTCTGATATAATATGATCTTACCTCAAAGTATTCTTCCTCAAAGTTCATGGATTACTCCCCTCCCCCTCCAAAAAAAAAAAAAAAAACAAAGAGTCCCTAAAATAATCCCCTAAAAAATTTTAGTGGTGCAGTCTGCACAATAACCAACTCTAGTGAGCAGCTATGACTGATTAACAATTCAATAATACACGATGCTCAAACACTTAGAGAATAAAATGTAAGTTTTCTTTTTATTTTAATTATTATTATTTTTATTTAGGTAAAAATTGAACAACACTCTTCTTTTTATTTCCAATGAAATGGAGTGATTAAGTTTATGCACTACTAGGCACTTTTATTTCCATCTAATATGCCCGGGCGCAGACGAAAAGAGGGGTGTTCAAAGGTACAGACTGCTCCTTTGACATTTTCATAGGAAAGGGTAAATTGAGAGGGATTTTTATTGTATTTTTTGGAGGTGCTTCGTAGCCCCAAAGCAGAATACTGCTATAATTGGAACGTACGTCGCAGAACAGATACTTGAACTGCAGAACAATTCTGTCTAAATATGAGGGAAATTTCCAAAAAAATTTCTGCAGAAAGGCAGATTTTCTGCAATTAGTTTTCGTAACTAAAGATATGTTTCGCAGAAACTCAGCACAATTTCTGCAGATTTCTTCAAATTTTCCTGCAAATTAAGCTTACTAGGCAGAAAATTAGGAATTTTAGATTTATGGAGAATGGGAGAAAATCTAGAATATGATCAAAATTACATGTTTAGTTAAAAATATCTGGAGAAAATTTGCAGAAACCTGTAGGATTTCTGCAGAAAATTATCTGTGGCTATACCTGTGTTATATACCTTAAGCGACCTCCCTCGAAGAGGGAGGTCTTAATGATGAGCTCCCCATAATGATTCGCTATATAAGACAAAAAATTTCCATTCAACATCCTTATAGCCATCACTTGGTTGCACTATTGGCCATGTGCAGTCATTCTGAGGGAAAACATTGCTTTTAATGTAGTGTCAGAGCTCCTTGATGTTTGGAGAAACAGAGGGAGCACTTTCAGCTGCCAAGAACGGAGGCACAGTACTGGGTTTTTCATTTTCTGTCAAAAATATGTGTCTGAAATTTTAATTTCATGTTTTTTTCTGAAGTAAGACTGTGTACTGAACAAATGAACAAATATTCCTTTTACAGACCTGCATGAAACAGTTTTGATTTTGGGATCAGTTTTTAAAAAAAAAAGTCACCTTCTACGCACGCGTAGTGCTTGAAGTACTTGCAGAACAATTTTAGGCAAATGATTTTAAGTTGCAGAACATCACAAAGCATCCTGCTTTGGGGCTTCGTAGTGTTTGAGGGGTGCGCTATTGTTATTAAGGGAGGTGGCATCTATAGATTTGGGGCATTTTGTTGACATCCAAACACTTGTAGAAAAACTTCATTACCAAGACTGCTTAAACATGGCCCTTTCTCCCTAATGTGTTGATCTATATCTAGTGTTAGAAATAAGAATTCAAATCTAGGTGTCATGATGACTCCTAGTATAATATTTTAGGCGCTAAAATGAACAACCTAAGTGCAATTTTTGATGAATCAAATATCTATATATTTTTCAAATATGAATAAAGATTTAAAAATAAAAATCCTGCCAATGCTTATTATATTTTAAAAAGAAAGAGAAAAATATACAGGAGAAAATGTTTTTTTTTTTTTAAAGAACAAAATTGATTGCATTTAAAAATTATTCTTATAAACTTATCATGGGATTAATAATAAATCTTGGTCACGATGAATCAGGGGAAAATGATTTAGTGCGATTCAAAATTTTAGGCGTCAAACTTGGTGCCTATAGTTGGTATCTAGGCGTCATATCAAAACTTTTGCTCGCAAAATGCGGCTAATAACTGCTTATTCCTACGGCTGTCAGTATTTGCTCCTGTATAGATATAGTGATAAACTTATAACCTATCTCTAAGTTAGAGAGTAGATAAGAGGTAGATTTTCATTGATTTATAATGAATCTGAAAGTCCAATTGGCTAACATATAAAGTTGATTTTTGAATCTTACAGCAACTACAGTCTATTTATGAATTCTAAACATAAACAAAAGCAATTTACCAAATCCCAACAGTGAGACTCGAAGACCAGTTCCCCCAAAGTTTCTGTATGGCATTTTCAAGATCTTATCCTCATAATGAAAACCTTTTAAATGGGTGAGCAAATTTTCAGGTTTGCCACTGAAAAAAATTAATTATTTTACTAAAAAAGTTTTTTAAACAATCAACCAGTATAAACAAGGACAGAAAAAAAGGACCTGAGAGAAACTAGAAAATAGTGGTTTCAAATATCAAGCTAAAAAATTATATATAAAATGGAACAATTTCAAGATATGTTTATGATGATTAATTCTTGTCCCTAACATGTCAGCACCCATAGAAGCATTGATTTGGAATGGGGAGTTCAAGGACGTTTTGATTGTGACAGATTTAATATGTGCATGAAGTCTCTATACATTCACCAAGTAAAATTGTAAAGGTATAGCGATGGATGTGGCAAAAGGTCATTTTAAATGACTGAAAGAGAATAATAACATCTATTACACAAAGGAAAATAATTTAAAAATTTTCTCCATATCTGAATCGGAAGTACTGGACAATTCTTATTTTTCATAACAATGTAAATAAATGTGTTTGACATGTTATTCAAGCTTTGAAAAAACAGTAAAGAGTAATTAAAATTGGTCTGAAACACTTTCAGTTACATCCAACACGAAGATCCTTTTTTTGCAAGTTAATACCACTACAATTTTAAAATCATGTATGAGTTATTAATCTTTCAACATTGCTCTTTGACACAGATTTAACCATTGCCTTGAAGCTTAGATTTTCAATTTGCAAGTCTGCTTTTTCAATTTTAGCTCACAGGTCCGACACCAAGTCTAGTTTTTTTAAACAAATTTTTTAATAAAAATTCTTTTTATGCTTAATAATCGAACATACATGCGTGAGTATTGAAAAAAAAAATTAAAATTTTCACCTGTAAGAATTACTTGCCACTTTAAGTCTTGTTCTAATGAGTAAATTTCGAGCAATTTTTACCTCCCACACCAACGAATTACTCCAAAACTACTCATAACTTAATTTTTGAAAATATTTCCGCGGGATTTTTTTTTTTTTTTCTAGCAGGATTCTTAACTATTTTTCAGTCGGAAAATTCTATTTCAATTCATTTTGCAAACAACTTTGTACTTTGAAACAGGATTTAAAACTTGGCAAGTTCCTTCAGAATTGAAACAGTCACATGTTTTTAACGTAATTTATAGTCGATTAAAGCTTGTCAAGTATAAAACCCGGTATTGAATAAAGTAAACAGTTATCCAAATGAATGGGTGAACATTGGACTATCCTACACAAAAGCCTATAACATTTACCAATAATTAGCAGACTTTAGGAAAAGAAATACTATTGACACACAAATTTTTAACTATTCTCACATTGTAGGTTCCAGCATACTGACAGCAGGAGAAATCAATTTTCAATGGTAAAAACCAAGACCTGTCTTATCACATATTCCACCCCGCGATGGTCGTTTTTGTTTACTTTCACATTTTTTAGTCGAATCTTTACAATCTGAAAATGGCAACGGATCTTAAAATCCGCGAGTTTCGGTTTCAACTTTCTTCAGTTTTTCAAAATTATATTTTGTTAAATATTATCTGTGCGTCGATTTCATTTGGTTTTAATTTTAGGGACCATTTGCATTCAGTTTGCTCATTGATAGTATGCTATTGGCGCCAATGGGTATGGGCTTGGATGTTTGAACGCCAATGAATCAATTTCTGTTTAGTTATTGGCAGCAGTAGTTTTTAACGTGCCTCTATTTTTAAAATTCTGAAGATTCTCCGTCTTTGTTTATGGCGTAAATTTAAATTATAGATTGAAAGTGCTGAAGACTTTTCATTTGTGTACAAATTTTATATCTGATTAGTGTTCCGGTAAATATGTTATCTTCGTTTGTTTTCTTTTCCATGTTCTTGATTTACGAAGAAAGTTCTTCCACTTCTCGTGGTTTTGGCGAGTACCGTCATCTGCCAACTAAATACTTTTAAAATAATTTGCCCAAGATTGCGTTATCCTACCCCTTGTCGACTGTCCCCTATACTTGTCAAATCTTAATAGTAGTCACTTGATATTTCATTGCAATCACTGTTTTATGAGAAACTTACGTAGAAATTGAATAACTCGTATTTGGATTCTTAGGTTCACAGGGGATAGTAAGACAAGTTAGGCCATCAAAAGTTTTGTGGTATTTATTTTTGTTACGTGACAATTCTGGAGGGAAAGGCACTATTAAACCCTAACAGGTTTATGGGTTTATTCGGGTGCTGCCCATTTGGAATGAAAACTTTCTGGAAAAATTGGCTTTTTTTTGCAGAATTCATAAGCATTTACTTCAGAAACAAAATTAATATATAATATGTAAATCTATACCAAGTCATGAAATGGTCATCTTTTTTTTTTTTTTGACAGTTTATTTTTAACAATCCATTTGGCCATATATACCTAATTGATTGCCCCTTTGGTTTTTTACCAGCCACCCAACAGTGACACTCGGTTCTCTCCCTGCTTTCATGTTACACGTTGAACTTTTTGCACTAATGAAGAGGCTCAACTGTAGCCTTGAAATAGCTATTTGCTTTATTCTATTCATAATTTACTTTATTTACATTGAATCTTGATAAATCTGTAAAATGTGTTAAATTTTGTCAAATCAGTAAATTTAACAAATGAAAATTGATACCTATAACTCTAGCAAATAAAATATGACTTTAAAAAAAACTCCTGACCTGATGGATGTTAAAAATAGACTTTTTTTTTTAGTTAGTTTCAAAACTAGAAAAGTTTTTAAAAAGCCCCATTTTACTAGCTTTATTTGGTACTTATCCGTTAGCCAGGTGCAAGCTAAAAATCGGCAAATAATGTTTTGCTAAATGATGAATGATCCCGCAGAATTTCTTATAACAGTATTTGTTTACCGTTGAACACATTTTTGTTTCGTTGACTGAATTGTCATTCGCTTCGCTTGGCGATTTTTGATTTTTCGCCTGCCCCCGGCTGCAAGTTTTCAGAGACTTTCTTATTGCGAATACCGCAAACGATTCTGTCCCTAATCATTTTATCCTAAAAAGCAGCAAGAAATTCACAAGAGGATACTAATGCATGCAAATACAACGATGTGATAAACTGTTCAACCGATTCACCTTCATCTTGTGTTCTCGTATAGAACTTGTATCTTTCGTATGCAACATTACGAGTACCGTATTTTGGGTAGATAAGCCGCACCACCGTATACGCCGCACTCCGCAAAATTCCGGAGAAAAAAATGTTTCATCAGCAGTGACGTAGCTAGGGTGCCCAGCTCCCGTGGTGAACTTGAAAATTTGAGCCCCCAACCAAGAGGCCACACTAACGGGAGGTCATTGTGACCTCCCAAAATGTCCTTACTCCAAAATTTTTAATTTATGTATTCAAAAAATTTGCGGATAATGTTGCAACCTTTCTTTTTCTTTTTTTTTAAAAGCATTTTTTACGATGCCCAGTGTTCCCCCTCATGTTATGTGTGCATGATATGTCTGCTTGTTCGTATTATTGGGTAAAATTCAAGTTTTATTTTTTACAAGTTTTTTGTTAAATTTGAGAATTTTTATCTTTCCAACAATTTTAGTTCGGGGCATTCCTACATTTCCCCATCATTTCACATAAATTTAAAAAACAAATAATTCTTGCAATTCGTTATTGAACAAAGTGTGTTTCTTCCCCCCGCACAACAGCATTTATTTTGAATAGAATTTGTTTCAAAACACTAGAAGAATGTATAAAAATAAACATAATTTGTGCATTTTAAATAAAAATCAAAGCATTCATTCTATTGTAATTAGGAAATCAAAGAAACTATAAAAAGCATAATTAATCTGAAATGGGCTTAATAAATACGACTCATTACAGGCAAAATAAAAGTTCGCTATTTTAGGCCTTCGACTATTTTTTTACGAATAAACACTTTTCATTCTAAGTATTTAAAATGTTCCAAAGACCCCCCACTGTTATTTAATACTAATATTATCTATGAGGGGAGTTAGGAGAGGGGCAATTGTTTCCTTCCTGTCTTTAAAAAAGTACCAGATTTATTTTCTTGATTTTTTTTTTAAATTATAAGAACAGCATATACAAACATGGGCTAACAATAGGGAAGGTATTGGCGGGTACCACAACGACTGTGCTCGAATTGAGAATGATTTAAAAAAAAAAAAAAACTGAGTAGCACTTATATTTGTGTGTCGTTTTAACTCTTTCTCGACAAAAAATTTTTTTTACCTAAGGAAACAATTTTTTCCTTCCAAATCTCAATCAAGGGCGACCATAGGAAGCACGCCTACTTATATTTTAAAGACTTGCTGCTGCCGGCAGGTGCGATTGTGCCAAAAACATCACAATGTTCTATTGTGAAATAAATCACTTAGCAACTGAGGCAAAATGATTCTGGTGGTATGTGCCGAATTCGGCACACCTGACGTTAAAGGGTTGAAAAAGTGGCTCGGCCCCTGAAGTAGCGTAGAGTACCCACATCTTCCCTCAACATTCACTTGGCGTTTCCTTGTTCAGTAATACATGAGAAAAAATAACTTTTTATTTATTTTGACAATAGAAAGAGCACAAAACATACTGCACTGGCGTGATTACAAATCGAGCTCAATCCCTCCTAATAATACTAAGAGTGCTATATATAGTTTAGAAGTGAGAGCTCTTAATTAAAGTACATGTAATATAGAAAAATTTCCTGAATACGAAATCGAAACTCAATAAAAATTTATTTATCAATTTTTTTAGACCTTCTAACCTTCTATACGGGGCTATCGAAGCACTAACAGCGTTTGAAAACGTTACTCGTTCAAAATCGCGCCGTTGTACTTGTGTTACTCATTTTTGGAATCTTCATTTAATGTAGGCTCTTGGTATCTTGGTACACATTTTTAAAATCGCAAAATTTGCAATAATCGTTTTTTAGAAACCTCCAACTCCCATTATTGAGAAATACATATTATTCTCTCGCTAGTTTTCGGCACAGAAAAAATGTTACCAACAGAGGAGTTATTTTCTGTCATATAAAAAAGTGCATTCCAAAAATCTGTATCCGAAAGGTTTTCAACTAAAGCTCGCCGATTTTTTAAATCGTAGAACGCTATTTCCGAAGTTTAATATGTAATTGATAAGTTGAAGCGATATCGTGAAAAACACGGCTGGAAAGAAGTGAAGAGAAAAGGTTTGTTTCCATCTCTTTTAAGTGGATAAGACCGTCATTTTTCAGATCAGTCTATTATACAGACTCCAAACCCCCATATAATTAAATTCTATCCTGCCAGATGTTTTTAGGCTAACATCAGTATATCCAACTGAAATCTACCAAAGCAAAGTTGCACTTTTTGTATGGTTTGTCCTGTAGCGTAAGGGCGCAGTTTGCGCTGTTCGGGGTGTTTATCAAATTTTCATTTTTTAGTCTGTTTAGGGGTGAATATCAGGAAAAGTGCCAATTTGACCATGGAAATTTTCAATTTTTAAAGATACTCAGAAAATTAAATTAATTGGGTATTTCAAATACACATTAGTAACAATATTTTTTAAAAATTCGGGGCATGGTCAAAGTGAACATTTACCCCTCTTTTAGGGGGGGGGGTTGTCTTTGAGCGTTACCGACATTATGAGAATGCTGCCGAACTGACAAATGTTGCAGATTTTACACTTAGTGCACAAAAGTAAACACTTTCACTACCTTTTATGTTTAAAAACAAAATAATTATTAATTAGAATATAATAATATTTTCAGAGCCTGAACGCTTTTTAGTTTTATAAATAAAATTAGAGACTAATTAAAAGTTAGTTAAAGTCTAAATAAGTGCGACAAAGTTTTTTCAAACAGATAAATAGGTGAATAGTTAAAAATAAAAATAAAATAAATTCCTAACACAATCTTTAAAAACGAAATTAGATCAAGACAGTCAGAGTTTGGCGGGGGAAGGAGATTTGCACTAAACTGTTCTTAAGTTTCCCATTAAAAAACAGTGAATAAACTGCTAAAATGGGAAAATTTAGCAGGAAAAACGATGCACTTGAATCTACCTTTGTACTTTAAAACTCAACAAACTCATAACACGAAGAAAAAATTGCGAAAAAACATCGGTAACGCACGCATCAGTTTCGTAACAAATACCTTCTACTTCGGCGCTGCCGACATGACAAATTTCCAAAAATATGATAGCTGTACATTCCTAATTGAAGATTCAAAAATAAAAACACCTTCTCATGTCCATGACAATAGGTTTCTTTTCCATTATGCAAAAATAAATTGAAAAATTACTTTATTTTGTGTCTTAAATTCCGCTGCCGACATGACAATTCATTTGGTAGAAACAGAAAAGTCAAGATTGAAAAAATCTTACCTGTAATTTAATGCAGCCGAAGTGAAAATTTTCTATCGGAACTGAAACATCACATATTAGAGCTTCTCCCAGCGTAATTTTTTAGCGACAAAAAATGTTTTGTCTAGATTTTATCATTCCGGAAGTTGGTTCACTCGTCATGTTGTGAAAACTTGTGACAAGCAGAAATTGCTTTTTTTTATCGATCTAAATTCATTTTATCTAAAACTCCGAGTTAATCGTCATAGATGAGCATAAAACACGTTATTTCCTTTTGTATTTGTTTCTGCTGCGATGTTTAATAATCCACAGGATTTTTTTGAACTTTGCAATTCGAATGTGTGACGCGTTGCAGACATGACATTGAGGCAATAAAAAGAGTTCTATTGTCACAAATAAAAGTAAAACCTGAAAATTTTGTTATGGATTGTATGTGCGACGCAGTTCACTGTATGGGAAAAGAAAAATTTTTGGTTTTTATTTGGAAGTGCTTGAGAAATTCATTTTTGACTTAAATTAGCACTTTTCCTGATATTCACCCTTGGACTTGACCAAAAAAAAATTTTTTTTTTAATCGGTCAAAATGCCGCCCCCCTGGCTGCTGCGCCCGTGGCAAGAGCCACTCCTGCCAACCCCTAGCTACGCCACTGCTCATCAGATACGCTGCATCGGCGTATAAGCCACATAAAACGTTAAAAAAATTTTCTGCAAGAACCTATGCTGCAGTATACTCCTATTGACATCATTAAAAAACAATGACAAAGAATTGGTAACATTGATTTGAAAATAGTGTTTCAATACACTAGGTGGCCAAAAGTATCCGGACACTTTCAAAAATTCACATTTTTACATATAGCTCGAGAAATAAGTGATCAATTGTTCTTTAATTTTAGTCATACAAAATATAGACTTCACCGAACATTTCCAAGTTGAAATTAAATTACCCTTGCATTTGGAGGACGACAAGAAGGGGGTTGAAAGAAAAACCGCTTTTTGACCATAACTCTTCGAAAATAGCTCGGAATAAGCTATCAATTTCAGTAATTAATTAGCATACTATGTATAATTACTGTACAAATTTTTATGAACGTACCACTCTTACTTCTGAAGATATGAAACATTTTTGAAAAACGGCAATTTTATTTGACATAAATAGTGAGGGGTTGTCCACAAATAGTATGGTGACAATCGATCATTTTTTTTCAATGTTAAATTGTATACAGTTTGAAAATTTATATCCGGCATTGTCGTCACATTTCGTCTGTTCGGCCAAAAAGACCTTATATGTAGGTTTCCAAAAGTATCCGGACACCCTCTGAAACGTTGGTTTTGAACGACGACGCAATAACCTTTAATTTAAAAATAGCTCTTTGTGGACAGACCCTCACTATTTATGTATTGTCTGCGAATGAATGAAATACAGCTCACTAGATCGCTGATATCTTTTTCATTTTTCATGATATTCAACTGGAACTTTTTTTATAAGATGCAGTATAAATCAGGCTACAATATTTTTGTAGTTATAAATTTCTGTCGTTCGCGCATGCGCCGTGAAAAATTATTTCCTTTTAACGTTCATATCTCATCGAATTTTTAATATTTTTATTTACCGTTTTAGTATGTTCTTTCTCTTGTATTTTGTCATCTTTCCTGAAGTTGTGATAAGGTTTGATCAAAAACTCTGCGTGTTATGAGCAAAAACCCTTCAAATAAAATTGCCGTTTTTTCAAAAATGTTTCATATCTTCAGAAGTAAGAGTGGTACGTTCATAAAAATTTGTACAGTAATTATACATAGTATGCTAATTAATTACTGAAATTGATAGCTTATTCCGAGCTATTTTCGAAGAGTTATGGTCAAAAAGCGGTTTTTCTTTCAACCCCCTTCTTGTCGTCCCCCAAATGCAAGGGTAATTTAATTTCAACTTGGAAATGTTTGGTGAAGCCTATATTTTGTATGACTAAAGTTAAAGAACAATTGATCACTTATTTCTCGAGCTATATTAAAAATGTGAATTTTTGAAAGTGTCCGGATACTTTTGGCCACCTAGTGTATCATAGATAATTAAAACGTTGCAACATTTTGGCGATAACTGCAAATTATAGTAACCCTGTCCTACTCTCTGGTAGTCTCTACAGCAACCTTACTTCCCATTCCCTGCAATGGGCAGCTGCGAGCGGTTTTGTTTTTCCTTTGGTTATTGTCCATATTTTTTTTCCCTTAATTTATTCGGCTTTCCTTATCACTTCCTTATCACTGGCGATTTTGATTTTGTATTTGTTTTTCGTTTGGATTCCTTTTTTGATATGTTGGTTATTGTTGATGGTTTATTTTAATTTATTCCCCTTCCTTATCAGATCTAGGAAAATAAAATAGCATCTGAATAAGCAGAAATGCTGTTACCCTTTTTAAAATAGAACTGTTCAAAAGGTGGTGCGAAAAATAAAAAGTTTTTCAGATCACCTTCTAATAGTTTCCAAAAGTTGTCTTTGGTGATAGTTAGCTTTTGTGCAAAATTTGAGAAAAATCGGTTAATATCTTCAGGGGGCGCTGCGATCGCAAAGTTTTACCATAGCTTTGTTATGGATTTTATGGTTAAAATATCAAAAAGAATGCCATTAGCTAGTCTCTTTGCGTTTTTTTTACCTCAAAAGATGTTTTCATGCATCAAAAGCGTATGAAATGACTAACAAACATTATTTTATAAGATATATTTATATTTAAAAAAAAATCACTTTTTTCACGTTTTTGTTTTTTTTTAAATGCTTGAAATATAAATACAGTCGACGCTCGTTATAACGACCACACGTTATAAAGACCATCCCAATATAACGACCGGTGAGAAAACCCCCAACTGTATCCCAATATACTCTATGTTCTACCTCTTACAGCGACCACTCGTTATAAAGACCGTTTTCTGTAGAAGGGAGACGGTCGTTATATCGAGCGTCGACTGTATATCATATAATTTTTTTTTTTTTTTTTGAGTTATATCATATGCTTTGAATGCATGAATATATCTTATGAGTAAAAAAATGCAATGAGATTAGCTAACGGCATTGTTTTTCATATTTTAACCATAAAATCCCGATAAAAGCTATGATGAAACTTTGCAATCGTAGCTCCCCCTGAAGATATTAACCGATTTTTCTCAAATTTTGCACAAAAGCTAACTATCATCAAAGACAACTTTTGGCAACTATTAGAAGTTGATCTGAAAAACTTTTTATTTTTCGCCCCACCCTACTGTTCAAGGGCGTTGCCGTAGTGGTTTTCGATGTTGGACTCTAATTTGCTTTGTTTTAGGAAAAAATAAATATAGCACTTACTTAAAAAAAAAAGACAAAAACCCCCCCAAACTTTTACATCGTACAAGCCGCAGGAGTTAAAATTCAGCTTTTAACCCTCTCGCTGCGCATTTTTTTTATCAAAATAGGTTCAAAAATTGCGTATTTTTTTTATTACATATTTCAAATCTACATATATTTTAGACTTAAAATGTACAATTTTTTTTTGTAAAAGAGTTTTTTTTCAATATAGAATTAGATCATAGAAAAATGTTGTCAGAATATTGAATATTATTATATATTTCGCAGAAACGTGGATAACTAACGCCATCTGTTAGTCGACATCTAAATAAACAATTAAACATTACAGAAAAGTCGAAATGAAACCACGAACGGGGAAAGAGCGGGTTGCACACTTAAATAGAGGGCAAAAACGCATCCCCGCGATAATCGCGGGTTGCGCAAATTTTGCTACTTCTATGTTGCCCGTGGAAATCGCGGGATGCGCAGCCAGAGGGTTAAACACGTATTAGCAACACAGCTTATCTACCCAAAAATACGGTAGGAATAAAATAAAATTTAAATTTATCCCTCACAGTATATTATACTTTTTGATATCCTCTGCACTTAAGTTAAACGATAGCAATATATCTTCAGCTTGCGAGCCCATTAAATAAAGCAAACTGTATACCTGTTCTAGTTCATCTTTTGCATTTAGGCCTGACGCCGATCGAAACCGTTCGAACCTGGCGATCCATTTCTGCCAGTCGTCAGGGCGAAAAGAAAATTGTTCTGGCGCAGGTATTTGGTACATTTATCTCACTGCTGCCATCATGTGATAGTGCACGCAAGCCTTTATAACTTATTTATTGCATTACACAAGCACGATACAAGATACATACATACAGCACGGAAAACAAAACATAAACAACCCGTAGTTGAAACCAGGGAATCCCCCTTGAATGCCATGTTGCCAGATGCAACGATAGCTAACAGCACAGGATAAGTACCCTTTATTTTAAAGCAACAACAGCTGTTCATATCATTATTAACAAAATGTAATTTAATGTAACGTAATAATTTCACAAGAACTTTTTATGTTAAATAAAATATACTGTTAATTGTTGGACAGTTCCTGGTTCCAAGGACTCAAAACACATACTCATTTTAATGAAATATTATTTTCTACAGTATTTTATTAGAGGATAGTGTTGTTTATAACTTAAAGCACAATATTTTATGAAATGAATATTCAAAACATAAGTTATTATAGGCTGAAGCAGCTGAATCAAACGTCATGATTCAGCCAGACCGAAGCTTTGTTCCATCGCTGATTTTCACAGTAGCTTTCTCTTTAGCTTATCAACAAGACTTTGCCAGCTTTCATGTGTTACTTCTCCTATCAAAAGAGATGGGTCCCTCTCCTCAGACATCACAAAGAGGACTGCGCAAGAGAGTCATTCCTGTGCATTATCAAAAAAAGAGCTCGCTCAATCAGTCACGTCACATTTCAGGTAAGTTGTTTTTTTTTTTTCCTTTCTTCTACAAATTTGGTGTGAACTCCGCATTACTTCCTTTTGTGCCTATTAAAAAATTGGATTCTTAACAACTAAAAAGGTTTTGGTAGGTGTACTCAAAAATCCACCCTGGCATGCACCTCCATTAAGAAATAACACTTCTTGAATGTCTTCTTTTTTAGACATTTTCTTACACGTACAAAAGTATGGTAAATGTAGAAAATTTTACTTTCAAAAGTAATGAAAGGTGATAAATATACTTCTCTTAGTAGGGGGGGGAGCATTGTCGAAGTTTTTTTAATTTAAGATTGAACCCCCCTATATTGTTGGAAATGCTTCACTGATCACAAAAATACTAATTTTTTTTCTGTACCATCAAAATTGAGTAAACTCTAGCCTTTTTCTTGTTTTTTACTGTACGGAACTATATTGGGCCATTGGAGAATTCGGTATTTTATTTTTATCCCCATACTAGTGATATATTTCCTAGTTGGGAAAGGGAGGAAAACAACAAGGCACTACACAGACCATGCATACGAGATTTTAACCTTCTAAAGGGTAACATTTTTGAGTAATGTAATGTACACCCATACAAACGTATGTACAAACGTCACAAAAAAACTTATGCTAGTTAACTCAATGATGATCAAAATGGATATTTCGGCTGTGAGCAGTGGCGTACATAGCGCCCCCGCAACCCCCGCGGCGCGGGGGGGCGCAAGAGGTTTGAGGGCGCCCGATCCAGAAAAATAGCACTAAAGGTAACACGGGGAAAATATTTTTTACATTTTAATAGGGGGTGGGGGGCGCACTTACAAATCTTGCTGGGGGGCGCACCTTAGTCTATGTACGCTACTGGCTGTGAGTATCTTCTTTGGTACATATTCACTTGTGTATGGGCAGAGAAACTACCCAACATTAATTGAAAAGTGGGAAAAATAAAAATTTATGTGAAATTGTGCTTTTTTTTTTTAATTTTTTGGAAATGCACATTTTCTTAATAGTTTGTACAAGGAATTTAAAATGCTGTTCAAATTTTGGCTTCATATAAATAAACAATTTAGATCAGAAAATGGAAATAAAAGATAATGAAGAAATTGAAGAGGTTAAGAAGCAAATAATATATGAGTAAAAATGGAGAAATTCTGGAATTATGAAGAAAGCTTTTAAAAACATTTTTGAATTACTGACTTGATTCAAAGAAAGGAGCAAAATACAGTGATTTATTTCAAAATAAGTCCGATATCTTAAACTGAATGACTTTATTTAGGCCATGCAAAATATATTCTACTTGTCTCAGTCCTAGGATGATACAATGTTATACAAAGATGACATAACAAGCAATTTTTTTGGAATATCTCAAAAATTGTCTAAACTCTGGGTGTTTTTTTTCATATTTTGACTTTATTTCTCGTTTTTGCATTGCTTCGAAAACTTTTTGAACAACAATAAGGAAATAAAACTGTTAGATTAACTTTCTTTGGTGATACAATCTAAGTTAAATATTGTCACAGTCTGTATTTGCTATATTATTGATTAAAACATGATTAATTAGTTCAAAAATAATTGTTCTTGTAGAGGAAACATCTACGGAAACGTCTATTATCGGCCAAATAATGATGATTTGTTCCCCTTTGTTTTTATGTATGCCATCTTGTACTGGCCATATCCAAGTTTGAGTCTTTAACCCTTTTCATATATTTTATCCTGTACGTATCAGTGCCTTCATCTAATTTGCTTATGACGACCAACACCCCACTCTCTATCCAAAGTGCAGCAACCATTTCATTCTCAGGCATATCTTCCAATGGCAGTGGATCAAAAAAATAAAAGAAAAATTTTCTGTTGATGTGTATCCAAACGAATGGACAGAAAGAGTTGGAGGAAGCTGATGAAGATCTTATTAACAGTATTTGCCAGAAGATGTTATGTGCCTGTGGAATCGCATTTGCTAGACAGAGGGGTGCATTTGAGTTTGGTAATTCAAACAATCATCAATTTCCTGTCCTGCAGCAAATTCTAGAGCACTTGCTTGAAAGTGCACCAACAAATAATATCTCTACAGAAAAAGTTTTGGAGATGTTGATAATCGTTTAAAACATTCTGGACCATGTGGTTTTGCTGGGGTTTCAGAGAAAATAGTTATTACGCATTCAAATGACTTTGTGATTCTTGATCATGAAAGGAGAAGTAAGGAGTTAAAAAAAATGAAAAAAGAAACTGATGAACTTAAAATAATTTGGAGCTTATCTTAACAGATTCTTTCAAACAGTGTGCATAGCACAGACATTGACACAGTGAAGATAGTACAGGAAAGAAAAATGCTTATCATAAAAAAGGAATTTAGACTTAAATACTGCATTATTCCAACTAATTATGTAGAAATTGGGGAAGATAATAAAAAAAAGTCAAAGATGAAGGTGAAAAGTGCAAAGTTTTGAAATTACTTGTAAAAACAGCTAAAAGTGATTTCAGAAATTTAAAACAAGACCATATACTTTTCTAGCAACGAGGGTTAAGTCCTGAGACAATTATGAGCAACTTAAAGGTCCTATATGGCCATAAAGTTACTAACGTTACTGCAACTGTTGATGATATCAGAGCTGTTTTATGTAATACATCTGATACAAATGCAGAATCTATAGATGATCCACTACCATTGCAAGATGTGCCTGAGAAGGAAATGGTTGCTGCACTTTGGGATGGAGAGTGGGATGTTGGTCAAGTCATAAGCAAATTAGATAAAGGCACTGATACATACAGGATAAAATATATCAAATGGGTTTAAAAAAAGATTCAAACTTGTATTGGATATGGCCAGTACAAGATGACATACATAAAACCAAAGGGGAACAAATCATTACTCGGCCGATAATAGACGTTTCCGTAGATGTTTCCTCTACAAGAACAATTATTTTTGAACTAATTAATCATGTTTTAATTAATAATATAGCAAATACAGACTGTGACAATATTTAACTTAGATTGTATCACCAAAGAAAGTTAATCTAACAGTTTTATTTCCTTATTGTTGTTCAAAATGTTTTCGAAGCAATGCAAAAACGAGAAATAAAGTCAAAATATGAAAAAAGACCCAGAGTTTGGACAATTTTTGAGATATTCCAAAAAAAACTGCTTGTTATGTCATCTATGTATAACATTGTATCATCCTAGGGGGTTCAATGTTAAATTCAGAAAAACTTTTTTTTCCCCATAGCAATGCTCCCCCTCCTACTCTTAGCGGGTATGTAACCTTGAATTGCTTAAAACTATATAAAATGTGTAAAAAGCACAAGAATACAATTAAATAGTGCCTTAGAGTGAGCAAGAAAACACTTTAACAGTGTAGCCACTAAGTGGGTCCTTAAAAGGGATGATTTTCAAAATTTCAATTTTCTTTTTCGCCTCACCCTCTAATATGTTTTTTTTTTTTCTTTTGGGAGGAAATGAACTGCAAAAAGTTTTATCAAAATATATTAAAATTTAAAGGTGAATTTCAATGAGCTTGAAGTTAAGCTTATATAGGCTAACAAGTCAATGATATCATGTAATAAAATAAAGCAATTTTTGAATCATTTTACTTTATGCAGTTTTAAAAGATAGATATGAATTAAGAAAATGTATGCATAATTGGTTTAAATACAATAAAAATTAATAACATTATTGTTTTGCCATAGATGATTTGGCGCTTAACAGTGTTTGTTTGACTGTCTGGATATTCACTTCTGTGCTCCTCAACCACTTGCCATGGATGCAAGACCTTCCGTCTCAAGACGTATTTCCGTCTTGACGAAATTGGCGAGACGGAGCTCGGGACGGAAAGGAAATTTAATGACTTCCTTCAGTTTTTAATTCATAAGAAATTTTGCATTTTTAACATGTTACTGTTAAAAATTGACCAAAACAAAGGGCTGGGAGAAGGAAAGAAACGAAAAAATAGTATGTTTGAAAAAACACTGCTCTTTTCATAGAAAGCCCGTAAATTTTCGCTTCCGAAGTTTTAAAGAGTTTTTAAAAATGGGTGTGGCTTAAATGTAGCGTTTATACAATGTAGAAAAATTTTACAGAAAATTGTACCGACAAAAAAATTGCGATTACAGCACCAATTGATCACCACATGACTGGTGCGAGGCATATGATACCCTATTTGCGCTCACTTGTTGTGTCTCATCTGGTATAGTGGATGAGAAAGCAGTGTAAAAATTGGGTCTTGGGTTCAGTCCTTATCGTTCGCATCTTGCGCTTTTTAACTCTCGTTTTCTCTGCCGGAAAATTTTAGTGAAAAAAGTTTTTACGGTAAAAGTTACTGTCAACATGGATGGCAGTAACTTTTACCGTAAAATTTCAGGAAAATTTTTAACAGTGCAGATTTCAACTTTTGGAGCTTCAATTCCAAAATAATTCCGAGAATCCTCAACCCTCTTCTTTCTAATATTTTTTTGCGATAGTCTGAATTTCGCTTTTGGAATCGACAGTCTCCAAAGAAGCCTCTGAACCCCATTCCTGTCCTTTACATTGCCAAAATGGCCGACAATCGCGTACCGACACACGCGTATAGGTCGATCTCACGTGTAAGTCGACCCCATTACTTTTTGAAGGAAAATCGGGAAAAATCGAAAACCCGCTTGTAAGTTGAGACCACTTTTTGAAACGATCGGGAACGTTTTGTCGCGATTTTTGAAAAAAAACATTTTGAAAAGAAGGAAAATGAAATGCACTGAACATTCTTGTGTTAAAAACAGCCCAATTGTTATTCTTTTTCACAAAAAAGGGTTCATTTTTGCGATCGCGATTTTGTACATCGGGACCAATCTGGGAACGTTTCCCCGTGATTTTTTGAAAAAAAAAAAAAAAGAAAAAAAACATTTTAAAAAGAAGGAAAACGAAATTCAGTGAGCATTCTTGTGTTGAAAATAGCATGATTGTTATTCTTTTTCATAAAAAGGGTTCATTTTTGAGATCGCGATTTTTGTAAAGGATTCGATTTTACAATCGCGGTTTTTGTAAGGGTTCGATTTTGCGGTTGCAATTTTTACTATCTGTTGCTTTTTTTTTTTGCATTATTACCAATAAAATTTTGCGATTTAGCCGTATCATATTTTGTTTTAAAAATATAAACACCATCAATCGGAAAATTCGCGAATACGGCAATTCCCGCAATTTTCGCGCCGTCAGTCCGTTTATTGTAATTATTTATTCTTTATTACAGTAGAATGTATGAGTATTTACTTCTTTAGAATATGTTTAAAATGGTTAGACTGAATCGGAAAAATCTTATCGTTTTTGGGTGTTTTTTTCCAAGAGTTATTCGGGAAAAATTTTCAGAAATTCTGTCCCTCGTATAAGTCGACCCCTTAACTTTATACTTCATTTTTTGGATAAAATTTCTCGACTTATACGCGAGTATATACGGCATTTAGGATTTTTTTGTTTTCAAAAACTCCGGGGGAGCCCCCGGAGCCATCCCCCGTTCATATTATTGACATTCATTCAATTTTACGTTTTCGGAGCCACGATGTAGCGCGAAGGACCTTTGCTACACACATAGCAAAATGCATGAAATACTTCACCTAAAAAAAAGGCTCACATTGTTACAAAAAAAAAAAAAAAAATAATAATCAAATAAAGCACAAATATAGTAGCATGGGGGGGGGGGGCGGCTCAAAATATTTTCCGTCTTGAACACGTCACTAAACTTGCACCCATGCCACTTGCATTAAGAATTGAAATTGAGACTTAGTTTTAACACTGTCCTGTACTTGTACTTAATTGATTTTAGTAATCAAGGCTTTTTAAAGGATTTTCAAGATTTCTGTGAATGTTTCTGCTATGTAAAACGGAAGTGTCTTCCTATAGGCAAGAACAAGCTGACTCGTTGTGACCCAAGTAATAATAATCGTTCTCTGGCCTTGGCTCTCCAGGAGGCTCGCATAGACCTTGCCCGGAAGACTGACCAGATCATCAACTTTCAGGTAACGTTTTCACTCAAATCCATCCTTGAAGACTTGTGTTGAAAAAATTGCGGATGTTAAAAAAAAAATGAAATTGCCTTATTTACCAAAGGCAACAATTTCAAATGAAATCTGGTATTAGGTGACTGACAAAAACAACTAAAGACTTTTTTTTTGGACAGCTAAAATTCACTATGGCCCTGTTGCCAGTAGTAGCAAGCATTAGCTGTTATTCCTTTTGTGCCTAAAATGGTTTTTAAGTGGTGTGTCAATCAGCCATTGCCATTTCTTACTCCCAAGGTAAAATTATAGAATGGAAAGTCATATACACTGCTATTTTCAGCTGTAAAAGGAGTCTAACCAAATGTATGCCAAATAATTAATTTTTGCATTTTCACACTGCAGTTTTTTTTTTTTTTTTTCAAATTTTCTTACATTTTAAAGTAATTTTTGGTTTTTAAATAATTTTGTATTAACTAAGCAAAATGTTTACAACCAGACTGTTTGTTAATTTTGTTATATAATATTCTCTAATTTTTTAAGGGGATTATTGTAGCACTTAATATTATCTCTCTTTCTTTCCACTTTTGTATCAAGAAATAAGTGAAAGCCATCTTTTTTAAAGTAGGAGAAATTGATGTCCCGCCTTTTTTTGCAGCATCTTCGGGCTCAAGTGGAACTGTGTATCCCAATCTTTGAAAAGACTCTCTTAGAACTGAAAGAAGCATTGCAAGAAACCTATAATGGTAGGTGCTTTCTTGTATTTTTGTGGCGTGTGCGGCGCATAGTTTCATCCTACTTTTTCTTTACTATTTATTGGAAAAGTGATGGCAATTAGAGTTCTTACATAGAATCTACCTTCAGAGTCATATAATACATGACCCTCTTTTCATTGGTGGCGGCCTCCAGTTTATCCCTGCAGGGGATAAAGGTTTTTCTATGGAATTAAGAGCCATTATTTTGAAATTCAGACAAGGTGTGGCAGTGACCATATTCGATTTTCCTCATTTTTTTATATGTCAAAGTAAGTCATGGGAAATAAACATTCTGAAGTTTGTAGCCTCCCAAAAAATTTTGTTCGCTCGGTAAAAATTTCCAAAGTTTGATGTTATGCAGCACTTTTTTATTAAAACGGCTGAAAGACGCATTTCAGTGCACTGTAGATTTTTACAGAAACGCCTCCCATGGTTATGTTTACATTTATTGATTGTACAGTGTGTATTCATGAGGACCCCTAGTTATTTAGGTTGGGGTGTGTTGCTTTCTTCAGTTCAGGGGCCACAAAGTATGGTTTTTAGTCCATTTTCGCTCGACTTTGAACTGTGTTATTTCCCCCTAAAAGCAACCCCCGAAATTTTTTTAACATATACTGAACATTTATACTATAAAGAGAATATGTGGTACGAAAATTGTTTAATATCTCATTGCTTTGAAGAGAAAAAGACTGACATTTTTCAAAGTTTCATAATTTGCAGTTTTTTGATCGCATTTAACTCAAAACAGCAACTCTAGAAAAACAAAAGCTTTTATGGATTATGGAACCTACAGATGTGTAGAATAACGTAAAAAAAAAAAGTTGCGTGGGGTCTCATCTCATTTTCAAGAAAATAATTTATTTGTAGCTCATTTTAATGCTTTTTTCTCATAGTAAAATGTGTCCATCAAGTAGGTCTCATCTGCTGAAACTTTAAGTACATAGTAATGATGTATTTAAATTTGTATAGGGAAAGAGAAAGATTAAAAACACTTTATTTTGTCTAAATTTTTATAATCTTTAGTTTTTTAATTGCAATTAACTTTAAAAACGTCAAATCCTGTGAGAACTATTGAATGTACATATTACTAGCTTTGAAATATTGGAAAAAGTAAATTTGGTGAGGTATCTTCAGATGTATTGTAGTGGGAGGTCACAGTGACCTCCCGAAAAATTTCATGATCGAAAAATTTTGCTGATGATTCGACAAACTTAGAAACAATACTGCAACATTGAAATTTTGTATTTCTTTATTTTTTACATGTTATGATTACTTTTTACTTCCTTTTACGTAGTAAAGGAAGTATTGTGATCACGAAAAAAATTTCACTCAAATTTCGGTCTAAATTTTGACTTTGCTCACCCCTGAATGAATGTCGCGTAGTTTTTTCGACCTGTCAGCACGTGCATATGTACCTAACAACATACAAACAGCCGAAAAATCAATTTCGACCACCCCCGAGTAAATTACGGCGAGTTTTCTCGTGACGTCTGTATGTACGTATGTGCGGATGTATGTGCGTATGTGGCTCACATAACTCAAAAACTATATGCCGTAGACACTTCTAGCTTGGTATGTAGGCTCTGAGGGGGGTCTAGTTGTGCACCTCCTCTTGTGATTGCACTCGAATGTTCCCAAAGGGGTCTTTTACCCCTTTTTTGGGGTAAATCAATGTTGATTTCAATACAGACTCAAGTGATATGAATTGGCACCACCACTTGGCGACATGTCGTCAAGTGTTTGACGCCAACTTGGCGACATATCGCCAAGTTGGCGACAAATTTGGCGAAAAAATTATTTTTTGAATTTGGGTTCAATTTGGCGCTATTGGCGATATTTTGCGAAAAATTCACTAAATGAAATTAAAATCAGCAATATTTAGAAAAATAACCATTGTAAAATATTTTTTGCATTGTTTCGTGGTAGATTAGGGGAGTAAATATTTGAATTGTTACCTTGCTCACTCCAAGCACTTTTTTTAACACTTAAGGCAACTACTAAGAAATTTACACGTAAAAGGAAGTAGTGTGGGGTCCATACCAGATTTTTTATATTATGATACCTGCATGTGTGTAAAACGACTGAAAACATAATGGGTCTCTTCTAGTTCTACAGAAGAAAAAAAATAGCAGATTTTAATATGTTCTCGCGTAGTAAAATGTTCTGTAAGTAGAGGACAGATCTGATAAAACTTAAAATATATGATAATAATTTATGTATGTGTTTATAGTAATTTTTGAGTGTATAGTAATTGTGAAAAAGAATCACAGCACTTAATATTATCTGAATTTTTAGAACTTTTACCTTCTTATTGCAATTACATCAAAAAATGATAAATCGTTGCTGAGGGAAATATTGAATTTACATATTACTAACTGGCAATGACTGGAAATATTTGAAGAAGTAAATACTGTGAGGTATTTTTAGAGGCTCCTCAATGGGAAGTCAAAGCAGGTCACTGTGACCTCCATAAAAATTTCATATTCGGAAAATGTTTCTGAAGATTCAGCAACTTTGAAAACAATACTGCAACATTGAAATATTCTATTTATTTATTTTTTACGTGTGCTCTTGATCGTATTTTATAATTCAGAAAAATTAAGAAATTCCTTTGGCAAATTAAGAACATCTTCTTGAGAAGTATAAGATACGGATGGGTACTGGAACGTAATTTTTTACAAAATACGATCAAGCACACATGAAAAAAATGTATCATTAGAAAATCTCAATGTTGCAATAATTTCCAAATTTGCAGAATCGTCAGCAAAATTTTTCGGGAGGTCATTGTGACCTCCCACTAGAGTACATCTGAAGATACCTCACCGAATTTACTTTTTCCAATATTTCAAAGCTAGTAATATGTGCATTCAATAGTTCTCTCAGGATTTCATGTTTTTAGAGTGCAATTAAATTGCAATTGCAATTAAAAAACTAAAAATTATAAAAATTTAGACAAAATTAAGTGTTTTTAGTCTTTTTCACTTTCCCTATACAAACTTAAATACATCATTAGTATGTTCTTAAAGTTTCAGCAGATCTGACCTACTTGATGGACACATTTTACTATGAGAAAAAGCGTTAAAATGAGCTACAAAAAAAATATTTTCTTGAAAACGAGACGAGACCCACGCAACTTTCTTTTTTAAGTTATTCTACACATCTGCAGGTTCCATAATCCATAAAAGCTTTTTTTTCTAGAGTTGCTGTTTCGAGTTAAATGCAATCAAAAAACCGCAAATTTTGAAAATTTGAAAAATGTCAAAGTCTTTTTCTCTTCAAAGCAATGAGATATTAAACAATTTTCGTACCACATATTCTCTTCATAGTATAAATTTTCAGTATATGTTAAAAAAATTTCCGGGGGTTGCTTTTAGGGGGAAATAACGCAGTTCAAAGTCGAGCGAAAATAGACTAAAAAACCATACTTTGCGGCCCCTGAACTGAGTAAAGCAACACGCCCCAACCCAAATAACTATGGGGTCCGCATAACTACACACTGTGCAATCAATAAATGTAAACATAACCACGGGGTAGCATTTCTCTAAGAAACTACAGTGCACTGAAATTTGTCTTTCAGCCGTTTTACCAAAAAAGCGCTGCATAACGTTATACTTTGGGAATTTTTACCAAGCGAACAAAATTTTTTGGGGGGCTACAAACTTCAGAATGTTCTTTTCTCATGACCTACTTTGACATATAAAAAAATGAGGAAAATCAAAAATGGTCACTGCCAAAATTTCCCTTTTTTGTTCTATTTTCAAAATAATGGCTTCTTAAATCTTAATATAGAGCACTAGTGCTGGCCGATGTTGTAGATTTTGACATCGTAATACATCGCCAGTATAACATTGCGATGTGTCATAATATCTCGATGATTGGATAAATTTTCTTTTCATTGAATTGTGGGTGTCAGTTGGGGGGAGGGGGTACTTTCATAGTGTTTCATATTTGTCAACCAATTGACAAATATAGAGCACTTTCTGAAAAAAATATAGGGGACATCAAAAAGTATATGTTCCATTTTGCATACGCATCATAAAAAAGTACCACGGTTTGAAGAAAACTTTGGATTTTTTTGAAAAATCTCAATTCATCTGGGTTTCTGATCAAATGCCTTTTTTTTTTTTTTTTTTTTTTTTGAAAAACCCGGCTATTTCGGATGTTTTCAAGAATCATTTTAATATCAATCTCTAATCAGATTTGACAGTCAGATGAGCAAATGTTCAGATTAAATACCGTGAAATCCCGAAAGTCACCCCCCCCCCCCCACTATCGATTATAACCACCTCCCTTTTTTTTGGAAAAAAGTGAAATTTCTTTTATCCTGACTATTTATCTCGATTATAACCCCCCCCCCCCACCTGAAATTTATCAGTTTAGTTTTAAAAATAGGGGGGGGGGGGCAGGGGCGCCGCGAGCTTAAATTTTTGGGAGGGGGAAAATTCTCAATTTGCCGAATGGAACTTCAAAATGTGCCGAATGAAAAAAAAAGAGAGAGTATGTACATAAACCTTATACCATTACTTTGTGAGAAAAGACGATGAGTGTCACTTAAAATAAAGAAAAGAAAAAAACAAGAACTTAGATAACTAACAACGGGGTTAAATGCTGAATTGTCAAAGCGATTGATTGGCTTTTTTGTATACATATACAGTAGCCCCTCGTTATATCGCTCATTGGGATGTATCGCTCTTTTCTTTTGTCTCCCCCCCCTTCCCCCCCAAAAAAAACTTTTAGTTCAAAACCGTTTTTGAGAAAATATGAATTCGAACAATCAAACTCTGATCACATAACTGCAATGCAGTTAATTCATTTCCGCTCTTTAATTGCAAGTGGGAGACAAGTGTTGAAGGATAAATCCTGGATAACGACTTTGGATTCTTATTTCACCAAAACAATAGGTTAATTTTATGTCTGATACATATTTTTTATGACCTGCACATTGTAACAACAACTGCGGTAAGTTATATTTTTTTGTTACTTTTGACTGAAAAAAAATCTAATGTTCGAATAGATTAATTTTTATGTATATGCACGCATAATTTACTTGCATGCTGGATAGAAAACTATTTTTAATGACCTCAGTTATATCGCGCTTTCGGATATATCGCGCTTTTTTCTTGTCCCCCGAAAAGCGCGATACAACGAGGGGTTACTGTATTCAGATTAAAAGATATTGACTGCAAGACAAATTATAAAATATTGCATATTAGTAGCTTATTTTTTAATGGCAAATCAACGAAATTATAACGGGATTTTTTTCAATACAATTTCTTCATATATTACATGCATAATTTATTGAAAATGATGAAAACTAATTTTATTGAATTCTAAGAAAAAATAATGTCTGAAAAATAATTTGAACAAAGATTAAAATTAATTCATGGCTAAAATTTTTACACAATTTTTTCCAAAGGCATGATGACCTTTAACGAAGAAATTAATTTGTTTCTAATTATTGAGGTCGGTGGCGGATTTACCAAGTCACACATGTCGCAACTGTGACATAAGAGCCCGGAAAGGAATTTAAACTGCACATGAAAAAATGTTCACGTTAAACAAGGGGCTCCCAAAATGTATTGCGACAGGCTCTCAAGTGTGGGAGTCCTATGGCCATTGATTTAAATCAGTGAGTAAAAAAAATGCATTGAAACAAATTAAAAGAGGAAGAAAAAAGATCAATTTAAAACTAACCGTTAATGGCGATAATTCGCTGCTTGAAGCAGTCTTTATTTTCTTTCTTGCAGCATCAAATGGATTTTTTGGAGCTCCAACAAGTTTCACGGAGATATGTCTTCCACCGTGGCAAAGTTCCTCATGTTTTCGTTTATAATCATCATCAAAAGTACTTCCACAAATTAAACACTCAACTTTATATCGTTTACGAATTCTCTTCATTGCAAGCAAAATCAATAAATTAAGTAAAACAGATAGATGTATTTCAGTACTATAATTAAAACGAAAAGCAATATTGAACTAGTTCGACGGTCGATTCTTTTCGTAGTGAAGAAAGTCAAGACATGGAACTAAATAAATGAAGCAAAGCAGATAATATTTTTCAATACGAGAAATGAGAAAATCTGCTAGTAAAGCAAAAAAAAAAACTTAAGTCACCGAACAAAATATTAGAGTTTTTTGCGTTCAAAGTGCAACATTTATGCATTGCAGCATTTTCACTGTATATTATCCGTCTTGTCTGGGGTCATGCTACACACACTATGGAATTCACCGAAAGGCGCCAAGGAAAGAAACGGTTTGGTTTATGGTAAATAACGTCAATAAAATAATGAGATATATTTTTATTTATCGGATCTTCTCATTTTCAAAAATGACAAATGTATAACAAAAAAAAAAAAAAAAAATAAAAGAAAAATTGCAGCCGCACACACACTATATATATATTGCAAAAAAATATTTCAATACTATCCCTTAATATGCCGAATCGTTGTCCGAATTTGCCGAATGAGCAAGATATTTGGGAGGTCCCGGTGACCTCCCTGGACCTCCCTTCGGGGCGCTCCTGGGGGGGGGGGGTATTTTCAGGATTTTACAGTGCATTCTACTGTACGTAATTTTTAATCATGCTTGTATTTTCACTCCAATATATTGTAGAAAATGCCAAAATGAAATAAAATGTTCTCTATGAATTAGAAAACAAGTTAATTTTTCTATGAAATATTATAGAAATTATTTTTTTTTAAACCATGCCCATTTAAGAAGGAAACATATACCTTTGATCAGGAACAAATTTTGTGAGTAACATTTTGCAAAAAGTGTTCCCTGCAACCCCGAAATACATTATGTATTAATCTATGCTGTGCAGTTTTCTCATAACATGTAACTAAGTTCTAAGATAAAGCATAAACCAGAAACATATATAATACCAAGAATTTTAAAATTCATTGGCTCAAGAAGTTGTGAATAAAAATTTGAAATACTAATTCTTCCACAGTATTGATTTTTACGCCATTGGATAGTATACCTAAACACTCAAATTTTGAATTGGTAACCAATGGCTACTAACACCCTACAAAATGGTAGCCAAATTTCAGAAAATGGTAGCTAAACTTAAAATTAAAACAAAAGTGCGTAAAATGTGTATTTAGAAAAAATTATTTAAATTTTAAAGCAATAATGTAAAGCTCAATGTTTATATATACAATGTTCTAAACTGCTACCTTTACGTTTCTTAAAAATAGATGCATGACTAAACATCATACATCATCCATTGCTCAAATATATTGTCAAAAAGGTTAAAATTAAAGAAAACATATGAATTTCAAAAATTTTAAAACTCAATGACATTTTTGTTTTCTGAAACATGATTTGTTTGAAATAAGGAAGCACTTAGTTATATTCAGAAATATTTCATGAACAAGTAATGTATGCTTTGCAGTTTGTTCTCAGTCTATAACTAAATTTTAAGATAAAGAATCCAGCATGAATGATAAACATAAATAATTGCGAGTATTTTAAAATTCATTTCTTCTAGGTGTTGGAAATATAAATTTGAACAGTATAAAATTGAGTAATTTCTAAGTCACATAAATTTTTTATATAATGATACTGGAATATGTTATAAATATTCAGAGATGATTCCATTTCATGTACGTGCATTATGTAGTTATTACAGATAATCAATCATTGGTCAATTTCATATGATTATTGTTATCTAACAACTATTTAAAAAAAACCTAAGCTCATGGGTATAGTTGAAATTTTTAGTGAAGAACTGCATTTTCAACGTAACTTGCTAAAAATCAGGAATAACTTTTGATTATACCCATATTTGACTGTTCAAAATTCAATAAATAAGTTCTAACTTGCTCTTAAGAAGAAAAATACCCTTTTGTTATTTGTTTTTGATACTTGTTCACAAAAAAAAAAAAAAAAAACATATCAATAAAATTTAAGTTTGGACAGTACGGTTTAAACTCTGGCCAACCCTTGTTGTAAGACACTTAAAAAATATTTTATCTGATTTTTTTTAGTATGTATAGCAAGAGCAAACATTCAAAATTTGGTAAAAACCCGACCTTTGGTCTCAAAACACTTTTCTGTTTTTTTTTTTTTGGTTTTAATAACATAGTATAAACAAGCAGCAAAATATTCTTAAGTAAAAAATGATTATTAAACAAAGGAATAAAATGAGCCAAGGTATAGATGGTAGCAGATAATAAAATCCCCCAAAACTTCCACAATAATTTAAATATTATCAGGATGTAAAAAGATTGAGATTTCAAACGAGGCCGCAATTTTCGTCGAATCACGTGTTTCTTTGTTGGCATGGGCGTCGAACTACACTTTTAAGGTTCATGTCACATGATATGAACGATGAATTAAAATTAGGGTAATTAGTAAATAAATTACAAAATTAATACATAAAATGAGCCGAGTTACGGTAGTAGATAATAAGAAGCCTCAAAGATTCCAAAATAGTTGAGATATTTTTAGGATGCGAAAGGATTGAAATCCCAAACAAGGTACGCAACTTTCGGCGAGGCACATGTTACTTTGTGCGCACGGGCGGCAAATCACGTGTTTTTAGTTAACATTATATGATATGAACAAGCAACTAAAATAATGAAAAAAAAAACTACCTCAATTAATGAGTAAAGTGAGTGTAAGACATGTTGAGGTAGCAGATAGCAAAAGTCTCAAAAGTTCCAAAATAATATAAATATTATCCAGGATGCAAAAAGAGTGATAGCTCAAACACGGCCCGCATATTTCGGTGAGCCACGTGCTTTTTGGTGCAACGAGCCAAGTTATGTTTCTATGGTTAATATTACAATGAGCAATTAAAATTATATTAATAAATACATTACAAAATTACTGTATAAAATGAGCCGAGCTACATTAACAGATAACAAAACGCCTCAAAACTTCTAAAACAATTGAAACATTATCAAGATGCAAAAGGATTAAATCTCAAACCAGGTGCGCTATTTTTGGCGAGGCACGTGTTTCTATTAAAGAAGCGATTTATTTTCCTTAATTGTCTAAGGGCCGAATTCAAGTGAAACACTATTGCAATCTCTTCGAGACGATCGCAAATTGCAATCGCTACTGGAAGTCGAATTAAATTAGAATCGCATCTCGTAGCTATTGCAACGTATTCAAACTTGGGAATATGCGATTGCACTGGTGAGTTGCGATCGTCCGTGTATCACTTGAATGCCTGCCTAAATGTATTTTGATGCAAAAGAGCCATATTTTTTCCCATTCATATGTTTTATGAAGAAAACTATTTAGAAACGGTCATTTCCGCTTAAACTTGCGAATATGAACAATCTAAAACGCGACGTCATTTCAAATTGGAGTGTTCACCACACACACTCCTCCTTTTTCTTGAATTTTCATGTCTAGTTTACATAATTAGCAATGCGTTAATGTAATATTATTGACAATAATATGAAAATTTATTCAGAGAAAGATAAATTTTGAAATTATTTTGAGAAAATTAGAAAAATGGAAGACAGAAATTAGCAACTATTTCAAAAGTTAGAATTGTAAAAAAAAAGAAAAAGGAAACAGTAACAGTGAAATTGGTAGTATTGAAAATCCCCATTTTAATCATTAATCGGCTTGACTGATTAATCGGCCGATTATCGACTGCCGATTAATCGGTAATTGGTAATCGCCCAATTTGCTTATTGGTGCAACCCTAGTTACAAGCACCAAAGATATTTCGTGATCATTTAAATAAAATTTAATTTATTTTATTTGTACTTTGCTATTTCACTATGACACATGTAAATTTGAGAAATTAAATATGCTTACATGCTCACAACTTGACCAAGCTTTTAAAATTTTTGTAAATTTACTTTTAATTAAGTAAATGTAAGAGTTGAAATAATTAGTAAAAAATTAAATATTTATTATTGGTATTAAATGATTTTAAAGCACAAAAACAAACCTGGATACAGGGTTATAGTTTTTGAAGAATTTTTACATAAATTATCAAAATGTTTTTCAAAATCCTCAAATTCATCACAGATGCTCCTCGAATTATTTTTAAGTTTGGCTTTTGTCCACAAAAATCCAGCTATCAGAGAGGGTAGGAAGGAGAAAAGAAGATATTGTTAACAAGTTTCAAAGGGATTTCATCCCACATTAGCTAGAGTCTGAGGTTATGAAGGCAAAAAGATTTGTTTCCATGCTAGACAACTTTTTTTTACAATTAAAATGAATTCCTGTCAGGTGGCAAAAGCAACTTTGCAAAGTCTGTTGTGGATCTAAAGAAATAGACATTTTCTGTTGTTATAATTTAAATAATACTGTCAATACGTAGTAGAAGAGCTCCTGAAATAATGGATTCAGTAGAAGACAAAATTTTGCTGAAAAATCTGTCATGTGCACACAGTAATAATTGATACATTTTTTTCTTTTAATTTATCCACTTCTATCTCAGTGTTTTATTTGTTTACAAATTACTCGTGTTATTTCTACATTTGTTTGCATAGAGTAGTTTCTTTGTCCTGTTCTATTTATAGATTTGAAGTATTTAAAAGTATATGTTTTATTTCATGCATTGTTAAAAATTTAATTCATTTTTTTAAACAAATTTTGTGCTGTTCTTCTTCTTCTTTTTTTTTTCTTTTTTTTTTGGCTACCATTTCTTGAAATTTGGCTACCATTTTCTGGTGTTTTAGTAATCATTGGCTACCAATTAGGAATTTGAGTTTTGAGGTATACAATATACATGTTTCCCTTCCAATTGCCTAAAAAATTAAAATATTTCCAGAAGCAAAAAGATTGAAATCTCAAACACAAGAAGCAATTTTTCACAAAATCCAAATAAATTCAATGTTTTGCTATAGTTCTAAAAGTAACATATCTTAATAATTTAATGAAATTAAGCAAAATAAGTTATTCTAAGGTAGCATGTGCAAAAATAATTTCCAATTGTCTAACACAGCAAAATATTTGCAAGATGCAAAATGTTGAAATCTGAAATACAGGAGACAATTTTTCGCAGCGACGCATATGCTCCAAAAATTGCACTATTAAACTATTTTTGAAAAAGATTAAGCAAAATTTAATGATTTTGAAAAAATTCAAGCATTAAGAAACTTTTCATACTTTTTCTTGGTTTTAAAACTTTGTCAGGTGAATACAAACCCTCAATATAGGATTTATAGAAAGTATATTATGATTTTTGACCTCTTTCAAAAATATATGGGATTTATAGGAAATATAGGGCTTTGATCCCTTCTCCCCTTTCCAGAACTGTGGATAACCATTTAAACTTTGAGAACAGGGAAAATGTGGCTGCTACCACACAAATTTCTTTGCCGTCTGTTGCATCAATTTGCTAAAGCATACCTGCAAACCTCTTTAAATAAAAATAGGAAGATAAGTAAAAAGAAATCGGAAGATCTCTCAACTATAATCACTTGAATTCAATGACTTAAATGTTTCATTAAAATGATCTGCCAACTAAAAAGAATATTTAAAGTTCCATTAAAACTGAAAATAGTCAGCTAAATAAATGTATCCAATCATTGCTAAAATTTACCTAAAATTTTATCAAAATTGCATTTTAAAAGTTCGAGATCTCCACTCCGACTCCTGATCTTTACATGAAATTTAGCAGAGCATTAAGAAAACTCATGACTGCAATTTTGTAAAAATCAAATCAGTTTTATTTAGCTATAAAATGACCTCAATCAACACTTAAGGTATTTCTATTGCTAACCAATGCTTACATGTTAGAATTTAAAACTTAATTCCTGCATATTACATTATTGACTAATATATTTGGCAGCGGGGTGAAATTCACAGGGATAAGCAAACTTGTAGTTAACATCATAAACCTGCTCGGTAAAGCTAACACTGAAATATGCTTATATTCCATAGGAGAAAAAAAAAACATAGTAAGACACACACAGTGTCCCACTGAATAATGCGAGTTCGGATTGCAAAGCAGGTGATTAGTTTTAGTGCTAACTCATTTCCATATGATTCTCTCTTGTTCGTATGACTTTACGAAAATGTCCACAATGCGTGTCTACTTCAGTTGGTTCGGCTAACACTGACAAAGCAACTCACGCCTCTAGCTGCATCACTGGCAAGACATGCCTGTTCCTAACCTTGACATGTATGGCTAAGGAGACGACATGCACATGTAACTTTCAATTTGCTGATAGTTCAGGGAAAATAAAATGCAGGTAAGAATTCACTGCTTGCACATTTTACATTTTAGTGATGTCGAATAAAGATTGCAGTGTAAAAAGTGAGATATTGACTTAAACTTGTTGCATTTTTCCTAACAGGTATTAACTACATTTGGAGTTTTAAATCCAGGATCTTCCACAACTTATGCTTATAACTTTCCATAACTCACAAGCTGCATTTATTTCAGAAAAGAAACATACATTTTTTACAAGAACTAGCTAAATGTTTCATGAAAATACAATTACAACTGTCGAAATTATGCTTTGGGTTGGGCACATGTATTTAAACATTGAAGTCAAAGCAAAACGTAAGCTGCTATTATAACCAAAAAACAATCAATGCAGCTATCAGTAGTGTAAACCAAATGATTGGATTTTTAAATTTAATATTTTCAAGTGTGATAGTGACTTAATGAAAAAAAATACCTGAAAGGTTTTAAGAGATAACAAGGAAAAAAGGAGGAGGCTTACTTTTAAAGCTCAGTAAAAGTTATGATAGGTTGGTCTGGGGACATTGCAAACTTACTGACAGATAATTTGGTTAAGTTTATGTAAATAGAGATATGCTTTTTTTTTTAAAGGTTTAAAGTTATTGAAAATTTAGAAAACAGTGATTATGTATTATAAATTTCATATTTGGCACAAATATGTATTGTGCAGTTTTCCTTGCAGATTTGTTTCGAGTTCTTTTTGAAGTAATTTATTGGTTTTGCTTATTCATTGTTTTCTTTGTCATTTCTTTATTGCAGACACCAGGCATTCTGCGAAGGATGAAACTTGTCATGAACTGCGCATCAACAAAATAGCAGAGAAACCTCTGTCCACTGACACATGTAAAGAAAAGTTGTTGAACTTGCGCAATAAACAAACATTTTCAAAAAGTGTAAAAGTACAAGATATACCGAACAATGCAATGTGTTATGGCGATGGGTCAATAAGTAATTTCCGCTCTATTGAAACCATTACCGAAAGTCCCGAAAAGGTGAACTCCCTTCCAAAGATGATGCTGTCTAAAATTCCCACATTTAATGTATCTTCACAAAAATCAGCTCTCAAACGAAAGAATACAGAGACATTAGTATCAGAAAGCGATCCACACAAAGATATTTTAAAGAATGCTTCTTCAAAACTGAGAAAAAATAATCCAAAAGTTGAGGATTTAAAAACAATCAGACGAGAAACATTTGTAATTCGAAGTGCTGATCAAAACGATTGTGAGATTGACAGTCAGCATGACTCAGAACCAGAAACTGTCTCAGAGATTACATTAAATAATCCTTCTGACCAAGGTAAAGCTCTAAATGAAATAGAAAATCTCCCTATTCCCTCTAACTATGATAAAAGGAAGACTTTTATTGTCAATTCAGTTGTGGGAGAGACTCTTGCATTGCATTTGAATATGAAACAGAATCAAAAGTCTTCCCTTGTTTCTGAATCGTTGCAAACTAATTTCCAAGAAGTAGAGCTAGGATCCAAAACACCATCTTCTGGTGAATTAAAAAACAACCTAGGATTAAAAGAAAATATTCCTAGCAATGACCCAAAAAAGACTACAATTGTAGATCATGCAAACTTGAAGAAAGAAAAATGTCATTTGCCTGCACAGCAGAGTATTGAAAACGAGTCTGGAGTAATAGTTACCAATGTTATTTCTCGCGCTGCAGCTTCTTCGGTGCAAAATACTGTTGATACAAAATGTTTCGAAGCAAATCCATCTCTTCAAATAGCTCAGTTTACTGTTCAAAACTGCTTCTCCGAGTATTCTACAAAACAAAAGTCTGACAAAGACTTGTTAGAACAAAGGATTGCTGAAGATATGCAGCCTGAAGATTGCTGCCTGATGCAGCCTGAAGAAAATGTGGATTCTAAGAGGCCAACCAAAACCAGGCGCTCTCTCCGTCTTAAAGGAACTGATGTTGCCACAAAGAAAAGCGAATATGTTTTCCCTAGGAAATGCAAAAGAAAATCTCTCATGGTAGAGAGTGCTGAACAAATGCATCACCGCAAATGGTATGGTCAAATATTTCAAGATGATACAATGCAACAACAAGAGGCAAACATCTCAGAGAAAAATATGCAAATGCCAGAAATTAAATCTCCTACTTGTCTAGTAACAGCTTTGACCCAGAACGCTTTGAAGAATGACCATCATAGAGAAAACATCAAGGAAGCATCTGAAGAGATAATGCATTCAAATGAGAAACAGAATCGGAATTCATCCAGTATATCGGAATTATTGCTTACTTCTTTCCAAGAAGTAGAGCTAGGATTCAACTCTCCATTCTCTGTTACAATTAAAAGAGAACCAGGATTAAAAGAAGATTTTACTACTATCGACTCAAAAGAACGAATAATGGTAGATATTCCAAACATGAGTCAAGAAAATTGTCATTTACCTGCAAAGCAGAGTACTGAAAATGAGTCTGGAGTAGTTGTAGTAAACAATGTTATTCCTTCCTCTGCAGCTTCTTCAATGGAAAATTATGTTGATGCAAAATGTTGTAAAGCAAATCTACCTCTAGAAAAAGCTCAGTCTTCTGCTCAAAATTTTCTCACCAAAGATTTCACAAAGCAAACATCAGACCAATTGCTTACTAAAGATATGCGGACTGTTGATTGCTTTCTTGAACTTCCTGAGAATATAGATTCCCAGAAACAAAACAAAACCAGACAGTCTCTCCGTATTAAAAGAACTCATGTTGCAACAAAGAAAAGCGAATATTTTTTTCCATCACAAAACAAAAGGTCTTCCATGACAGAAAAAACAGAGCAGAAAAATATGCAAATGCCAGAAAAATCTCCTACTTGTGTGGAAAAGACTTTGGAACAGAACTCTTCGCAGAATGACAATCATAAAGGAAATACCAAGAATGTATCTGGGGAAAAAGTATGTGACAAATTGAAAAAAATTAATGAAGAGTTGGATGCTCTTCTGAGTAAACCTGCAACAATCACTCCGCCTTTCAGAGGTCAGATCATAAATAAATTAAAAAGGAACAGATACAACTTCAGCTGCAAAATGTCATTTGCAAGAAAACAGACCAAAAAATATAACAAAAAGTACTCAATCAATAATAAGAAATTTCTTCCAGAGGAGTCTACTATATCATGTGAGAGAACAGAAGTTGTAAAAAACGTTGAAGTGCAAAATACCGAATTAGATAACAATACTTTGCTTCTACGGAGTGAAACGTCAGGAAAAGCTGAAGAAATGCGTGTGCATTCCACTGTAGAAAATGAATTGCTGAATGCTAATCAAGGTGTTGCTTCAAAGAATTATCATAAAACAGCACAAACTAATGCAACAAAAATAAAGCATGAAAATCAAGAAATTCAAAGCTATAGTAATTCTCAAAACTCTAAAAACGAGATTGGAGATGTGAAAGGTCGGTTAAGTGATGATTCTTTTGTTGTAGGGAATTATATTGACAGGAATGAAGGTCTTCCCAGCATTAATCCTTCCTCATTGCATTCTCCAGAGAAAAATTCCAGTTTGCCTAGGGAGAAAATGGCTTTAAAAGAGAGGAGGAAAACAAAAGTGAAAATACCTAAAAGAAATATTAAAAATGATCCACTAGATTATTTGATGCGAGTTCCTACAGTT
Source organism: Uloborus plumipes (assembly GCA_038373865.1). Lineage (NCBI taxonomy): Eukaryota > Metazoa > Arthropoda > Arachnida > Araneae > Uloboridae > Uloborus > Uloborus plumipes. The sequence continues at coordinate 3,623 of JAXGGA010000203.1, read as the reverse complement.
AAAACTGAACACCAAGAGGAAAGCATGGAAACACAAGCTTCACATAAAAATCATACTGTAACTTGCAAAAATATTCAGCTTGATTGTGAAGAAGATATACCCAATGAGAAACGTAATAAACATCCAATTTCCCCCCAAATTAGCCTGCAACATGTTGTATGTTTGGTACCAGAAGTTAGCAAAATTCAAGTTGACGATACTTTTAGCAATGAAAAACACAATCTAATGTCTAACTTGAATCATCCCATGACTCAAAAAAACTATTCCAAACTTAAAAAAATCAAAGAAAAGAATCATAGATCTACATCTGTTGTAAATGCCTCAAAATCAAAAAATGTAGGAAATGAATTGAAATTCAAGAATGTGAGGAAATCGCCTCGTGGTTCAAGTAAAGCTGTTGTTCATGCTTTAAAAGACCTCGATGAACCAAAAAAATTTGAAGTGCTTATTGAAACGACAGAAACTAGTGTACAGAATGATGATCTGATTTCAAAAAATTTAAAACTTTCTAAAGCTGTGAAAGATGTTTCCAATGTTGACAGGGAAATCAAATGTGAGTCTGAAAAAGTTTGCTCAGTCAGTAACAGAATCAATGTTGAGCAAAGCACAGTGGTGCCACAATCTCAAAATGATAATAAAAATCATCGTACTCCAGGCCAAGGAATGAAGCAGAATTCTTTCATTGTGAATAAAAGCCTTTCTCCGTGCGTTGTTCATCTGGTGGAAGAAATTGTAGAATGCGATGTTGATCCAAAACAGTGCAATGAGAAAGATTGCATGCCTGTGAAAAAGAAACGAGTTAAGCCCAAAAAAGGTAAAAAACGTTCCAACATTCTTAAAGAAAATGTGAAGCCACAGTCTACAAAAACTTTAGGGAATGGAGAAATCTTGACTGTTGCGGACATTCATGAACCTCCAAGAGAGACACCAAACTGTGAAAAAAATGTTTTAACAGATATGCAACCCTCTGTTGTCCTTAACGACATTTTAGGGCAGAGCAAATTTTCAAAAGTGAAAAATGGTCCAAGCACTGATGGGAATATTGCGGCTTCTCATGAAGTTCCTGTTTCATTGAATGAAAAGAATTCAGAGATGAAAATTCTACCTGAAGGTACTTTTAAAAACATTTTTTTTAAAGTAATGATTCATTTGCATATTCCTGTAGAGTAGACATGAAGATTTCATTCGTAACCCGATATTGACATTTTTTCATTCAAAGATTTAAATGTTTACCTCTTAATGCAACAAATATACTTTAGCACTATTCTCAGCCCAATATTTTTTTTAAATATATTTTATTAAAATTGCATGGGAAGTGAGCCATTGAAGTTATGAAAACCAATCTTTTTATACCATTATAGGGTCATTTCATGATGATTAACGTAACATTTTCAGCTGATTGTTGAACCTTTTTATTTGAAAGCTTAAGTATAGAGAATAATTTATGGTTGAATTTATAGATTTAAGATGTACTACATGGTTCTATACATGTCATTTCTACCAAGAACTTAGAAGCAAAATGCCTAACAGCAGTTGTTTTGCTCAAAATTCTTGGTATAAATGACACATGTGCCACCATGTACATCCTAAATCTACAAATTTAACTATAAATTATTCTTTATATCTATGTTTTCAAGTAAAAATAGTTCAAAAGTCAGCTGAAAATGTTACATTAGTCACTATTGAATGACCCTGTATGAAAAATGAAGTTGCAAGGTATAGAGCAACAGGGCACTAGAAGTGTTACTCAGTTACTGATAAATCCCATGGTTTTGTTAGTTTTTAACTTGTTATTCCACTGTGATTCTCAAATTTAAAGTAATAAACTTATTATTGCTAAAAACAAAAGACTCTGAAAGTAAGCATTGTACTTGATGAAAAAAATCAGATCATAAAAAAAAATTGAGTGGAGAGAAAATAATTTTTTTTTCCACTCTGAGCAATAACAGGGACAATAGTATAATACTTAAAAGAATGTCTTCTAGCTCTTTTAATATGTAAGTTTTTATTTTTAATATGTTTTTGTTAAATGTTTTATTAATAGCAGAATTTTGTTCTTCAGCAACAGAACCCAGTGGTATTATCTCTCGTAGGACCAGGAAACCTGTAAATTATAAAGAACCTTCAGTTACGAAGTAAGTAATCCATTGTGTTTCTGATTTGAGAATTTTTTCCCCATTGGAATATTTTTTTGATGTTGCAAAAGAGTTTTTTTTTTTAAGTGTGTGTGGTGAGATTTATACTCAATAGTTTTTGCTTAGTGCGATTGAAGTTAATGTTATCAATGGATCAATGTCATCAAAATCACTACTCCTGATTTTCTCTATTCATACGTATGGTAAATTATCGTTTTTTTCTTTTTTTTTTTCTTTTCCTTGTGATCATTTCATAATTTATGTTTTCAAACCCCACCCTAAGTGCCTGTGAACAGCTCAGTTTATTCAGAAGCAATCTGCTCTTTTTATTCCCTGCGGCTGCCTTACTGTTTCCTTAAATAACCAGCCAGGCTCTCTCTCTGGTTATTTATACGCTTGAAGAAAATTGAGATGCAGACCTCCCCTCCTTATTTCTGCAATCATTGTGTTACCTACAAAGTACAAATAAAAGGTCTCAAGCACTGTCATGCATCATGCGAAATAGCCGCAATGTCAGCGCGCACAGGCACATATGTTTGTATCAAGAAAGGGGAGGGGGACTATGGAGTCATGGATTGTTTAGTTGGTTAAAAGGGGGGTCGCAACGTGAAAAAAATTGGGAACCACTGACATAGCCAGACCATCTGACATATGGGTCAATCCATTTTAAATCAACAAATGGGGTGCGCATCACCATTTTTGATTTTGATGAAAATTTGCTTGTGTATTCCTTTTACTTCCCAGAGCTCAAAACAGTGTTCATTTTATTTTTAAAAAATTTACCCTTTGATATATAGGCCATTTTTGTTGTTGGCAACAGCGAAAATTGGGCGTTTTCATGCTTTGTTTGATGAACTATAACTTTTTTTCTATCAAAGATTTTGAGCTCAAATATAGCTCATTCGAAAGCTAAGAAAAAGATCTTTTTATATATGCTATCAGAAAATTTCAGATTTAAAAAAATATTTATTTTTCAAGGTCAAAGTTCACGACGAAAATGACATTTTTTAACTACTTTCAAACATTAAAAAACCCATGAAGGGTTCAAAGTAACTAGCCGATTTTTTCATCATATATTCATAGTCATGGTTACTTACTGTATAAAAAAAATTGGCTTGTTACTCCACCCCCTTTATGAGATATGCCCCCCAAAGTTGTAAATTTTTTTAAAAATCCAATATTCAACGCTAAAAAAATGCATGTGGGGGGCAAGATAAAAATTTTTTTATATGTGGTATTTTAAGTACTTTTTACCAGCTTTCTAATAAAACAAAAGTTGTTTTGTTATTCAAAGGCGTTTGGCAGATATAAGGGACTGAACTTTCAAAAAATTGCACAAAAACAACACGATTATTTTCATTTTTTAAATCTTTTTTTTTTTTTTTAATGTAATTATATACCTTATTCTTTGCCTTAAATGCTAAAAAAAGACTAAGAAGAGCAATGAAGAAACATATTTAAAGTTTAATAAGATAATTTAATATTTTT